>LR812528.1:8754268-8893702 GCA_903798195.1 Danio kyathit | reverse complement strand
AAACCATCATTATACAATAGCTTGCCTAATTACCATAACCTGCCTAGTTAACCTAATTAACCTAGTTAAGCCTTTAAATGTCACTTTAAGCTGTACAGAAGTGTCTTGAAAATATATACTCAAATATTATTTACTGTCATCATGGCAAAGATAAAAGAAATCAGTTTATTATGTTTAGAAATGTGTTGAAAATATCTTCTCTCCGTTAAACAGAAATTGGGGAACAAATAAACAGTGGGGATAATAATTCAAGGGGTTTAATAATTCTGACTTTAACTGTACATGGTATTAATACATACAAAACTATCATGACAGCTGACGCTATGCTGTTATTAACTGACATGTGATGTGAACTGACACTGCAGTCTGCGAACAAAGATAAAAATGTTGTCAATGGCATTTATCACTACATGGTTAAGTCTTTGTACAGGAATTGACTCTGCTGTTCATGTTAACAGTGCTCATATAGTGCACAGAGCTGTTTTCGCAATGCATTACTGATAGATTACACCTCACTGTGCATTTCTGCCACTACTCATGAAGCGCATATTGAGGTAACATTCTTGCTACATTCAAGTCCAGTCAAGTCCATTTTTACTTCTGCATCACACATTGTTTGAAAGCAGAATTACAGATATACCTAAAAGTGATAGTTAACACCAAAATAAGAATTAAAGAAATCTGTCATTAATTATTCACCTTCTCAAGTCATTTTAAACCTGTAAGACCTTTTTTCAAGTTTGGAAAAGTAAGATATTTTGTATATGTTTTGTATATATTCCGAGAGATCTTCATAGACAGCAAAGGGTCCTAAAGGTTTCAAAGCCAAGAAAGGTACCAGGAACATCATCAAAGCAGTCTATGTGTCTTCAGTAGTTCAGCTGTAATTTTATGAAGCTACAAGAACACTTTTATGCATAAAGATGACTTTTTTTTTTTAACAGTTTTATCTTTTCAGGATGCTCTTTCATTAGAGCATTATTGCGAATGTCGCAGTGCTGATGTACTGTATAACTCGCATATGCATTGTCTCAAGCAGTGGAAGATGCACAATGAGAGTTAGGGCTGTACAATTAATCGAAAAAATATCGCGATCTCGAAAATTCAATTTGTTGCACAGAGCGATCGTTTAATAGCTGCGCGGGAAGTACGATTTGCATGTGACCGCAGCCATGACATGAACTGCACTCTGCAGTGAAAGTGAAACCTAAAGCACGCAGAGGCATTTTAAAGTTATGATTACGACAAGCATTGATATGTTTTTTTCTTTCATAGTGAACACTGAGTGTTGTGCTTGAACATAAATGTTAAATATACTGTAATGCAGGAGGAAATCAGATAATGACAATTTAAAGCATTCAAAGTCTATAAAAAAATGTAGCTTTTTAACCACCTTAGACCTACACATAGACCTAATATTATTATTGTTGTTTTAGCATATGTTTTAGAAATAACAATAGCCTACTCATATTAACCTTTATTTTACATCAACAGAATCGTGAGAAAATCGTGATCTTGATTTGAAGCAACAAAAATTGTGATTCTCATTTTAGCCAGAATCGTGCAGCTCTACTGAGAATACATAAATTCAAATGTACAAATGCAATCTATTCATAAACGTCATTCACAATATACACTCTTAGAAAAAAAGGTGCCACAAAGAACCAAAACGGGGGTTTCACAGCGATGCCATAGAAGAACCTTTTTTGGTTCTTCAAAGAACCTTTCACCAAGTGGTTCCTTGAAGAACCTTTCTTTCTTTGGTGCTATAAAGAACCTTTTTTGGTACTGCAAAGAACCATTTTTAATGGTTCTTTAAAGAACCTCTAACAGCTCGGTTCTTTGTAGAACCATCTATGAAGATCATGATCCAAATGCAGTCAATAAAGAAAATCCAGGAAGAAAGTTTAAATATTTATTGCTAAAACAATTTGTCTTGTACAAGTCAGTCAATTATACAATGTTAAACTGAAAAAAAACACAAAAACAGTTCAAAAAACACATTTTTTGCAGAAATTGATAGTTCTATATCTAATGCTAAATATATTTACATTACTTCTATTTTTTTCCACATTTAAAATATTTAATACATTTATGGTTCTCAATTCATTAACACTTTAGTTTTCATTACAATTCATTTTAATTACAATTAAACATTAAACCGTAAAAAATGAATAAGTGAAAATAGAATTTACAATGAAATTACAGCAAACTACACAACAATACACCTTTATAACACAATATCAAAAAATGTAATAAAAAAGACAATAAATCAGAAAACATAAAAACAGTTGACTTCAAAGAAAAACAGCAGTATCAAAGAAAAAGGTCATTGCCAGAGCCAATACCAGTGTTTCAAATCAGATTTGCACGTTTACAGATTCATCAATTTCTCAGATCTACAATATGTCCACATTGATTAAACACTGTCATTACATGATGTTGGAATCATTGTAAACGTTAGTTACTTCATTTTTTATCAGCACAGGTGCATTTAACCAAAAAATAAAACAGTAAAACTTCATGCCTATGTAAGGTTCAAACTTGCAAAGCCTAAAAGTTTCCAATCTTACTAGAAGGATTATCAAGGTGAGCTAATCAACTGAAAAAAATGCTTAAACATCCTTTGCATTTGAATCTGTGAAATAAATGTGTTTTTTTTTTTTTTTGTGGTTGTGGACTTGTGTTAACTTGTGACTATGCGAAGCTGTTATAGCCTATGTGAAGCTGAATTTACATAGCTAACCCATCTAATTCGGTTAAATATGTCACCTGAATCACCCAGAAAAGTTAAACTGAGCTAATAAATCCAATCCATGGTTCTCCCTCAGAAATGGAAAGCTCATCAACAGAGTTCTCATCAGATCCACATACTCATGTGAAGGATACCTGTAAATAAAAGAAACCTAGAGTTAGCACAAGATGCATTAAAATAAGACAATAATTTTCTAGTTAACTTCATTTGTGCTGGTCAGTACAAGTTCCCCACTGTTTATGTATTTGCAATGACTTGTATGTAATCCACTCACCTGAACACTTAGGTTCACATTTCGTATCAATGCAGCATAAGAGCTCCACCCTTTTTAAGACAGCTTCCACTCTGGTCTCCAGCACATACACAAATTGAGTCTGCAACACACCCCTTATTAGGGGACAAGGGGAGTCATGACTACTTGTGGTTCTATACATTCCCCCAAAACAAGCCCTCAGGTACAACATTAAATGTAGACATTACCTTAAATTCCAAAGTGCAAAAGGCATCATCAGCAGACTTCAATTTCAGACCAGACATGACCACTTGACCCTCCGAGGAATAAGACTGTTTGACTTTGTATTGCTGGAGGAAAAAAAGACTGAATTAGAGGTATTTGTGAATAATTACATTTGTTTGTACTAAAAAAAGTTGACATACCATGCATCTATTGCACCATACATCTATTGAAAACCAAGCAAACACCAGATTTTTTTTTTAGAATGTAGGAACTACTGAACGAAGAACAAGAGGTTGTACATGAAACTGCTCACAACAAATCTGAAATCAACTTGACATTTAAAAATCTAATCAAAATGAGGAAGACATCAACATTACCTTGAAAAATCAAGCAATGGATGATTGGTAGCATCAGTTTTTCAACATCAGTGGCCATGGCACATGGCTGCAAAAACTGATAAATATAAAAAAAAAAGAGTGGTATAAGACTTAGCTAAATCTATGGTACCACTGTACCAATCAAAAATTTAAAATTTGTGCATAAATCATTCCTTGCCCCCATCAATTTCTCTTAGAATAGGCAATATATATATATATTTGTTGGTTTAGAATGTGATCATGATTTTAGGTTATATTTGTGTACCCCGAATGTACACTCACCACGCACGCCAGCTATAACAATCAGGTACACCTGAACACCAAAAAAAAGTACAATTAGTGACACTATACAATAAGTTCTCATTAGTACATGTTAGTAATGCATTAAAACGACCAGTGAGGAAAAGAATATTAATATTTACTATACTAATGTTAACTTTAAAAAAATACAACTGAATTATATTATCAGCTCCATTTAATAAAACATCTTTCATCACGAGTTTAGTTTAATTAACTAACTTAAAGTTTAATTTAAATTTAATATCATTGTACAGCGTTAATGAACAACTGGCCAATAAATATAGCATTTTCAATCAATATATCCTGCATGTAATAGAGCAGATAAACATCTAAAAATGTTAATGTTTGAAAATAAACAAATTGTCAAGCAATTGGTACTGTGATAAACACCACTGCCAATACAAAAATTTGAATAATCTTAAAAGACTTAAAATTAAAATGTTTATATGATAAATAATTATTTGCTGTATTTTGAATTGGCCACTATTATGTGGTTAATTTACTTTGCATTTGCCATAACCTTCAGTATGACAACATCATTTTATTGGATGATATTGATCATAATGCCTCGTGAAGGCCAGCTTACCTTAACATTTCCTCATGGTCAGACTCGACTGCAAACATTCACTTCAGTGTTGTGCTGAAATAGAGAATGCAGTTAACATTAAGTTAGTTAAAGTTAACATAAAATAACTTTTCTTTTGTAAGGAGCTATGCTTAAAATAACTCAATAACTTTACCTCACAAGCACCGTGTTAATTTGTTGTTTAAACATTACGCGCTTAAACCGTCTGTTCACGAAAACGTGACATAAGAACCAAGTTACTTGGTTAATTCTGCTAAATGACATGCACTATACATGAATATAGATATAAACATCATTAAACAGACAGAAATTGACACATAAACACTTACCGATGATGAAGCCGTTGGATGAGACGACGACGGGTAGAGTTCAAAATGCAGGAGTGCGTTGCCTGGTGACGCTGTTTTGTTTGCGGTTGAGTCGAGTTGGTTCTAAGAATCGGTTCCCTTAAGTGAATAGTAAGGAGTCGAATCCGCCTAAAACCGATTCTTTTGTATAATATTGTAAGACACAACAATATTCATTACTATTCAATTATACTGCCCGGTCACACGCATTTTATACAGTAATTGTACACTATGCATGTATGTAGATGGGTATGAGCTTGTGCACACGTGATAAAATAATTCCCGAGCAAACAGTTCAATCTGATTCAATGTCACGCAGTGCTGAACCGAACTAGTGTAATGACAGGCGGCTCGTACTCTTCAATCCGTGTAAAGCAGGCGTTCCTCCCCTGAGTTTTAAATAATTTTGGGTGTGTTTAACAGTCTTTGGTTTCATAATCAATTACTTTGGTTACAGTTTATTATGTTTTGGCTAAGCACAAAGTTATGGTCATTAAAATTATTCCATATTTCCATGTTAACCATATAAAATTAAATAAAGCTAAAAAATTACTATAACATATAACATACATATATATATATATATATATATATATATATATATATATATATATATATATATATATATATATTAGCATATAAAGTTCACGTGCATTAATTTGTATACCTAATAAAGAGTTTGATTTTTACAATAAAATTCTGAATACAACATATACCTGTGAATTTTTTTTAAGTTAAATCCTGTAAAGTGATACTAATGTAATTTTCTTTGAAAAATTACAGTAAGGTTAAATTCTGTGAATCTTTAACAGTGTAGGTTATCACGTAAAGAACCATTTTATAGTGCAAAGAACCATTTGGGGCTACAAAGAACCTTTTGTGAGTTGAAAAGGTTCCATGGCTGTTAAAGGTTCTTCAAAGAACCATCTACACCAACAAAGAACCTTTTAAGCACCTTTATTTTTAAGAGTGTATATAAGGAAAACTTGCTGTTAACCAGGTTACAGATTTGACAGATTTATAAATTTTTTTTGCAATGTATGATTGAAGCACTGAAGTCACACATGGAATGTTTTGACAATACTCTTGGTATCTATGGAAGGTCAGAGAACTCTCGGATTACATCAAAATTCTCGTAATTTGTGTTTCAAAACTGAATGAAAGTGTGACAATTTGGAACCACATGAGTTTGAGGAACTATTGACTGATTAGGGATGCAACGATTATAGATTTTGGTTGTACGATTATAGTCTGAGAAATAATCACGGTTTCACGGTTATCACGATTATTAGGCATTCATTAATTTCAAACACCACTAGTTTAGAAAATAAGATGAAAACTCCTTATATTTTTAAGTGTTATTTTTTTGCTGCTCAGTAACCAATTAATACAGCACATAATAATATTAGAAACAAACAATAGTCCATTTCTTTCTTTGTGCTTAAAAATAAGTGAATGTTTTTGACATTTAAACAAATAATTTTACACTGTAAGTTAATGACAGAACAATGAATAAATAAATTAAAATAAATTAAAAAACAGTATTTGTCTAATGCAGAGCTTGAAATTTACTTTTTTTACCTGGTAGCACCGGTGCTTACAACTTAAAAAAAAATGTAGAAGCACCAGAAAAAATGTAGGAGCACCCACCAAAAATTTATGAGCACCACTGCAAATTGTATATTAACAGATTTATTGTATTTGAAAACAACATCAATAGGACTAAAAAAACCCAGAAACAACTATCTAACTAATTATGTGATGACTTATTGATATTTGTGCAATAATTCCAAAATGAATGTCTAATAATTATAAAATATTAATGATGACTATGATGACAATAATACTAACAAAGAATTACATTTCTCATTATCATGCTGCCTTGAATGTGCTTGAATGAGAGTTATCTGCTATAAAAAGTCCTACTGTTACTTTATGAAAAATAAATCTATGGTTTGCATCAAATAAAAATTAAGCATTGCAGTAAGAAATATTTATTTTGCACTATTGTTTTATATGCATGACAATTTAATAAACAGAAACAATGGACAAAATAAAGTAAGAAAAGTCTCACGTCTGCACCTCTTTAAAAGTTTTGGTTTCGGTTTGGTCGTTTTAAATGCCCAGTCTCGTTATGAGCTGATCATCATTTCTCTCTGTTTGTGGAGTAAAGCAAGCGAGTCAGCTGACCCAATATATAAGCGGGGCAGAGCAGGATTCTCATTTTAAACTTAGTGAAGGCGAGCTTCTTTGGCGACAGTGTTAGATTTTCTCGACGCAACGCATCGAGATTCAGGCCATTAAACAGCTAATCCACTCCGAATCTTACAGCACTCTCCGAAATCACTCGATTGATCTCGGCTGGCGGATCAACATTCACCACATCTTATCTTCAGCTGTTTGCAGTTCCCGCGGCCACAAAAGCCCGCTGTCCTGTCATCTCAACGAGGTGCGTCTGAAAAGCGTGAGCGCGTTGCGTCGCATGTCCCTCCATTGGTAATAACGAACGTGCACAGGCTTGCCTAGTTAGCCTCAGTCATAGTTAATCTAGTGTGCGTGGTTATTAGTCTCATTGTACAAACTAGCGCACAGTTTGCATAACTGTTTAGTTGCTGCAGTTTTGTTTCGTGCAGAAACGCGGTGTTGAGAAGCCTTTACGATTAATTAACCGTGAAGAATTAAAGCGCGGTTAATAGTGAAACCGGTTAATCGTTGCATCCCTATGACTGATCTTTACTTTTTGGGTGAAGTATCTCTTTTAATGCCTTAAAGCAGTAGTCCCCAACCCCCGGTACCGGTCTGTGGATTAATTGGTACTGGGTCATACAATAATTATTTTTTTTTTCAGTTTTATTTATTATTTGAGTCTGAACTATCTTTTATTTAAAAAAAAAAAAGTATTTTATTTAAAAAAATTATCGTATTCTCTTGGTTACATCTCAGTCACTTAAGCGCAAAATTTAACTCACAAGCTATCAAAATGAGTAAGAAACAGATGACTGGAAAGTTTCTTTGTGAAGGGCAAAGGCCCAGTTAAGGACCCACGAACTGCCAAAGGTATGGATCCACAACCAATTTGTCAATAAATCAGGCGAATCCAGCATGTCTGTGCAAAAAGATCAACTGCTGGAGATCGCAAATTATCGTGGCCGTTCAAATATTGCGTCTTTTTCTGTGCGCAAGTTTGTTAATTCCAATTGATGCACAGTTGAAAACATCTTCATAATGCCGCGAGCGCACGAAGAGTCACGGGACAAGAACTGACCCACCTTTGTATGAAAATATAAACATTTCGGTAAACTAATTATCTCAGACAAACACTGTAGTGTTTTTTTTTTCCATAAATAACAAATGTATCAGAGTTGCAGCAATGTATTGTCATCATCTGAGAAAACGGTTGATGGTCAAGCCTTGACTGGTCGGCAGTGATAAAAAGGTTGGCGACCGCTTACTTAAAGTACATGTTAATCAGTCTACATTATCACAACACTATTTTTATTTACACTTTTTAACAATATGTTTTGGCTGTGCATTTAAAGAAAACCTATTATTGTAAAATCACTTTTATAAGGGGTTTAAAACATTTTTTTGTTTGTTTTGGCAACAGTTTGTGAATATATCTAACCTCTAATGATAAAAAAATAATTAAATAAATAATCTCAAATATCTAAAAACTAGTGGTGGGCCGTTATCGGCGTTAACTTGCTGCGTTAACGCGAGACTCTTATCTGGCGATCTAAAATAAAAATATCGCCGTTAATCTATTCCCAAAAGTTGGGTTGGGAGCTGGGCCTATTCTGCGCAAGCTATGATGATTTCCACCTTGATATTTTCACACGGATGTATACCTGGCCGGTGAGCTGTCTGACAAAAAGGTGCCCTTCTGAATCAAATCACCAGGATGCCCTTCTGGATCTTTAACTTACTTCGAAGACACTACTGACTACGCTTACATGGACATCTGTAGTCTAGTTATTTGCCTTAATAGACAATAATATAATTAAGGTGTTTACGTGAAGTGCTTTCATGTAAGAGTTTCCTGTAATTTTGGGTCACTTTAACTGCAGTTTCACTTTAACTCATGAACATTTCATTCATACCCCCATGACAAACTGGGGTATTAGACTCAAATAAGGAGTAAGGACTGGTGAGAGTGTTATGGAATTTATTAACGCACACCAAATGGAAAGCAAAAACTTCCGCATTTTGCAATGTGTGTGTGTGTGTGTGTGTGTGTGCCACAGCCGCGTTTGTGGATCTTGTCAGAAAATATGTCGAAAAGCAGAATTTAAATGAGCCATTTTAATCTAGATTAATCTAGATTAATTCCAAGATTAGTGAGATAAATCGAGATAAAAAAAAATTAATGCCCACCTATAATAAAAACACATAATTTTTATAATCACACTTAATAAAAACAGTCTGCAGAAACACCTTGTTTAACATTCTCTTTTTGTACAAAAAGCCATGTCCATTAGTGATGATATCTCCCTCATTAGCATAGACAGTTCTGAGTGAGAAGTCCACCATTATGCCTCATTCACACTAGCAGCGACTTTGGGTGGTGACCTGCTGCAAACGCAGGTTTGTGCAGGTCTATACAGCATGAATGCAAACAACCGGCCTCTGAGCAAGCTGAGAGAGGATCACATGAGCTCTACTGGTGCTCTTATTGGTTTCTCAGGAAAGACGCTCTTTGTTTGCATAAAGTTGAAGGATTCTCAACTTTGTTGTGTCGCTCGACACGCCCACCTAATCGCCAACGGTTTCTGATGCTCACTTAGACTGAGGTCTCCGGAAGTCACTCGATACGTTGAAATGAATGGTTGCTTGTCGCTACCTTCTAAACTACCTTCTTCTGAGACTCTTCTTTTGACCTTTTCAGTTTTTCACAGTTTGTCCTATTTTGAATCTGACACTATGTTGACACATAGGTGTTTGTAGCTCCATCCTTTTTTGACAAGAGGACTGTGAGCACAATCTCTTTTGAATTTGAAATCTAAAAGGGGCAGTTTCAAAGAGTTATAAAAAAATATATGTGAGGTATTTTGAGCTTAAATTTTACAAACACACTCTTGGGACATCATAGACTTAATTTATATCTTGTAACAAGGGGCATAATAGATCTTCTTTAAATGCCAATTACACAAAATTGTCATGAATCCATTATCATGCATTGTAGCACAATTTTAGCTGTGTCAGTTCTAGTTCTAGTGAGAATCAGAAACTGACTCCTATTTCTTAAGCGGGTTAAGCTTTTTTTAGCTTAAGGATGAAACTCTGACTGTAAGGATTTGTGTAATCTATTGCTAAAAATGCTGAAATGCTCCAGCAGCTTAAACATTTAAAATCAACCCATCAGATGGAAGCTGAAAACAGACCAAACTGGATGCTTTTCTCTGACCTTCACTTCCTCCACATGATTACAGTTATTGATTTGCAGTCATGTTCAATTGATTTATTATTGCATTGCATGACATCTGTTTGTTTTGCAATCTTTGTGGTCTATGATGCCTGTTTGCTCATTGCAATGTTGTCTGTCTGGATGTCTGTTGTATTTAGCAATTTTCCTGTTTATTTGCGGCAGTTTTTCGGAGTATTGTTGTTGTTCCAGCTGTATTATAAAATGTGTGAGAACAGAGACAGGAGGAGTTTGGAAGGAGATGCTGTTGACATTGCTGAGGTTAAGTGAGGATGTAGGGCTTGATCAAGTTCTCAGAGAGGAACTGTCCTCTCAGGGTGTGGAAGTCACGGTCAAGAAATGCTTCCAACAAGGGAAAAAATGACACGCATTGAATCATAGGGAAACTCCTATTTCTCAAAATTCTGCCATACTTTAATGTGTCACGGATGTCTGTGGATGGTTAGTTCCTTTGTAAACAGCAAAATTGAGCTGCACGACATTGGAAAAATTGTGATATTTTGTGTTCTACGATATACAGTTGAAGTCAGAATTATTAGCCCCCCTTTGAATCTTTTTTTAAATATTTCCCAAATGATGTTTAACAGAGCAAGGAAATGTTCACAGTATGTCTGATAATATTTTTTTCTTCTGGAGTAAGGCTTTTTGTTTTATTTCGGCTACAATAAAAGCAGTTTTTAATTTTTTAAACACCATTTTAAGGTCAGTATTATTAGCCCCTTTAAGCTATATATTTTTTCGATAGTCTACAGAACAAACCATCATTATACAGTAACTTGCCTAATTACCCTAACCTGCCTAGTTAACCTAATTAACCTAGTTAAGCCTTTAAATGTCACATTAAGCTGTATAGAAGTGTCTTGAAAAATATCTAGTCTAATATTATTTATTGTCATCATGGCAAAGATAAAATAAATCAGTTGTTAGAAATGAGTTATTAAAACTTTTATGTTTAGAAATGTGCTAAAAAATCTTCTCTCTGTTAAAGAGAAATTGTGGGGAAAAAATAAACAAGGGTGTTAATAATTCAGGGGGGCTAATAATTCTGACTTCAACTGTATACTGTATCTATAGAACTCCAGCAAATGATTAAATAGCACTATTTGGAAAGAATTTATGGTCACTTTATTTTAAGATTTAATTCTCACTCCTAGCAAACCATTATGACTTTTGCTTCAGTAAACTCTTAATTTGCTCCTTATTAATAGTTATTACGGTAGTTTAGCTATTGGGTAGTATTAGGGGTGTAGAATAAGAGAATATGTGCTTTGTAAGTACTAATAAGCAGCCAATATCTCAATAACCTACCAACTAGTTAATCAGGGTGTCAGCAGAGTCTTAAAGTATTAAAAGTTGCTAAATCAATTTTGAGAAAATTAAGGTCCTCAAAAGGTATTAAAAAGTCTTAACCGCGTTTTTACGAGGTCTTAAATTTTGTTCAAGCGTTGTCAAAAGTGTTTGATTCCAGATAAGCATAAATATATTTATTTTCCACAATCCACGCGATTGGTTCAGGCTGGGCTCATCTGGACAAGCTCCTCCGTCCGGGTGATGTCACGTAATTAGCGACAAACGTGGGAAGGTGATGTGACGCTCTCCACGTGTAGCGAAACTCTAAAGCGAAACAGACAGAAAAATGGGAAAATGTAAGTTTGCGTACTTCTGGTTGGAGATGAGTTTAAAACAGTGGCTGAAACCTGTCGCAGAAAACAGCCGCGTAATTTATTCTTTCCAGCTTTGTTTCTTCCGAGCTTATCTGAGTTCTGTTGCATGGTTGTGCTTCATTGATTTAGTTAACTACAACTGTTTATTAACAACTTTTTATTACAGGGGTGTCCAAACTCGGTGAAGGGCCGGTGTCCTGCTGAGTTTAGCTCCAACTTGCTTCAACACACCTGCCAGGAAGTTTCTAGTATATCTAGTAACAGCTTGATTAGCTGGCTCAGGTGTGTTTGATTATGGTTGGAGCTAAACTCTCCAGGACACCGGCCGTCCTGGAGAGTTTAGCTGGGTGGGGGGACCACACTAATACATCAAGTTGTGGTCGGACTGGGTGTGTTTATATCACCCCAAATGACTGTCTATACACTATACCTACACACATGTCTGTCCAAACAGCTGATAGTATGGACCATACAGTGACAAGCAGAATGTGTGTACACTTATGTACATGGTCATTTAAACATGCATTTGTTTTGAGGCCAATAGACTAGTGGTTAGTGCATCGACACACAGGATAAAGGTGCAAGTTCGAGTCCCAGCTCTAGGTCTTTTGCCGATTATTCTTTTCTTTCTGTCTGCTCACCATGCTTTCCTGTCTCCACTATACTGTCTTAAGTAAAAAAAAAGATTTAAATTTGTAGCAATAATGTAACAGACCATTAAATATCCAATACAAACGGCAAACAAAATTGGAAATACTTCAGGAGTTTGAAAGTAGAAAAGTAGACATCTAAATGGATTAATTCTATAGGATTTCAGGAGACTTTTTCTAACAGTCTGGATGCCTGTAAAACTTTCAGGAGTCATGTTTACAATTGTAACAATTAGCGCTTATTATAAACTGAAGGCTAGGTTTTCAAAAGCATTGCATTTGAGTAGGTCTACAGTATACTACATTTAAAAAGTATGTTATCAGCCTAGACTCTTTAAAATACTTTAAATTTAACTTTATAATCTGGCTTGTCATTTTAAGGACACCAACATTACATTTTCACATTTTGTTAGTTTTTTTGTTATTTTCACAACCTGTGATTTGGTTGGTTACATGACAGGTCTTTGGCCAAAGAAGCTGCAAATAAATGACCTTCAGACCTTATGCTTAACACTGCAAAAAATATGTAAAAATAAATATGACGCAGAACTAAATGTATAGTAATGCTGTGAATTGGACCTTTTAATTCATTTTCACATTATAAGCTACTTTAATAGCCTTAATATTTATTTCATTGAAACTTTTAAACATTTTTTTCTATATGTCACATTGCATTAGCTACACCTAGTTGCGTCTGTATGTCATTAAAGACTTGTGTAGGTCTGTGATATGACCTCACTGAGAATAGTGCCTGACCTTCCTAATGGCCCTTCCATTCTCTGCACAGTTGTGGAGCTGTAGGAAGTGCGTGCGCGCGGGTGTGTGTGTGTGTGAAACTGAGAGGTCACATTCACTAAAGCAGTCAGACAGATTGAATTACAGGAGATGTGACTGTGATCTGGTGCCCTGCATTGTCTGCTGTGACATCAAAAGACTGAGACTTCAGATACGTAATTTGAAGAGGTCTGGAATTTACTTTATAGCACTGCTACACAGCAAAAAGACGAGTGTTGAATTAACTCTCACAGAGTTGATTTCAACACTTTTTGAGAGTTTATATAGCTCCACACTTTCTGGAGTTAAATTAACATTTTACAAATACATAAAAATATAACACTAAAGGTAGAGTTGGTTTTTTGACTCCCAAAAAGTGTTAAAACAACTCTAAAAGGGATATAGAAAAACAACACTGCTCAGAGTTGCAAGATTTAGGTTGATAGAATTATTTTCACCATTGAAAACCATTAAATGAACTCCAGCACACAAAATAATTTCTCTTAAATTTCTTTATTTTAACTTGCAGTGCAATTTGAAGCTGATTTAAAACATTTAAAAAACATGTACAACACACAAACTTTCATCTGAGACATTGTATGAATCAATCAAATGGCTTAAAAAAATAATCTGAATATTTTTTATGATACACTTCCCCACTTCGAAGCACTCTAAATGTAAAAATGCATGATCAAATTGTTGCACATTCTTCAAGTGACATTTCAAGTTAATTTCAAGTAGATGCCTACAGCCTTGCTGAAATCAAATCAATTTAAACTTAGATCCTGGAAAGTAGCTATGTTCGACTTTTGACTACTGGAATGTGGTTTCTGACTAATAAAACAGGTCAGCATTTTATTAACACCTTAATGCTCAGAAATGAAGATAAGGTCACTTTCTGATTAAGTAATCTGGCTCTCAAATCCCTCCGTTGTACAGAGTTGTCTGCAGGAATGTGTAAAATTCACAAGTGCACTATCATAAGACAAATTAAACACAAAATGTGCTTTGAAAAGTTCATCAAATTCTCCAAGGGAGCGGTTTGCCTGGCATGGGATGAGGTGTTTATCCAGGACGATATAGAAGTTGTCAATCTTGTTTTCTGATGTCCAATCGCAAGGAGGTATGGATGCTGACATTGATTGTTGCTCAGATGCTCAGCCAAACTGCAGCATGACTAAGGATAAGAAGAACAATGAACATTAGACAACATATAATGTGTTGCTACAGAGTAAACATTATAAGTGATGGTCATACAAGTGCTCATTGGGCTGTGAATTATTGAAACGCCTGTAAAGACTTAAAGATTTCATTCATGTTTGAGCAAACCACAACACATTATTATAATAGTGCTTACCTTATGAAAGATTACAAGTCTTTCAACAGCATCACTTGTACTCATTTTTGGAGACTTTAGTCCTCCAGGTGGTGGTGGATGGAGATGTATCAACAACAGAAGGGATGACATTTCCGGATCATAGACTGAAGGCAAAGATTCACATGAATTATTTAACTAAAACCAATGTAATAAAGAACTAAAAAAAGTTTTACTTTTGTTCATGTTTAGCCTAAGATTTGTTAGTGTAAATTTGTTTAAATTGAACAAATTCATCCTGAAAAATATGTAGATTGTAATGTTTCACCATTTTGTCATGGTTTAGTCATCAGAACAATATACAGAGTAACTGTAACTGCAAATATAGCAAATGCTCGAAGCATTTAGGTACATCAACCATAATGAATCAAACACAACTTACTTCTTGGCTAATCAAGATCACTTCCTTGTGAACTTGTTGCTGAGATCAGTAACTGGCTCAACGCTGATGTTGAAGTAAGGTGCTTGGCCTCTTTTATGACATTTGGCCTGAATAATATGTCCCACATTTGAAGCAGCCTGGACGACGTGTCTTCTTCAAAAAGAAGAGCAAAATCCTGATCCACCTTTAAATAAAGAAGATATTAATCTGTGAAAAACACTTCTGAATCGAACGCCATTGAAAATGTAATATTCAAAACTTACCAGAAATCTTTAACAAGATTCTGACGATGTTGAAACGCCTCTCTCATCTTCTCGAAAATTATGGACCTATCAGTTATTATGGATCAAAATCAGTAGCCCTTTGGCATTTTGGGCCTCCATGTGAAACCTCAGGAGGGTCATCTAATGACACAGATCCTCGATGATTCTTCCTGTGAACTGATTTCAAACGCAAGACGATGTATCCAGTGTTGCTTGCAGCGTCATAGAAGTGCTCCTGAAATAAGACATTTTTTTAGTCCTTTGGCATGTTGAGGGCAAAATCACAAAGAATCAAATTTAAATGTCAGAAAAACAGCATGTCATAACATTGCAAGTATGACATTAAAGTGAATTGCAAAAAATAACATACATAGCCCTTCTTTGAATAAGGATCTCTGAGGGAAGGGAACTGCTTTGCTATGCCAAGAGCATACTGTTCTCTGATAGCTTTAGTAGGGAGTTTCCTAAGAGAAGATATTGAATTAGTAATCATACTTAATGCAATAGCCATACAGTTAAGAAAAAGAAATTAACTTGCAAAAATTACCCATGTTTTTCGATTATATGAGCCACCAGTATGTTAATCATTTGTCTTCGTGTTGCATCGGTCAGGGTTTCTGTTTCTTGATACTCCTGTAGTACTGCATCACCACCAGATCTGAATTTTTGCACATCTTCAACCAACTAATAAAAAAATAAATGAAACAAATTTAACAAATAAACACAATTTAAATAAATAAAATTCTGTCATAAATTACTGACACCTTTAGAAGGCAAATTAACTTTTTAAAATGAAATCTTCGAGTATGTCAGTATATCCATTTACAACATAAGCAACCACTTTCAAATATTTAGAAAACCACTTTTACATTGGTGTTACAGAAAGCGGTCAGATTTTATTACAAATATCCCCATTTGTATAAGTTTTACTAAAGTCTTAGTCCTTCTGAATTTGGAATAACACCCAAGTTAGTAGCTAAATAATGATTCTTTGCTTTGTTCTAACCTGTTTAGCAGATAGTGCAGCTGTCTCTTCAGTTCTTTGTCTCTTGTTAGGGACCTCGTCTAAAATTACAGTTGATGCACTTGAGCTGCAGCTTGAGTCAGAAATCTCAGAGGAAACGGAGTCTGAAAATTCTAAAGAAACAGAAAACATTAACACTTAAAAATTTTCAGAAACATGAAATTGCTCAATTTATTCTAAGTGCTTAATAAAAAACTTAAACTCACCTCCATTTGCAAAAACTGTCAGCAGCACATTGCCTTGACCAATGAGGTCACTAAATATTTTTTCATCAACTTCAGTCCCTGTTGCATCCTTGTATGTACATTTTGCACCGGGTGGCAAGCAAAATCTCTGAACGACTGAAAAAGATGAAAAGATTTATGTTTTTAATTCAACATTTTTATGCAAGCATACTTTCATTTTAGGTGAATTTATTTCAATTTATCTCATCTATAAAGAATACAACAGGCATGTAAAAAAAGTCAGAAAGATAAATTAGAACATATATATTACTATATTAATTACCATACTTTAAATAGTTTGATGAAGTGAAATGAAACAAACCTTTTAGATGAAATTCCATGAAATCAAACCGCTCATCAACACAATCCAGCTTCACATACTTCTGTTGTTTGCCGTGCTTGACCTGGACCAGCATCCTTAAATGCTAAGGCATTTGACTCAAAGGAAGAACACTGTAAAAATTCCATGATAGTATTTTAGCATTAAAAATCACAATAATCGTCGCACAGACAATGAGTGCACCTCAGTCAGATCGCGTTCAGGCACTGATCAGGGAGCAACAACAAAGAAAATACGTTTTTCGAAAAAACGAAACTTAACGTCGCTCTTAATCTTCCTCATCCTCGCGCCCCCGTATTTCTCTTAGCCCTTCAAATATTTGTTCCATTCGATCGTACATGTAAGTGCCCTGCGTAGTGAACACCACAGGATATTCTGCCATTAATCCAGTTGAAAGCGTCTATAATTCTGGAGATAGTGTGCATCGTGTAGCGCAAATAGTTTTATTTATTTTTCTGAATGAAGCAAGCTTCAAGTTCAGCCGATTTCCCGTCTGCAGGGGAAGAGAGCAGTGAACAACACTATCTAGGGAACATGTCGATCTCAAGTTCCTCGAGTATATTATGTTAGTATATCGTTTTATTAATGTTACGTTAATAATTCTGCCTTAATAGTCCGTGTACATGACGATAAGTACACAACGATAGGTGTTTAAATCATGTCTTTGCAAACAAACGTTATCAAGCAAAAACAAAACAAAATCTTCGGATTTATTTAAGAACATTTCGATTAATATATCGTGTTAATACAAAAGTATATTGGGCCTAACGTCACATATAAACTGAGATTCCCTCTTTTTGGTAAGGTTAACAAACTCTTCCAATATGCAGACTAGCACGCTTTGCTAGCAATCTCGTTTCCTCGGTTTGCTATAAATATAGACATATTTGTCTACTTGTGCAGGGCTTTGTACTGCATAATATTGCACATGCTCAAGTCATACACATCATAAATCATAATTGAATAAGTATAATAGCTTAAATGTAGCCTACTTACCACCGAAAACTGCACCATGCGGTTGATGGCGATCTCGCTGATTGAGGGCGCTAAATGAGACGCAGGTCACGCAGCCAGTTAACCACAGCATTTAGACTATATAGTTTTATTAATGAAATGTTAATTATTTAATGCCTTAATGGTTCAAATACATGACGACAGATAACAAAACTAGTTTTTAAATCATGTCTTTGCGTTTAAAAAAAAATTATTATCTTCGGACGTATACATGAACTTTAACTAAATTCCCATGTATATATCACATTAATATACAGTAAATGTATACAGGGCCTACACAAACTGAGATTTCACTTTTTAACAATTTCCATGCTTTAAAAACATCTTTTGTTGTTTTTATATCAATATAGAGCTGTTTTACTTGTGCAGGGTTCTGTGTTGCATATTGCACATGCTAGTGTTGTACACATATCATAATTGAATAAATATAATAGCTTAAAATGTACTTACTGCCAAAAACTACACCATGCTGTTAATGGCGATTTCTCTCAGAGACAGACTAACTTAAAATGTGGGAGGGGCTGGGCGCTTGGGCGGAGTGTCATCATAACTCCTGGTGGGAGTTAAAGCAACTCTGATAATCAACTCCTTTAAATGACTCCAGCACTTGACACAATTCTACATTATATGTGTTAAAATTACATTTTGAGAGTTGAAATTAACTCTGAAAGATTTAACATCGAAAATTTAACTCCCCAGTTTTTGCTGTGTACAGTCAGTTGCTCTATCTAACTAGAGTAGGTGGAATCAGTTATCAGCAGATGTGTGATGTTGTCAAAAAGTATATAATTATTTTGGGGGATTTTTTTTTTTATTAATTAATTCATATCTTGTTGATTGTGTTTTTTGTGCTGGTACCTTGGCTGATTTAGATCAGTTAAGGTCTTTCATCTTGTTTTAAGCTTGAACAACTAAGGTACAATCCCAATTATATTTTTGTACCCCTAGCCCTAATTTTGAAGCCCTTCCCGTTCACACACTGTTTTAAGGGCCTAGGGGAAGGGGAAGGGTTTCAAAATTTTACCCCTAAGAAATGGGACAGCACTACAGCACCTGCACACATCATCATATGTCATGGCAATCTCTTGCTTCATATGAGATCAGACGATCGCAACTGCTTCTGTAGTTATTGCAGTTGCATAATTTTTTGGTATTTATTTTCAGGAAATCACTGAAGGCATATATTATGTTATAACGATGTAATGCGGCAATAAGATCGTAACTGTACAGTGCATTTATACAGGGGCCATATTGATCTAAACACACAAAAAACAACATTAACATTATAGCAGATACTAATAATGTAATGACAAAAGGTCATTCCCAGCCACTAGACTTTTCTGACAGGGTATTCGAGTGTCAGAATGTTGTGGGACTGACATGACGGTAAAACATGGAACACAGTTAGGACTGTATTAAGACATTTGCTTGTTTGTTGTAAAAATTCGTAATAATGACAAAAAAATACTAATTTGTGGATCTCCTGACTTCCGGGTGCAGCTATTCTGCTGTTGTGGCTGATGTGTTCTCGGAAATTTTCTTAACCCTTTGTTTCGAGTGTGGTTCTGAAAAATCTCAGTTGGAAGGAGTATCTACCCTTTCCCCTTAGCCCTACGCCTTCAAGCTAAAGAGAATTGGGACACCCCTAACCCTTCACGGGAATGTGCAAAACGAGGGGTAGGGGTAAGGGGAAGGGCTAAGGCGTAGAATGGGGATTGGGCCTAAATAAAAGTTTAAGTCTATTTAACTGATTGTATTTTAAGAACATTACAACATCGATGCTGTAAATGGAACCTTATGAAATTGAACCATAAACCTTTCACTGGAAGGTTATCATTGGCTAAAAAACACTACTGTGCATAGTCCATTGCACATTGATGGAAAAATACGGTCATGCGCCCTGGTGCATGGTCTAACTGGGTTGTACTTATTCTCTTAATGAGTTATGGGTGTGTTTTGAGAATAACGTGCATTAAACCAATCAGAGTCTCATCTGCCATTGCCTTTAAGAGTCAGTTGTGTCACGCCATGGTGCATTTACTATTTACAGAGCAGATTTTGTAAGTGGAAAAACTGAATGCTTCACTAGCGAGAAAACAGATTAACAGACCATCTGCAGCGTGAGAATAAAGAACGAGCCTCCACCATTCAGCCTCTTTACTTTCGCTTTCTCTTTACGTTACTCCTTTACTTTCGTGGGTAAGGAAACAGTGTTGTACCCACTCCACTAAAGACATCTATTAGTCTACATATTTAATTTCATTTGTTAAGTGCAAAGATTTGTTTTAAAACTATTTTTAAATTCGGTTCTAATTTCCAGCAAACAAATAAAAAAACGAAATGTGGTTAAATCCAAACGTCCTATTCTTATGCCTCATATAATGACACATACGTCTCCAAAACCCGACAGGTGGACAAATCTAAACTTGTTCAGCTAATAATAATAACATTATACAAATACAAATTGTCATGAATAAACTGAAAAAGCCTCTCGAGATGAAGGCATGCAGGTAGTGTTTTTTATATTTACGTAGATTTATGTAAATAATAATTTTTTGTAATATTTTAATTCTTTAATTTTCTTTATATGTAAAGATATTTGTGTATTGCTGCACATCCTGTGTGTATTAAGCAATGTGTTAGCGTTTGGACCTGCATAAGCGCATAACTAACGCGTTCTGCGCTGGCCTTTAGACCTGCTTTCAGCTGGTCAGTGGCACAGTCTATTTCAGTTCTTCAAAATAGCAACATGCCAAGAATGCACCTTAACACACCTCCTTTTTAGACCTCCCATGTGTCCACAACGTGGCCCAAATGGATTTGCTGCATAAACAACGTAGAGCAAAACGTGAAAATTAGGGTTGCGCTGGTCTGAAAAGAGCAACAAACTGCGACTAACATGTCTTGCACTTTATTGCGCTGTATGTATGATAGTGCCCATAGACTCAAATGACTGATTCATTTAGGAACAAAACACCACAGTGTTTCTTTGAGATGCTCAAATGTTCTGCTCTGTTTGGGAAAAACAAAATAAAAACAGTGTTGTGTTTAAAATGTCACACTAGCACTGATATTTGGGCAAACCTTACCCCCTATAAAACACATCTGTATTTTTGCTTTCATAACCTATGTATAGGGTCATTCTTACTCCATTCTAACAGACCTAATGATGCGTCATGAATACGTTGACTTTGTCTTATGCCACCTTGCACATTAAGCAATTATGATCCTATCATAGGTGTTATATTTTACACTTCTAATCAGTGGTCAGTGTCTGCTGCATTGCTCAAGAGATTTGATACAACTAAATGTTGATTAGGAGTTTAGTTGAGGTTTTAATATCAGATATAAGTGTTCATGTAAACAGTTTGGACTTTTACATTTCAGTAGCGGAAGTGAAGTTGTAATTTGCAGCTTCGGTCAGGAACTTCCTTATCTAGGCCTGGTTAAACAGGGAGGGTTCAGCTACAGGAAGGAACATTATAAGAACAATAAAACGCAAGCCAAAAAGTTACTCTGACCACTTCTGGAGCCTTCATTTGGATTTGGGTGGATTTGGCGCCATGTTGTAAATCTCTGACTTGGTTATCTTTGTATTATCAAGATTTGAGTGCAGAAACATTTATAGACCGCAAAATGCTAATTGTTCCTGCTAATCTTGATAGGTCAGTGCATTATTTTAAATTAATTTGTGAAGTATTTGCACACAACTCAACCGTGCTTGCTTGTGATTTGTATTCCATGAACTACTAAACAACACTCCCTTCCTGAGCTCAATGTAATTGCACAGGATACAGTGCTCCTGGTGTGTGTGTGTGTGTGTGTGTGTGTGTGTGTGTGTGTGTGTGTGAGCACGTGCTTCTCTGCTCTGATAACTGAAATTCCCTTTTATGGCAGTGAAGAGACTTTGAAACAGGAAATGACGTCACTGCTTGCTGGGCCGAGCGGGAGTTGCTACAACTGCTCTGCTTTCCTCTCTGAGACACGCTGGAATCCAAACGAAAACTTGTACTACAACTGTTATTGGTCTGATTTTGATACCTGTGCTATGAGTGGATCAAGACTAATGAGCAATAAAGCCGTACAGTGGTCAGATTGAGAAAGGATGTAGCAGCTTTGTCATTCTTTATTTGTTTGTGTTTTGTCTGGAGCCAGACGTCAGTAGGACACGCGGCACTCAGTCCAGATCTACTGTGCTTATATAGTAAGCAAGGGATGTCTGTCAGCCGTTACGCACACATGAGTCAGCGCTCAGACTGTTAGATTCAAAACCGCTTATTCAAGACTTTGTTTAGGAAATGAGCTGTTGGGAATTGTCACCACAGAAACTTCACAGCGTGGCTCGGGTCTCCACTTTTCACGTTGTGCAATGCAGGAGTGGTTTAACATCTGATAAAGTCAGCATGAAAAAGCGTCCACAGCCAATACTTGTGTAATGTGACGATGTAGAAGAGAATTTATTGAATAATATATATATTTTTTATTTATAATACACTGAAAAAAAAATTATTTATTGGATTTACTCATTTACTTTTAAGGTAACTGGTTGCTAACTATTTGTATGGGCTGAATTTAAACAAACACATGAAATTTAGGAATGTTCAACTTAATTTGTTTTTGAGATGCCACAATTCTCAATACAATATTGAACCGTTCGGTACGACATCCACGGTTCAATACGCGCTTGTGAATTGCGGTTTTTCCGGTTTTACGTTTAAATAATTTATGTGCGTTTTATTTCTCTCCGAATAGACTGTTTGTGTGTGCCTGTAAGTCTACGAGCTGAGATGAGGAAACTCCTCCCCGCGAGTAAATATTCAATCACTATGCTCTAAAGTTAGGGGGCGCTCCACCATCATAACACACTTTACCATGGTGAGCGGCCGTGAAGTGAGGGAGCAATAAGAGGAAGCGCCGGTATCTTTCAAATCCGCGGTGTTGGGACATTTCGGTTACACGTATAGACTAATCGAACGGAAACACTTCCAACATGACTGCACATTTGCGCCGCCATCACCCAGCAATATCACTGTCTGAAGGCAGAATAGCAGAGAAGGTAATGAAGACCTCGACAAAACAACAATCCCTCAGTGAAGCCTTCCAGCAAACATATCCAACTGGTTCCGAAAGACATATAAAAATAACAAAGGCAGTGTTGAGTTTAATTAAGATGGTTTATTTATATTTACTGAAGTACAAATATGTTTATTTGCAATGGTCAATTTATGTTCATTAACTTCACATGCATGTTTTATTTTTAAAATGTAGGAATTTATGTGTTGCCCAGTTTGTACATGGGTTACCAGCAGCTGTGAGATTTCAGTGTTAATTTTTTTATTATGCAATACACTAGGAACTAATGTACCGTTCTTGGCTTTGAAGTAAAATAAAGGAGTATTACAATAAATCGTTTTTATTTTTTCTCTTTCTTACTGTTCCTATTGCCTAAGCATAGAATAACAATAAAAAAAAAAACAGTTATGTGTTAAGCCATCAGAACCGAACCGAAACGAAAACCGTGTTAAAAAACCAAGGTATGTATTGAACCGTAAGCTAACTGTATTGTTGCATCCCTAATTTGTTTGTTTAAATTCAGCTCATTAATTGTTTGCAACCACTTACCTAACAAACAATAAAATGACAATGATTTAGTCAAATATTGACTGATAAAAATAGCCGGTAAAAATGAAATGGAGGTGTTATCTATGTACGATTTTTTACATTAAAGTGTAATTAGATTTTTGGGTTGTCTTTGGCGATCTGAATAAATTCTTATTGTTAAATCTGTATCTTGGTAGTGGGGCTGCACGATATTGGAAATACACATTGCAATATTTTTTTTTTTCTGCGATTAGGCCGGCACGATTAATCGAAAAAAGATATCAATCTCGATTCGGCCCTACACACGATCTTAATTCAGCTTTTCTACGATTCAGCCAATTATATTTTCAAGGTCAGGAGAGAATCGTAAAGGCGGTCGCACAAGTCTTCACATTGTTTTATGTACATTGCTATGCAACATGAACACCTCCAAATGGTGTTAAAAGTGTCACGTACTGTATTATAAGGTATGATTTATCCAAAAATGTCATTTCTGTCTTAATGTAATGACGTATTCGTGGCTGCGAAATCGCACATGAGCTGACGCATTGTTTGTTGACTACTGAGAGGACGCGCGCACCCACCAATGATGTCTACTTTAGTGAACAGAACCTGCTTAGGCTGTGAATAACAGGTAATAAATGTGTAAATGCAGTTTGTTGCACAGATCGATCGTTTGGGAGACTGACGTTGCAATATTTTGTTTTGCTGCAATATGTATTGCGATATGAATATAATCACCAGATGATTTAAATAGCTCTAAATCTGTCAGTGTTGTTTTCATTCTCTCATCTTCAGCACTTCACATTTCCGCGGTTGCAGCTCCTGTCATCTGAAGGCAGAAGGCATTGACTGAGTGATTGACAGCTGATATTAACCAATAAGAAGAGCACAAAGGCGGGGCAAGCATTGCAGGCTTTTTTTACTTCAGCAAGTTCACAGTCGCATAACAACTGTTTTAATCTGTTCCTGAGCGCTGCGTTTGGCATCTTTAGGTGCAAAGATACATCCTGCATAAATGTCTCTTAAATGCGCGCACGCGGTGAGGATTCTGCAGTGAAAACAGGTCGCAAAGCAACAGTTTATGCACTAGCACAAATGCTTTCAAATATATACAGTACAGTATTATAGGTCGCGTAAAACGGTCGAGCCCTAGCATCTTTACTTGTTATTATTTCCTCATAATAATACTAAAATAAGGAAGTTATCATTAATCACAATACAAATTACAGTGAACTCCAAACGAACTCTCGTCTCGTTTCCGCCACCAGCTGTGGGGAAAAAGCCATTATACAAGGACACAGATCACTCTGCTTATTCATGCCAGAGTCCCGCGGAAAAAAAGTGATTGACAGGTGGTAATTTGTGTATAACTTTATTTATTTATAGTTCGGTTATGGGTAAAGCAAAGACCATGTGGGTCAGGTAGTGAAAACGATAGGCTACAATTATTAAATTCGTTATGAATTAATTGATATTTAACAGCAACCACCCCACCCCGCCTACGACGACGATGCCATCGTCCATCGCCGATGCTCACATTAGACATCGTACGATGCCAAATTGGTCAACATCGCCCAACCCTATTACAAGCATATATAAATACGACAAAGCAAAAAAAAGTTAAATAAACTGCTTTTTGGTTTTCTGTGGAATCTAACAGTATCCAAATACAAAAAATTAACAATCAGATGTAAAATAACAGGGTCATCATTGTATAAAATATTGTACAATAATATAAAAATAATATCTTTATATTGTAATGAACAATCTAATCCACGATGTGACTATTGGGGACACACACATTGCGATATCGATGCTCAAAAGGTTTATTGTGCAGCCCTAATTTGCATATATGTTTTTTTCCCAAAGTGACGGTAGCCATGACATGAGTGGCCCTAATTGAAAACATCTCAACTTTTCAGAATGCCGCAAGCGAACCGCGGGTCATGTGACAAGAACTGACCAATCAGCTTCATACTTTGTATGGAATATACACGTTTCGGTAGATTAATTACTTCAGACAAACACAGAACACCCAAACACTGCAGTGTTTTTTTAATTTTCACCATAAATAAAACTTGTATCACAGCTGCAATAATGTTTTGTCAGCTTGTCATCTTCTGAGAAAACCCTTGATGAAAATTAACACATTTAGTATTTGGAATTGAAGAATACTTCTTTTTATGATTGGAACATTCCAATATTTCAGACATTTGTGTGTTATTGTCAAATGTTGCCTTCTTGTGGCAGCTTTATTAGTTGAAAACTAAAGTTTTTTTTTTTTTTGGTCTTATTTCCTGAAATGATCACTTGTGTTAGACCAATATGCTGAGGAGTAGTGCGTTAACATTTGATCAGGTTTCCAATCACACCTCTCTCAGAGAATCTGTTGATGTGCCTCTCTCTTTATGATTGGTTACAGTCCGCATCGCTTTCTCTAAATAGCCAGTGGCCAGTTGGCTCATTTTTTGGCTATCTGTTGTGAGTGTGGATAGATCTCTTGAGCTAAGGCAGCAGCTGTCAACAATTTAGAGTCAGAGGAAAGATTATCTCATATCGCACTCCAGTGAGTCTGAAGGTCTCTGCCTGTGTCTTCAGACAGGTGAGAACTTGTCTTGTCTTTTGAAGATAGACTGCATGTAATTTAGGTTCAAGGGTGGTTAACTCTGTCAAGGGTCTGCTTTTGTGAACGCTGGTCAACAGCTGTTTCAGGCACACATACCTACAAGCTGCTATTTTAATATCACAATTAACGTTCCTTCCCTGCTTTTGTGGGTTTGTCTGGATGAAGAAGCTATCGCCATCATTTACCACTGTTTTTGTTTCATTGACTGTAGCCTGCAGTACTTTTTTGACAGGTTAAGGGGCCGATCACACCGAACGCGCTAAACCGTTCTGAGAACATGAGGTGTTGACAAAAAAAAGAAGTGCGCTTTTTTTTTTTTATGTTGCTAGGCAAGGACTGAATCAGCTGTGTATTCTGCATGAGTGTTGCTGTTGATATTGCTGTATTTATAAAAAATTGTAATATTTAATAATATTGTGATTAGGACTGGGCTGATATACGATATATCATATCACACCGTGATAAAATTTATGTCGATAACGATGATAAGTTCTGAATATTTTTACTCTATTGATCCTAAGTGCCAAACACACATCAGAAATATGCAACAACAGGAATCTATAATTGTGTTGATATTAGAGATTTACAAAATTTTGGGATGCTGAAAATTATCGGAAATAATTTCTCATTTCACTTTCCCGCCAGCAGTTTATTTTCCCGCCAGCAGTTCATTTTCCCGCCAACAGTTCACTTTCCCACCAGCAGTATCTGCCTTAGTTCATGGTTGGGATACTCTTTTAAATGTGGAAGCATTAAAAACTTATATCGAAATGTATATCGATATCATTCAATATAGAATACAATTATCGAGATTGCATTTTTTACCATATCGCCCAGCTCTAATTGTGATATTCAAGATTTGTAAAAATAATGCAGCTCCAGCTAGCTTGAAACGTCGACCACTAGTCTTTCCTCCATCTTTAAAACTCTCTGTAGTCGTCTTGAACACACAAACACTGCTGTACCCTCAACGGAAACCCGACTTTTGCGTTCATTTGATTGGAGAATAGGAAACACGCAACTGACGTAACGTGATTTTTCCTTTATTTCAACTGCTGGTGTGAAAAAACGCAAGGCACAGCAGGCAGTTAAAAAGTGAGGCACTCAGGGCACACAAGCACCGCACAAAACACTTCCTGTCATTAGAAAATCATTCAAAAGATGCGCCTCGCAACGCAAAAAAACATGTTTGGTGTGGTCAGGGTCAAAGAAACCCTTGCTAGTACTAGATTGGAGCTCCTTTTGGCCTGAGAAGCTTTGAAAGATTCTTCAAAGATTTTGGTACATATTTACATGATAGCATCTCGCAGTTATTGCAGATTTGTTGGCTGCACATCAGTGATGTGAACATGCAATTTCAGCACATCCGAAAGGAACTAGTTGACTTGACTAATTTAGTTTGGAATTTTAGTTTTTGTGTGAACTAACCTTTGAAGGTGAACCGATTGTTTATATATCTGCTAATGGAAGGATCCTATGACAGACTTTCAAACAATCCAGTGTTCATGTATCAGGACGAAAGGATGATCATGGGAGTCAATCACAATCATATCTGCTGAGCACATGAACTCAATGGTCAATCAGCGGTGTTTACAAACCTGTTCAACAACGCTCAAATGTTTTTATTTTTAATTTCAGTTCCGGTTGGTATCTTTTTTCAGTTGCCTTTATTAGAGATGACAATATGTTCAGCCTCCACCTTCTAAAGTTTCAAATATGCAGTGTTGATTAGTACCGGTGCTTCAAAGTTAAAAAAGAAAAAGTGAGGTATTGAGACCAGCTCTACCTGTAACACATCTCAGATTGGTCTTTGTTGGGTAACATAAAACCAAAATAAAGTCACCTTCTACGATACATTGACCTTCAGTTGTGGCAAGTTTCATAGTTAAATTATTAGAAAATATGGGATCATCAATGTTAGGTCCATAAAATGACACAAGTGTAAAATTGTGGGAATTTATAACACAATCTATTAAAACTAATCTGCCACATTTATCTTTTTCAGTGGAGTTTAGTTGAATCTCAGGTTTTTATTAATAAGTAATGCTACTCCTCTTGCTTTAGAAGAAAATGAGGAATAGAAGATGTTGGCCGTCCGGTCTCTTCGTAACTTATGTTCAAGATCAGTGAGATGGGTCTCTTGAATGAATGCAATATCGGCAGATTGTCTCTTTAAGTATGTTATGACTTTCTTTTATTCAAAGACTTCCAGTGAACTGTCATGCTATTATAAACTCCCCGTGTTTAAGATCTAGTTTGTCATAGATCAATCATCTTCACTGCCTGAGATGCAATATAAAGTGGGTCTCATACCGAAAAGGAAGCACTGCATTAGATGACCAGTCCATCACAGGCTTGAATCATTTTAATTTTGCGCATCACCCTAATTGTGAAATGTGTGGCACAGGACGGAGCTATATTTAGTGTTGAGTGGTCATTGTGGTAGTTATCGGTGGATGAGAATGACAGTGGTAAAATGTTCCTCATGCTATCACTTTTCCACAGCTGTTTCTGTTATGAAATAGACAAAAATTCCAGATCTCCTGACGCATTATTATATTCTCCCCAAAAGACAAAATTCCTATACGCTAACAGATAATAAAATAGCAATGACAGATTTTTAAACATACAGACACTACAATTTAAATGGTAGTCGGCTGCTGAATTAAAAAGTGGACTTGGAATAAAGTTTCACAACCTTAATTGAAATCAAATAAACCTATTTTTTCTAGATATAAGCCATTTTTTAAATGTGTAATGTGTTTACTTTTTAAATGGCATGAATTAAATAAACAATTAAATTAGTCACGATTGTCTGTATGACATTAAATAGTCAGCTGAGGTTTCATAATCAGGCCAGCTGTAGACTAGCAATGTGCATGCTATCAAAAGAGTTAAAAAAGGGTGTATATGAAATGGGAACAAAAAAATACAACTTCACAACCTCAATTTGTCATCATGCTTGCTTTGCAGTTCCTTTGACTTCATGCACAAGTTCAAGCTTAATCATGTAGATGAAGATTTTCTCTTGGTCAGAAGTCACAGTGTGTGTTGCACTTCAGCGTGTATTGTTACTGTCTCTAGGTGTAAGAGTAAGTTGTAACAGAGCAAGTTGTGTTCTGACTAGTTGCAGTGCTGTTTCACACTTTTTTGCTGGGGTTATTATTTTCTCATGGCGTGAAACTTCTCTATTATGAAGATGTTTGTAATGGCTCATTTCCACTGAGCAGTACGGTTTACCAAAGTACAATAAAATGCTTTTCATTATGAGTCAGGCTTGTATTGGCAGTGGAAACTCATTTACATAAGCATTTAGCAGACGCTAAATATTTTTATCCTAAGCAACTTACAACCACGAAAACAGACCCCGGAGCAGTGAGCTGCCCATGGAGCAGTTGGGGGTTTGGTGCCTTTCTCAGGGAAATCATTTTTGGCTCGTTTCCACTGACTGGTACAGTACGGTACGGTACGGGTCGGTACGGGTCATCTTTATCAGGCTTGCATTTCCACTGCTAAAAGGGTACCAAGGGTACTCTTTTGGTGGGCGTGGTGTATGACAGAAAGTTGCGGTTAAAGTCATTTTCGCTCGAGAAACGGGTGGCTCACATATCATATGAGAAGCACTTCTCACAAAACAGATGCTTTATACACAAATAATTCTGTATAAATGTTTATTACTAACCTTTCTATGAACATGATTTGATTATAACTGCAGATCAATGACAAGTGACAAGCAAGTAAGCGAAACCGATTGCGCTTCAGACTGGCTCGTAAAAAAATACGGGGCACAGGGTAAAATCTGCTCTTCTTTTTGGCTTTGTGGCTGTTCATCAAGACGACGACACTGTTCAGTTGAGCCCGGGTCGACCATGGCTCGTTATTATCTGTATATATAATTACGCTGTAATCTCTCGGCTGTGTATTAAAACATGGCGGCTTCTTTGTTTTCATTCTGGCTTGTTGCGTGAGCGAATGACGTATCTCTGTAAACAGCTGCGCGTCTAGCTCTGCCTTTTGGTAACCTTTCTCGTGTTTGGTACCCTTTCGAAAGGGTGCCGAAAAACTGGTTAGGTTCGGTTCAGTACGCCTTTTGACAGTGGAAAAACGGCCATAAAAGCGTACCAAACCGTACCGTACCACTCAGTGGAAACGGGCCATTTAGCCATGGTACAATCCCTACCTACAATTGCTGGGTACTTGAACCTGCAACCTTTAGTTCATAAATTCAACTTTTTAACCATTAAGCCATGTATACAATATAGTACTCTTAGGGGCTGTTTACATATCACCTCTTTTGCGTACTCACCTCTTGGCTTTTTCCACCACACGGTGGTCTACAGAGCATCGAGTTGAAAACATCTCTACTTTTATGAATGCCGCAAGTGCACTTTGCATCATGTGACAAAAAACCAACCAATTAGCTTTACCTTTTGTATGGATGATGCAGATTTTAATGATAACAATAGGCTAATTTCTTTAGAGAAACCCTCCAAAATGCCTTTTTATTTTCTCCACAAATAAAACTTGTATCAGAGCTGCAGCAAGGGTTTGTCAGCAGTGTTAACTTGAAAACGTGGCGTATGGTTGCTTAGGTTGCTTGGTGAATGAAGCAGCATGCCACGCATTTTCCACATAGTATTTTGCCTTTACAATATATGGAAAAATGGTGCTTCCTGTGTTGTTGTTCCCCTTGTTGTTCCCATATAATACACAGTGATGCATGCACTTCACCCTTTAGGTATCGTTTTATTAGGGCTGAGCGATAATTTGATAACGATAATTATCACGATATATATTTTTTTGATAAAACGTTTATGATAGTTCAATAAGTGTTTGATAATATTTTCGCAATATGAGTAACGCTGAGCAGTAGGGATGCAACGATTAACCGGTTTCACTATTGACCGCGCTTTAATTTGTCACGGTTAATTAATCGTAAAGGTTTCTCAACACCGCGTTTTTGCACAGAACAAAACTGCAGCAACCAAACAAAGGTTTGCCAACTGTGCGCTAGTTTGTACACCGAGACTAATAACCACGCACACTGGATTAACTATGAATAAGGCTATTAACTAAGGCAAGCTCGTGTAAATTGGTTATTTCCAATGGAGGGACGCGCACGCGACGCAACGCACTCACGCTTTTCAGCCGCGCCTAGTTGAGATGACAGGCAGATGTGTGACTGCGAGAACTGCAAACAGCTGAAGTTTGGGGAAGAAGCAATGAAAAGTACACAGGTTTGCAAACCCATTTAAAGGTACAAATAATGGCGCTGATGAGCGCATGATAATACGAGAGAATGTTAATCCGCCAGCCGAGATCAATCGAGTGATTTCGGAGAGTGCTGGAAAACTCGGAGTGGATCAGCTGTTTAATGGCCCGAATCTCAATGCTTTGCATTCACTGCGTGTTCAGCACAAATGAACGCTAAATGTAAAATCTAGCACAGTATAGTCTATACAATATTGACTATACAATAGGGACTTTGGTATAGTATATACCTATAAAAACAATAGTGCAAAATGTATATTTCTTAATGCAATGCTTCATTTTAGCTTGACGCAAACCATACATTTATGTCAATGTAACAGTTGGACTTTTTATAGCAGATAACTCACATTTAAGCACATTCAAGGCAGCATGAGAATGAGAAATGTACTACATTGTTAGTATTATTGTCATCAGAGTCATCATTAATATTTTATAAATATTAGACATTAATTTTGGAATTATTGCACAAATATCAATAAGTCATAATAGAATTACTTAGTTTGTTTTTTGTTAGTCCTGATTGATGTTCTTTTCAAATACATAAATCTGTTAATATTTAATATTCAGTGGTCCTCATTCATTTTTGGTGGGTGCTCCTAAATTTTTTCTGGTGCTCTTAAATATTTGAAGTTGGGAGCACCAGTGCTACCAAGTAAAAAAGTAAATTTTGAGCCTTGCATTAGACAAATACTATTTTTTTATTCTCATTTTTATTTATTTACTCATTGTTCTGTCATTTATTTACAGCGTAAAATTTGTTTAAAGTTTTATTTGTTTTATTTTTAAGCACAAAAAATTTACTTAAAAAATTGGACTATTGTTTGTTTTTAATATTAGTATATGCTGTATTATTTGGTTACTGAGCAGCAATAAACAACACTGTAAAATAAAAGGAGTTTTCATGTGATTTTCTAAACTAGTCGTGTTTTGAAACTAATAAATGCATAATAATCGTGATAACCGTGAAACCGTGATTATTTCTCAGACTATAATCGTACAACCAAAATCTATAATCGTTGCATCCCTACTGAGCAGGCATTTTGCAGCCTGCACTTCCAGATGCCGCACACAGTACAAGTTTACAGCCATACAGTGTTAGTTGCACTTGGAGGAGAAAGAATAAAATGAGGTAAAAAAAAAAAAGTCACAGTAACAGACATTGTTGACTAGAAACGTCACTAAACTTCAGTCTGGAGCTACTTAGTTTTTTGCAATCTGACACAAAACAGAGCAATGTGCACTGCAAACTGTGCAGACGACTGGTGTCATCAAAAGCAGGCAACACCACAAACCCGTTTTATCGTTTAAAACAAATACCACCCTTATGAAGATGATAATAAAATTACAGACCCAATCAAGTCTTGGTAAACCAGCGCAACTACCCAGCAGAGTTTCATGTCATCATTTTCGAAAGCCGTGCCTTACGAGACACTCCCTGAAAAGACAGATAAAAGATATGACAACCTCAAACACTCAATGAACACTTGATGCTTGCTGTAAACTATAGGCTGCATTATTTAAGGGCATTTGTTACGACATTGATTGGATCTTTTGTTGTCAAGCTTATGTTTCCTTTTAAATATTTAGTTATTTTCTTGGAAATCTGAAATACCACTATTGTCCCTCATCGACGGTAAAATAACCAGCCTTTATAAAGGACATAATCACAGAGGAGAAATCAGATGCTCAATGACATAGTAAAAATGTGGATCATTAATTAAATCCTTATTTTCCAAGGAGCGAAACAGCATCCACCTGCAGTTGTTTAAGATGGGCACGAACTAAAAATATATACACTTTATATATTTTTCTTTGAAAATGTATCTTTTTGCAACAAATTTCATTACGTATAATGTGTAACTTAATTCGAATGTATTTTTGTTGGTCAGTTATCTACAACATAAACAAGAAGAACGAATAACATCTGAGGTGAAGCACTTTAAAACAAGCCCGCTATACAGTAGTATATGCTTTAGCGACAAAACAATCCAATAAACTGTTTTCATGGTTTCAGTTTAATTCATAAATGAATCACAGTTTGAGCAGCATGAGCTGGACAGTCTTTACAAACTATTCGCAGCACTGATAGTATTCTTAGGTTACCTCGGAAGAATAAACTCTGTGTGAAGGATGAGAGAGCTCAGAAACTCGTTGAGTGAATGGAGAGGCTCCCTGCATGTCTCGCCGTGATGCACGATTTATAAAATGAGAGTCTGCATAGGACTATTCGTGCCAGTCCATGAGATAAAATTGGTTAAAACACGGATATAACAGAGATCTGTACATAACAGGGTTTTTTATGCGATGTCAAGAGGGTGACTCCATACGTAAGGTAAACTGCACACACTTGATTATGTAATGTATGGACGCGTCTTACAGCGCAAAGCATAACTAAACCTTTAAATGTCCATGCTTAATCAGTCATCGATAGGGTCTCACGATTAAAGGGTTATTGACAATCAATAGATCAAGTAATCGTTAGCATCCCTAAATAAAATATATTAAAGGATATTTCATCCCCTAAATTTACCATACTCACCATTAAAATAACAGTTCATTCAAAACTAAAAACTCTCTCAGCATTAACTCACCTTTTACTTGTTGCAAACTTGTTTTATTTATTTTTTTCTGATGTTGAACAATAATATTCAATAAATAGAAGGTAATGTCTTTGGTTGTTGAAAACTTGAATGATAAATGCAGAATTAAACTTGTTCTTTTGTTTGTGAAAATGTGTAAATGCTGAAAATCCTATCAAATTGATAGATATACAGATTTAACATTTATCGTGATAATTATCAATATCGACTAATATGAAAAAAATTATCGTGATCTTTTTTTTTTGCCATATCTCCCAGCCCTACATTCTATTGTGCTAGACATCTTTACAGAAGGGTCTCAAAAAAATGATATGGTATAGTCCGCAATAGTACAGTACCATTCACAACTTCTGACAGTGAAAACACAAATAATTGCGTACCGTAATGTACTGAACTGTAGCGCTCTGTGATGATAAGCCATGAATGTACCTGTAGCTTGTGCCAATTGTGTGGGACTTTTTGATTCTTGAGTTAGGCCAAGGTCACTGACTTGGGTACAGGATTCTCTCTGAGACCAGACAGAACTCCCTAAACGATTTATACCACTGCTTGTTCACATCCATGTGCAGGGTTTTTCATATTATTATCTTCATGTCTGTTTAAAGCATTTTACTTATAGATGTTATAGGATTTTGTGAAGTCTAAGATAAAGAATATGAAGATTGTGTGACATTAGCAAAACATGATAATTGGCTTGAAAGGTCTACGTTTCCAGCATTAAAGAGAGTTAGGCCCGGCTTTTTGAGGGTCCCACAAATGAAAGTAAGAGCACCTTCAGTTGAAGTTGTAGGATATATTGCAAAACCAATTTTGCAAACATTTCAGTGTATTTTTTTGCACTTTGATGCTGCTTTGAAAAATTTGATGCTCTCCACAAATATATCTGTAGATTTCTTGAACGCAATCAGAGGAGTTTGCAAAACTTATAATCCATTCACCGCTCAAAACTCTGGAAAAGTTCAGTTCTGAGTTTTGAGATTGTGGTGAGTAACAGCTTTTAAGTTTTTCTTTTCCCATTTTATAGGCAACAATCAATACAAAATATTGAAAAATTGACTTACTGACTCTCGAAATTGCAGTGATTGACAGTAGCAGGAACCATTAATGCCGGATTGCCACTTGCCATTGTGCGGTGCTACAGTGTTTCATAAAGTATTCATTGGGGAGGTCAAAACATTTTGACATATGATTAAATGATAAACGATTACTTGTGTCATTGTTATTATCATAATTTTATGAAAACTAATCCAGTAAGTGAATGCAAGAGGACTTTAAGGCCCAATTCTTTTTTTGTACCCCTACCCCTTCCCCATGGCCCTTGAAACAGAGTGTGAAGGGGAAGGACTTCAAAATTTACCGCTAAGAAATGAGACAGCACTACAGCACCTGCACACGTCATCATATGTCATCGCGATCATGCTTCATATGAGATCAGACGATCGCGACTGCTGTAGTTATTCCAGTTGTGTTATTTTTTGGTATTTATCTTCAGGAAATCACTGAAGGCATATATTATGTTATCATAACGATATAATGTGGCAATAAGATCATAACTATACTGTGCATTTACACAGTGGCCATATTGATCTAAACACACAACAACAACATTAACATTATAGCAGACACTGTAAAAAACTCATTCTCAGCCACGACTTTTCTGACAGGGTATTCGAGTTTCATTAAGTGTCAGAATGTTGTGGGACTGCTATACAAAAGTTATTATTATGGATTATAGACAAGTTAGCTAAATTTAGCAGTTTTTATTTTAGCGGTTTTTTTTTTTTAAAGCATGTGTAAAACACTTTCATGAATATATTAAAACATTTACTTGTTTGTTGTAAAAATTCGTAATAATGGCAAAAAATACTAATTTGTGGATCTACTTTCGGGTGCAGCTATCCTGCCGTTGTGGCTGGTGTATTCTGGGAACTTTTCTTACCCCTTGGTTTCGAGTGTGGTCTTGAAAAATCTCTGTTCGAAGGGGTATCTACCCCTTCCCCTTAGCCCTACGCCTTCAAGCTAAAGAGAATTAGGACACCCCTACCCCTTCACGGGAACGCACAAAACGAGGGGTATGGGGAAGGGCTAAGGGGTAGAATTGGAATTGGGCCTTAAATACTCAATAGTTTACCATCTTTATTATTTACAGCCATATCAAATGCAACTAGTATCAAATGCATTTTAAATCAAACGGATACTTACAAAATGTATACAGCTCCACCCTCTCTCTCACTATCTCTCTCTTTCTCACACATCGCACATACATTACACACAGATGGGTTCTTCATTAATAGATGTTCCTCATTTAGCTGTTTCATTTCCTTCAGTCCAGAGACATGCTTGTTGTTCCTGAAATTGAGCTGTAAGGCAGTGCTTCTTAACCTTACTGTAAACGTCTATCATTGGTCTATAATAGCTATTCAGTCTATGTACACCGTACTTACCAGGTGATCACTGTAGCAAACAGGAATTATCAATGTAAAATTGAGTTTACCTCAGGAACACCATTCACTGAACATAACTTAACAGGACTCGAAATTAACTTTTTTACTTGGTAACACCGGTGCTCCCAACTTCAAATATTTAGGAGCACCAGAAAGAATTTAGGAGCACCCACCAAAAGTAATGAGCACCACCACAAATTGTATATTAAGGGATTTATTGTATTTGAAAACAACATGAATTAGGACTAATAAAAAACAGAAACAACTATCTAACTAATGCTCTGATGACTTATTGATTTTTGTGCAATAATTCCAAAATAAATGTCTAATATTTATAAAATATTAATGATGATGATGATGACAATAAAACTAACAATGAATTACATTTGTCATTATCATGCTGCTTGAATGTAAGTTATCTGCTATAAGAAGTCCTACTGTTTCTTCATGAAAAATACATTTATGGTTTGCATCAAACAAAAATGAAGCATTGCAGTGAGAAATATTTATTTAGCACTATTGTTTTTAAATGCATGTCAATTTAATAAAAAATATTTCTGCTACAAAACAAACGAAAGATTATAATAAAGCATTCAATCCAGTGCTGAAAGCTGCAAAGCAGTCATCAGTAAATAGAAAAATAATATACATCTCAAGAAAGTATGGACTAAAGAAAGTGAGAAAGGTCTCACTTCTGCCACTCTTTAAAAATTTTGGTTTCGGTTTGTGTCATTGTAAATGCTCAGTCTTGTTATGAGCTGATTTAGCCTACAGTTTTCTGTGTTTGTGGAAAAAAGCAGGCGAGTCAGCCGATCTATTGTTGAGGATTCTCGATGACCACCGGCGCAATATCGTTATTTGGGTAACACTTTATAATAACTACACACTATGAATCATTTACTAAGCATTAGCATCTAGTGAATTCCTTATCTGTTAATCATTAACTCTACATTAATAAGCGTTAGTAAGCAGTTTATAACTGCAGCTACAAATCATCTATTCTTGACTTACAACCACATTTATAATGTGCTTAATAATTGTACTTTCATACTTTGTTAATGATTTATTTTTCATTATTAAATTAAGTATTGCATTATTTACAAGCCATTTGTATTTAAGAGTAGTCGATGGTTTTTAAGATAATTCAGAATAAGTTAGTAAATGATTAATAAACTTTTGAAATCAATGTTTATATATCTTATTATTCAGGCATATAGTAATAGTTAATGTGTATGTTAATAAATGCTTTATTAACTCAACTTCATCCAGTTTTGTGACCTAATCTAAAGTGAGGACTATTTATGCTTTATAAATCTCTTATAAATGACAATTAAAGGCTCAGTATCAAATGAACAATAATCTTTGCAATCTTATCTAAAAAGTAAAAATTACTGTAAAGTTTAAGCATTGCTGAATAACAGGAGTGTCAAAATACGACATCAAATTGGATAACACAGCAACAATATAATAATTTAACAATATAATAAGATGCGATGTTTAAACTGTACAGTGATTTTATTTTAGATAAGGTTGCAAAGAATATTTTTTTTTATTTGAAATACAGTTTTATTTGTGTATCTTCAAACGAATAGAAATGAATAATGTCGTTTATGTTCTTTTTTCCTGTTTAGAATTTAACTGAGGCTTTAATTGTCATTTATAAGGGATTTTTAAAGCATCAATAGTCCTCACTTTAGATTAGGCCACAAAATTGGATGAAATTAAGTTAATAAAGCATTTATTAACATACAAATTAACTATTAGTATATGCCTGAATAATAAGATTTAAAAATGTTAATTTTAATAGTTTATTTATAATTTATTTACTCATTCTGAATTTACTCATTTCATCTGCGACATTATTTGTAACTTTAGGTGGGGTTTGCAGACCTGTGTACTTTTCACTCTTCAGCAGTTTGCATTTCCCGCGGTCACAAAAGCTCCCTGTCATCTGACAGCGGAAAGCCTTGAGTGATGGACAGCTAATATGAACCAATATAGCATGATGTTTTTAGAAAAAAAATCTAAACAGGTCGCACTACAACCATATGCAGTCGCACAAATGCTCCCAAATATATTATGTATTATATATATTGGGTGCATATACGACCAAAATGGTCGCAATTTCGAGCCCTGCTTAATAGCTATAATAATCATCCTCAGCGGGGAGCTTTTTAAAGTAATATGCACTAAATTACATATTCATATTTATTAAAAAGTATTATGATGCTACTGTATCATTATAAAATGCATTATTTGCAAGTAAGTGCATAAATCAGTTGCTAATTTTAAGCTTTATAATGTAATATTTCAGTATAACCTACTGTTCCTATAAAGTTAACTTTACAGTGAGCAATGCAACGTGACATCTGAACTGAATTGTTATTTGATTGCGATATGAATTCAATTAAACAAGCTAAATGACATTTATTTTTATTCATTAAAAGATGTTTTCAAAAGCTGAATTGATTTCATTGTATTTTTTATTAGATAGGTAGAATCAGTATAAGACTATTTTGATTATTTTCCAAAGCTAAATTATTAATCAAGTCCTACTAATTAGTTGGCAAAATTTGATTAGTTGATTAATCATTCTAAAAAATTGCCTTCTCTGAGGTGTCTAAACCTATTTCCAAAGGGCCTGCAGAGTTTACACCTACAGTAAAACACCTAATCACAGTCTTCAGACTCTCTATCCAAATTATGAAAAGACAGATGTGCAGTGTGTCCGGAAAGTATTCATAGCGCTTCACTTTTCCCACATTTTTTTTATATTACAGCCTTATTCCAAAATGGATTAAATTCATTTATTTCCTTAAAATTCTACACACAATACCCCATAATGACAATGTGAAAAAAGATTTTTTGAAATTGTTGCAAATTTATTCAAAATAAAAAGCCTGAAAAATCACATGTACATAAGTATTCACAGCCTTTGCCGTGAAGCTCTAAATTGAGCTCAGGTACATTCTGTTCCCACTGATCATTCTTGAGATGTTTCAGCAGCTTAATTAGAGTTCACCTGTGGTAAGTTCAGTTGATTGGACATGATTTGAAATGGCCAAAGGCCTGATTGGTGGATTGCTGCACAGATGGTTGTGTTTCTGTAAGGTTCTCCTCTTTCCACAGAAGAACGCTGGAGCTCAGACAGAGTGACCATCAGGTTATTGATCACCTCCCTGACTAAGGCCTGGTGCTTCCAAATATCTTCCACTTAGTGGGGGCCACTGTGCTCATTGGAACTTTCAGAGACGCAGAATCTTTTTCTGTAACCTTCCTTAGCCTTGTGCCTTAAGACAATCCTGTCTCGGAGGTCTACAGACAATTCCTTTGTCTTCATGCTTGGTTTGTGCTTTGACATGCACTATCAACCCTGGGACCTTATATAGACAGGTGTATGCCTTTTCAAACATGTCTAATCAACTAAATTTGCCACAGGTGAACTCCAATTAAGCTGCTGAAACATCTCAAGAATGATCAGTGGGAACAGAATGTACCTGAGCTCAATTTAGAGCTTCACGGCAAAGGCTGTGAATACTGATGTACATGTGATTTTTCAGCTTTTTTATTTTTTATAAATTTTTTATAAATTTTTATAAATTTCAAAAAATATTTTTTTCACATTGTCATTATGGGGGATTGTGTGTAGAATTTTGAGGAAATAAATTAATTTAATCCATTTTTAAAACAAGGCTGTAACATAAAGAAATGTGGAAAAAGTGAAGCGCTATGAATACTTTCCGCATGCACTGTAAACTAAATAGCCTCCGAAATGCATTCAAAAATATAAATATGATTGCTCAAACCACATCAGGAGGTGGTTTATAGATGGTTTCTAAATATGTCTGGTTGTTCAAAATGCAAATTTAAATTTTACTCCCAAAATGAATTAAGAATTAATACATTAGAGCAGGAGTTTAGCTCCAACTTGCCTCAACACATCTGCATGGGAGTTTAAATTATACCTAGTTAGGGCTGTGCGATTTGGGGGAAAACATCAAATTTTGATTTTTCTTTTTTTGACAGATATTGCGATTTTTGATTTGCAATTTAACTTTGTAATCAAGCTTCAGCTCAATAATCTGTATCGTAGCTTCTTACTGCTAAAATGCAGTGAGTGTTAGTTAAAAAAATAAACTGAACAGATATTAACTTAAAGATTCATTCAAATTTGTTTTTAAATATTTAGAAATTAAACACTTATTTTTCTCAAGAGCAAACCGTAAACACAAATAAAATGACCTTACCTTTCTGTAAACAAGTTGAACTCAAATTAGAGATTTATTATACAAACAAAAAAATAATAATGATAAAAATACAGAACACTCAGCAAACTAATATCGCTGATAAGAACCTTTGTGTAGCTTATATTGTCTAAAACTAAATATTTATCACAGATGCTACACAAAATATTATGATGTTAAACGTTTAGCTGTGGTACTTCATAATGGCTAAAATAGGTGCGAGACGGAAGTGTACATCTCCTATCCTGCATTTAGATCATTTTTTTTTTTTATCCCTCTTTGGTCACTGCATTAAAAGCAGAGGTCAATGATTTATTTGAACTATTTAACCTGTCATGTTTACTGTTTCAAAATATTACTAATGTTTCTTAAAATAAAATATATTGTGTTCAATGGGAAAAAAAGTTTTTTTTTTTTTTTTTTAACCCAGACATTTAAAAAGAACTTATTTTAGAGCAATAATCACAATACCGTGATACCGTGGTATTTTTATCCAAGGTTATCATACCGTCCAGGGCTCGAAATTGCAACCGTTTTGCTCGCATAAGCACCCGAAATTTTATCTATGCGACCTCAAAATATATTTGATAGCATTTGTGCAAGTGCATAAAATTTATGTTGTGCGACCAGTTTCCACAGCAAAATGTTCCCCACATGCACGGAATTAGGAGGCATTCACACATTAAGCATCTTTGCACCTAAAAACACCAAACGCAGCGCTCAGGAATGGTTTAAAACAGTTGACATGTCAACTTGCTGCAGTAAACAAAGCCCGCAATGCTTGCCCCGCCTTCAAGCTCTTCTTATTGGCCCACTGCGCTAGAACAGAACGCGAATGGACTGGTTAATATCAGCTTCAAATTATGTAATTTAAATAAAATGCGGTGTATTTAATCGACGTAACCTAGTTAATTTTGCATTTAATGCATGATTTGGAGCTTAAAATATGACAAAACAATCTGAATTTCAGTTGTGCAGATTTAAATGAGTGACAACTGTATTTTAATAAAATTTATATGCTGTTAAAATTTGGTTTGAGTTTGAATTTCTTAACTTGATATTGAACATCTGAAATTTAGGACAACTAAAGATTGATTTCTAGGGGTGTCAAAATTAATCGTTTCTTCGGTGCACCGCGATGCAGACGCGGACAATTCGGTATCGGTTCAGTAATAATCATAACCGGTTATTATACTGACGTCATTTATCTCACATGCGCTATTTCGCCGTAGCTTACTATGGCGAGGGATGCGAGCCCCGAGCGCGATTATTTACAACGCTCTAACTACGAAAAACACACAATGTGCACCAATTTCACTGCGTGTGTGTTTGCTGAACACTGTTTCACTGAAACTTACAGCAAAAGCCCCTATTTCACGGCGATTAAGAGAATGAAAGTAAACTCCATTTCTCTCTCACTGTGGCCCATGAGTGCAACTGTGAAGAGCGCCAGCGTTTAAGAGCCAATCGCAGCCCTTTCTGTTGAGCGTGTGACCAATCAAAGGGGTGTAAGAAAGAACTTGGTAGACAAGGCAGAAAGCGAGCGGGATATTTATATTTGTTTATTTGCTATAGACCATTTCAATGTGGTCATGTCATTGGCCCATGAACATTTCCTGCTTGGCTTTAAACTATTTCCTAACTGTAACAAGAGGCAATTCAATCATAACTTGATTTTAAATCAGCCGTCATAACACTATTTATCAATATGTGGACCTTTTTGGATCCTCAGAAGCAATGGAAATTAAAAATGTAAAACAGGAAATACGTTAGGGCCATTGTTTTTGTTTACATCCCTCGAAATGGTCTATAAATGCTAGTGTTGTTTAAAGGTACAGTTTATATATCTGACTGTTTGTATTAAAGGACAAAATTGTTTTACAAATAGTATATAAGTATATTTATACATTTTAATACAAGAATTGCTGCTGTGAAGAAAATAAAAAACTGTGTATGGAAAGAATCGTCAATGCACCGTGATGCACCGAGATATCGAATTGAACCGAATCGATGGCATGATGATCGTAACCGAACCGAATCGTGAGACCAGTGTAGGTTCACACCTCTATTGATTTCCTTCTAAAAATTCAACAGTCCTAAATTTTAGAACTTCAGTTTTCAAGTTAAGATATCAAAACAAATTTTGCCGGCATATAATATTCAGATCTATTAAATTACAATTGTCAATAACTCCAGTGAACACAATTCAAATTCAGATTGTTATGTCATATTTGAAGCTTCACATTGAAGCACAGCATTTTTAGCAGTTTAGATGAACTAATATACGGTGCTCAGCGCAAAAATAGTTGAAGTATGGAGCTTAAAATATGAGAAAACAATCTGAATTTGAATTGTGTTGATTTAAATTATTGACAGTTGTAATTTAATGAAACTGAATATTATATGCCGTTAAAATTAGTTTTGAATTTCTTAACTTGAATATTAATTAAAAATACAGCTATAAAAAATGATCTTCTAAAAATTAATTAATTAATTAATTCATTCATTCATTCATTCATTTTCTTTTTAGCTTAGTCCCTTTATTAATCTGGGGTTGCCACAGCTGAATGAACCACCAACTTATCCAGCAGTGAACACAATTCAAATTCAGATTATTTTGTCATATTGGAAGCTCCATAGTTTAACAGAGACACATTTATGTGGTCAAGTTTAATTGCAAAAGTTTTCACAAATTAGCTATATGAACAGAAAATGCATGAAGTGACCAGGTGTAAACAGGCCCCTCCAGACAAGTGTATTTGAGCTGATTGGAGCTGAAATCTTCAGGATTGGAGACAACAGTCAATCAGTTAAAGAAATAATAATTTGTTATACTCTAGTGTGAATAGATCCCTGTCGCCATTGACATTCTTGTTCAGATTTATTTACATTGTTCAGATGTTCACCTGCTACTATGGAAACAAATATAATAGGTGCGTTTTCACCACCTACTGGACTGGAGTGTGAAGCATTGAAGGTCTGGCATGAAGAGACCAATGGCATCCAGCACCAATTTTTCTCCTCGCTATGGGCAAATCAGATCCCTGCCCAGCCATGCTCACAGTCTGGAACACTGTGAACATCTGAGCACAATGATGCAAACTGTGAAACATCCCAGTCTTGGCATGTGACTCGGCTAATAAAAATGAAGCACTGGAGAAATCTGTTTTATACACCCAACTAGATCCTAAATTATTCACTTTGCGTTGCTTTTTTAAAAGTCTAACAACTGAGATATTGCTTTAGTGCAAGCGGAGTATTAAAGAATCTGTCAAATGCTTACTACTAGGGGCACAGAAAGTATCGTCAACCTCATGGTCAAGTAGTTTTTTAGACAACTCATCTATGTTTTGCACATCTTTAGTGGCTTTATGTTATGATCCCAGAATTCAATTGTTTCCTTGTAAGACCTTGTGTTTGGTGGGAGTGTTACTCTGGGCTATGAAGGGAATGCTGGAAGTATGTGAGGAAGTGTCCCTTCTCAGCTCCTCCTCCAACACACACTCACACACACGCATGGCTAGAATCGTGCAGTTGGAATGTTTCCAGTCTCCTCCCCAGAGAGAAGACTGTGTTCTGATATCCCAGTGAGAACACACACACCACACACACTTCACCCTCCTCAGGAATGTGTCTCTACTTTTGGTGTATGTGTGTGGATGGCTTATAAACACAGCTGACCTTAACACTGCCTCACTGCACTGTCGTTCAGAGTAGATTTGTGACACTGGCAGTGACTTTATAGAAAGTGACTACATGCAATGGTGATCCGATAAGGTGTCATATCCAGGAATACAGGCCTTAAAACGACCAGATGTATTATGTGATGTACTGTGTCAGTCAATCAGTCCGAGACAGCCCTCGCTGCGGCCCGCAGCTTGATGGTGTACTGGACCAGGTCCACTACGTAATGGACCATCGCCTACACCCCCTATCCTAACCTCTCCCTATCCTAAACCCAACAGTCGCAGTAGCATGGGTGTTAGCTTAGTGGGCAGTACAATGTCCACTACATAGTGGACCTGGTTCAGTATATCATTATGGTTACAGACGGCAGCAAGGACATCTTGGTCAGTCCCTCAAGGAAATTATGGGAACTTTTTACATTGATTAAAATTACGTCAGTTGTGGTTGCTTTTCTCATAAATTGTAAGTATACATGCTACACTTTTAAGTTATTTCCCCTGAAAAATCTGCTTATAAGCCTTGTGAAAATTATCGACAAAAACGCTTGAAAAAATTTAAGCCGGAAAAAGGTTATGCTGTGCCGCACTGTTAAGCAGTGTTCAGCAAGCTGGTTTCAACCTCCCTCCAGCCATATCTGTCAAACAAAGCACAAGAGCAGTGGAGTGCGTCGTCAACTAGCCGTAACCCTAATGGTCAAAGTCTGTGGATTTTGTGCTCGTATATATGTACAGTGCATCTGGAAAGTATTCATAGCGCTTCACTTTTTCCACATTTTTTTATGTTACAGCCTTATTCCAAAATGGATTCATTCCATTTATTTCCTTAAAATTCTACACACAATACCCCATAATGACATTGAAAAAATATATTTTTTTTTAATTTGTTGCAAATTTATCAAAAATAAAAAAGCTAAAAAAAAAATGTACATCATTATTCACAGCCTTTGCTCTAAACTTTGTTGATGCACCTTTGGCAGCGATTACAGCCTCAAGTCTTTTTGAATATGATGCCACAAGTTTGGCACACCTGTCTTTGGGAATTTTTGCCCACTTCTCTTTGCAGTACCTCTTAAGCTCTATCAGGTTGGATGGGAAGTGACGTGTACAGCCATTTTCAGATCTCTCCAGAGATGTTCAATAGGATTTGGGCTTTGGCTGGGCCACTCAAGGACATTAACCAGGTTGTTGTGAAGCCACTTCTTCGATATGAAGATGAACCGTCGCCCCAGTCTGAGCTCAAGAGCACTCTGAAGGAGGTTTTCATTCAGGATGTCTCTGAACATTGCTGCGTTCATCTTTCCTTCTATCCTGACTAGTCTTTCAGTTCCTGCTGCTAAAAACATCCCCACAGCATGATGCTGCCACCACCATGCTTCACTGTAGGGATGGTATTAGCCTGGTGATGAGCGGTGCCTGGTTTTCTCCAAACGTAATGCCTGGCATTCAGAGAGTCCTTCAGATGCCTTTTGGCAAATTCCAGGCAGGGACTGGCTTCCGTCTGGCCACTCCAGCATACAGACCTTTTTGGTGGATTGCTCCACAGATGGTTGTCCTTCTGTAAGGTTCTTCTTTCTCCACAGAAGAACGCTGGAGCTTAGACAGCGTGACCATCGGGTTATTGATCACCTCCCTGACTAAGGCCCTTCTCCCCCAGTCACTCAGCTTAGATGGCCGGCCAGCTATAGGAAGAGTCCTGGTTGTTCCAAACATCTTCCACTTACAGATGATGGAGGCCACTGTACTTATTGGAACTTTCAGAGCAGCAGAAATTTTTCTGTAACCTTCCCCAGCCTTGTGCCTCGAGACAATCCTGTCTTGGAGGTCTACAGACAATTCCTTTGTCTTCATGCTTGGTTTATGCTTTGACATGCACTGTCAACCCTGAGACCTTATATAGACAGGTGTATGCCTTTTCAATTCATGTCCAATTAAGCTGCTGAAACATCTCAAGAATGATCAGTGGAAACAGAATGTACCTGAGCTCATTTTAGAGCTTCACGGCAAAGGCTGTGAATACTTATGTACATGTGATTTTATTTTATTTATTTTATTTTATTTTTTATAAATATGCAACAATTTCAATAAATCTTTTTTCAATTGTCATTATGGGGCATTGTGTGTAGAATGTTGGAAATGAATGAAAGGGAAAATAAATGAATTTAATTCATTTTGGAATAAGGCTGTAACATAAAAAAATGTGGAAAAAGTGAAGTGCTGTGAAAACTTTCTGGATGCACTGTAGGCCTAGAAAAGCTTTTGGAAAGTGACTTATAGGCTTATAGCTGGAATTATTTATTTTTGCAGTTAATAAAGCAGGCATGCACAGGTCCTGAAATTTGGAATGTGCTTTCATTTGAGTTTGGTTTTAAATTGATTATGGGCCCATGTACGGTTTCTTCTTGCAAGACGTACTTTCTTCTCTGTCATTTCTTCCTTCACACATACAGATGAGAAAGACTCGAATATGCATTTAAATACTTCATCAAAAGACAACGATACTTCAATAATAACATTAACATTTGTTTAGTTCCGTACACATGGTGGAAAATATTTGTACAAACAGTTGTCACTACTTTTTATAAAGCTAATTTGGCTTTCACTCCCATTAAAGGCTAAACTTTGTGTGCTAGAGCTGTAAATTGTGAACTGACAAACCAAATTTATAGCTGCAATGTCAACATGGCCGAAATCTTCCAGTATCTGTGTGGACATGTTATACTTGATCACATGACTTGCATCACCAAGATAAATAACGGGGCAGGCATATGTACAAACCTAAACATAATAGGATATAACTACGCATTTATGCCCGCAGCTAGCTCTCTGCAACTCTCACATGGTCGCTCACTGAAGCCAAGCAGGGCTGCGCCCGGTCAGTACCTGGATGGGAGACCACATGGGAAAGCTAGGTTGCTGCCGGAAGTGGTGTTAGTGAGGCCAGCAGGGGGCGCCCAACCTGCGGTCTGTGTGGGTCCTAATGCCCCAGTATAGTGACGGGGACTCTATACTGCTCAGTGAGCGCCGTCTTTCGGATGAGACGTTAAACCGAGGTCCTGACTCTCTGTGGTCGTTAAAAATCCCAGGATGTCCTTCGAAAAAGAGTAGGGGTTTAACCCCGGCATCCTGGCCAAATTTGCCCACAGGCCTCTGCCCATCATGGCCTCCGAACCATCCCTATATCATAGTTGGCTTCATCAGTCTGTCTCCTCTCCACCAATCAGCTGGTGTGTGGTGTGCGGTCTGGCGCAAAATGGCTGCCGTCGCGTCATCCAGGTGGATGCTGCACACTGGTGGTGGATGAGGAGATTCCCCCCAATATGTAAAGCGCTTTGAGTGTCTAGAAAAGCGCTATGTAAATGTTGTTATTATTATTATTATTATGCAACACATGTCATATGATGTAATATGAAACATAATTTAATAAAATGAAATCCGCTGATTTTCTGACAAAGCCTTTGGGAAATAAGGAAATACTTTTACTAAATACATAACTGACACCAAAGAGGACCAGATTGTTGGAAAGATTAATCTCAAATATAGTTGATTTTTTCCAAAGAATGTAATATATTACAGTTGAAGTCAGAATTATTAGCCCCTCTGAATTATTAACCCCACTGTTTATTTTTTTTCTTCAATTTCTGTTTAACAGAGAGATTTTTTTCTACACATTTCTAGCATAATAGTTTTAATAACTCCTTTCTAATAACTCCGTGATGGCAGTAAATAATATTTTGCTAGATATTTTTCAAGACACTTCTATACAGCTTAAAGTGACATTTAAAGGTTAATTAGGTTAACTAGGCAGGTTAGGGTAATTAATCAAGTTATTGTATAATGATGGTTTGTTCTGTAGACTATCAATAAAAAATATAGTTTAAAGGGGTTAATAGTTGTGACCTTAGGGATGTGATGCGCGCGACTGTTTAAAAAGCATGCACGCTCCCGTTTCCTGGCGCGAAGCATCCATGCCTTGAAACGCAACTGCTGCGATCGGTTCTCTCTGAAATAGACTGGACAAAAAGTGATGCTCGTGCACCCACAATCCTGCTGCTTCCAAAAGCTCCGGGTGTTTTTAAAATATGTCTTTTTGTAAGCATCAGCGGTTGCCGGTTTTGTTTTAACTATTCTTTAACCAGAACAGATTATGGGCCTAACGTTAACCATGTGCGTGTGATCATCCTTTCATTATTGCACATGATGCGTTTTTCACCTGCTTTCTTTTGCTTACAGTTATTTTTGTTAATATGGTTTAATTATCATTTTTACAATAACATTGCTTTAATAGGAGATTAACTCCCCGGTGATCTGAGAGGCTTTTAGCTACTGTGCATAGTTTTAGATACATTGCAATTATAATTTTTTTAAATATAATTTTTTTTAATAAAGGTTTTCTTGAATAAAAAGAGCATGTATACAGCTATATATTGCATGTTTTGACATATTATTTAACATTTGTGGCTAATAAATAATTATTTATTTATTTTTGGGGTGGTCAGAGATAAATTTGGTAAATCCTTAATGTTGAGCCCTGAAAAGTCCTGTGAAATAAAAATGAATTGCAATGCAACACTATGAAACCACAGCCCATTTTCTCATGCACATTAAGCAAGTTGATACACAAAAAAGTGAAATGAATGAGGAGGCATGTGGACATAACACAAAGTATAAATCAAGTAATTTTAGCATGTCAAAGTCAAATTTATGCATATAAAATATATTTTCCCAACAACAAAATTATGGCTAGTGAAAATGGCGAGTGGCTAGTAATGTTGGAAAACTGCTAGCTACTAGGGGTGTCAAAATTAATCGTTTCTTCGGTGCACCGCTATGCAGACGCGGACAATTCGGTATCGGTTCAGTAATAATCATAACCGGTTATTATGTACTGACGTCATTTATCTCATATGCGCTATGTCGCCGTAGCTTACTATGGCGAGGGAGGTGAGCCGCGAGCGCGAGTATTTACAACGCTCTAACTAGGAAAAACTCAGAAACTGTGCACAATTTCACTGCGTGTGTGTTTGCAGGACAGTGTTTCACTGACACTTACAGCAAAAGCCCCTATTTCACGGCGATTAAGAGAATGAAAGTAATCTCCATTTCTCTCTCTCTCACTCACTGTGGCCCATGAGTGCATCTGTGAAGAGCACCAGCGTGTAAGAGCCAATCGCAGCCCTTTCTGTTGAGCGCGTGACCAATCAAAGGGGTGTAAGAAAGAACTTAGTAGTTGGTAGACAAGGCTCAGAAAGCGAGAGGGATATTTATATTTGTTTATTTGCTATAAATGCTCGTGTTGTTTAAAGGTACAGTTTATATATCTGACTGTTTGTATTTAAAGGACAAAATTGTTTTACAAATAATATATAAATATATTTATACATTTTAATACAAGAATTGTTGTGCTGTGAAGAAAATATAAAACTGTGTATGGAAAGCATCGTCAATGCACCGAGATATCGAATTGAACCGAATCGATGGCATGATAATCGTAACCGAACCGAACCGTGAGACCAGTGTAGGTTCACACCTCTACTAGCTACAGTGGCTGGTGATCAAAAAAGTTAATGTCAAGCCCTGTTCATATCCCATATATTACTTTTTTTTTTTTTCTGCCAGCATTCCTTTACTTCACTGAGGTGTTTTCCCATTGCTGGGGATTTTTGTTTTTCTTTTTCTGGAGATGTAAAAGAACGGATGTGTAATTGACAAACGCATCAAAATGTATAATAACAATTAACAGTTTGAGTTTAAAAGCAGATTTCATCTTTTAAAAACATTTCCTTGAAAGAGTGTGTCTTTTTTAATAGATAACACATTCAAAGATAAGAAAACGTTGTTCTCTGCTTTGGTTTGTGTATTGTGGTCTGGTTTGTGTGCTAATGTCATTTTTGTTCTTAATATACAGATTAGTTTTCTTGCAAACAAAGCAGAAATTAGTGTATTTACATGGAAGAATGATTGTCTGATTGTCTCTCTTTGCCTTATTTTAAAAAGTCTTGAGCAAAAGTGAAGAAAGACTTGGTTCCTTTTTTTCTGATAAAAGCAGAGCTTCTAAGAGGGGAACTAACTTCTATTTGTGCTTCTTCCACATACATATTAATTGTGCACAAGTTTGCATAAAAAAACCCTCACAAAAGTGGTTGAATCTTAAGTTAGGGATAAAGTACATCCAGGAGGTTGTTATCACAGAATAAAGCCCAACAGGCTTATCGGCAGCCTGATGTGAATCGTAGGGATGTTGTATAAGACTTAAGGTGTTTATTCATCGAAAACGACCTACTGGATGTACTTTAATCTGCTTATTACATGGCTACTTGTCACAAAACGTAAAAATTAAACACAAAACATTGTTTTGAGTCGTAATAGTTTAAGTCTTTAATTAAATTCAAAGCTGACAGAAATTAAAACAGCTGATGGAGTATACACTAACCTGTGTACAGAAACCAAAGTTTTAACTTTCATTCATCCAAAATTGAGTGTAATGTTTATGCTGAAAAGTGTACATTTAATTTCAAACAGATATTTGTGACCGCCATATTCATTATAAAATTATAAAAGTAAAAAACTGAATGGGAGACAGAAGAAAGTTCGTATTTTTGCGATTTATACCATATTTCAAAGGAGATATAAATAGAAAAAGACACGTATGTTGTACATGATCCTTATATCATGAAGAGTGCTGAGTTTTCTACTGAACTTAAGTATATTTGCCTTTCATTGAGGCAGTAACTGTTAGATACTGTGTAAGCTATCACGTTACATGAAAAAAATAAATGCTAGTGTTTGGAAGCATACTATAGATAATTACTTGAATTAAACTGAAATACCTAAATATTTGATAGGCTTCAGATTTCTACGCTATAATTATACACCACAGTTTACTCTAATGTTACAGTATTTATTACAGTTTATCAGTTTACTATGCTACAGTATTCTGTAGCATTCATTAACAGAGAGTTGTACACATTATAGACTTTACTATGTGGTTCAAAAACATGTTTATTATAAATACTATAGTTTTTCCCATGCGGATATCTTCCAGACATCATGAAATAACAGTTGAAAGCATACAAAAGCGTGAACGCATAGTCTACATTATTATTTATTCATTTTTGTTAGGGGGTGAAAATGTGCTCCACAATATTAACAGTCTAGTTTTGTTGCAACAGTTGCATTTCTTTTTTGTTTGGTCGATGAACTTACCATCAACAAACAGTCACCACTGCTGTGCATCGCGATGTTCACGTTACGGTTGTTTATTCTGCTGAAACGTCAGTAAAGACATGGATTATTGCAAAACAAGATGGAGATTTTATTGCAGCGATTACATGGCATTATTTATATTCTCCTGGATTTTGTGTGTGTTGGTGTTTGAAATCCGATTTTTATATAACGCATTAACATATTTATTTACATTTACATATTACATATTTCATATCGATATTAGTTACATATTTATACACATACAGTAGCTAGGCCTGTAATCTTTATTGGTGTTGTCAAACAAATTATCGCGTTCAAAAAAAGCCCAACAGGCTTATCAGCAGCCTGATGTGAAGCGTAGGGCTGTTGTATAAGACCTAAAGGGTTTATTCATCGAAATCGACCTTCTGGATGTACTTTATCCTGCTTATTACATGGCTACTTGTCACAAAACATAAAAATTAAACACAAACATTGTTTTGAGTCGTAATAGTTTGTCTTTAATTAAATTCAAAGCTGACAGAAATGAAAACAGCTGATGGGTTATACACTACCTTTTCATTATTCACTCGCAAGATGATGCCAAACAGTCAAAAACACAAAGCATCAGTTCACAAACAGAAACGAAACTGTCTGAATTAACATAGACTAACCTACGCATTATTCATTCACTAGATGGCACCAAATAGTCTAAAACAGTGGCTTGACAGACAAGCAGAAAGATTTGGGTTTGAATGTTTTCACTGACAGTAAAGGTTATTCGAAGTTCCTGGATGCGTTATTTAGCGCTTGTTATCTCGGGATAGCATATCTTGCAACACAAATTACTTTTGCTACTCGTCCAAACTACTTATTTAAAATAAGTTAAAACAACACAATTCTTAAGGTTTCATGTTCAATACACTTAAATTTGTAAAAACAATTAAGTTAACCTAATCAATTTTTGTTGTGGCTGCATGAAGGAATTGTGTTGAACCCAGCATTTTTTGCAGTGAATGTTGCAACTGACCAATCAGAATCGAGTTTTTAAACACTTGTGTCATACGTAACGTAAACGTCCCCACAAGTGCTTCTGCCTGTACTTTGTAACCAAACTTCAGGGATGCTTTTTAAAGTGAACATTGGAAATTTCTAACATCACCATGTTTGTTTTGCAGGAGTAGCAGTGGCACAGTCCCGTATTGTCAGTCATGGTGGCGCTGTCGCTGAAGATCGGGGTGGGGAATGTGGTGAAGACGATGCAGTTTGAGCCCTCCACCGTGGTGTACGACGCCTGTCGAATCATCAGGGAGAGAGTTCCAGAAGCACAACTCGGCCAGCGTGAGTCCATCATCAGTATACTCAGAACCCTGTCTTATCTGATGTGTTCTGAAGTAAACAGACTGTTGACCAGACCAGATGGATGACAATTGTCATTATGAGCCAAGCGAGTTACTGATATTGAAAAGTGTTCAAATTTAAAGGAGAAATGAAGCACTCAGTCAAGTTTACAATATTTTGTACATTGGATTCCACTTTAATGAAAGTAGATTAAACAAACTCTATTAATGTAACCATTTAGAAGAAAACGGCATGTTTTACTATAGATTTTAGACCTAGGGCTCCGCCGTCTTGGAATGTCGCTGTGTCTGACGTCACAGGGTTGGTTCCGTTCCTTCAGCTGAACAGATACAGTGGAAGTAAAGGGGTGAATGCAGAGACTTTAAAGTTTTGTATGACAACACTTTCATTGTAATTTCTAGCAACACTAGTCAAATGATCCTTATTTGGCTAAAATTCCAGCATACTTTATCTGAATTTGATTAGCCTTTAAAGCATTTGTTCAACTCAAATTCTTTTCCCTGCAAAGATTGAAGAAAAAAAAAAACAGAGAAGCCAAAAAATACCACAGAAATCAAGCGTAAATCTAGTTTGTGGTATAATGGGCCTGTATCAGGGTGCGGCTGAGTCCCAGCTGTTATGTAATAGTTCTCAGAACTGTTCAACATACTTGTCTTAGTCATTCCTCTCTTTGACAGCTACTCTCATCCAAACTCCACAGATTATGTGGAATGTGTAGCAGTCTTAACTAGCTTGTCTGTCAGTGTTGCTGCAATACTTTGGAAGACACCAGCTAATCCCTGAGAGAAAAAAGCTCCAATTCTTTTTTTGGAATCACCATTTTAAAATCATAGTTATTGTTGCTATTTGCAGAGCAGTAATTTGGGTCCAATTTTAAATAATAAAAGGTCTTAATTCCTTTTTTTCAAATCGCATAAGGAAAAAGTCAAAAGTTTCAAGTTCTACTGCTTGTTATTGGTCACTTTTTGGCAGCAGTAGCTGTTTTGAATTTGGAATGTGTAATTTACACATGGCTCAACACTTTTTTTTTTTTCTTCAGATCAAGGCCCAATCCCAATTCTATTTTTGTACCCCTACCCCTTCCCTTCCCCTTCCCCTTGGCCCCTAAAACAGAGTGTGAAGGGGAAGGGCTTCAAAATTTACCCCTAAGAAATGGGACACCACTACAACACCTGCACACGTCATCATATGTCATCGCGATCTCAGGCTTCATATGAGATCAGACGATTGTGACTGCTGTAGTTATTCCAGTTGTGTTATTTTGGTATTTATCTTCAGGAAATCAGTGAAGACATATATTATGTTATCATAACGATATAATGTGGCAATAAGATCATAACTATACTGCGCATTTGCACAGTGGCCATATTCATCTATGTAAACTAGGGCTGGGCAATTTATTATTTATTTATTTTTATTTTTTCGATTACTCGAATTTACGTTTTAAGACGATTAAATTTTTTATAAAATCAAGGTATCGCGATTTTTTTTATAAAGATATTAAAGCAGCTTTTTCACTATCGTGCCAAACCGTTCTAAACTGTTAGACAACCGTGCTGAATTGTGCTGACAGATTCTGTGTTGACGTCGCGGCTCTGTTGATGAGCTACCACAGCTGGCTCAGCGCAACCGCGCTACCCCATTGTCGCGAGGTGCGCGCGCGCAGTTAGCGGAGGCTCGCGATGCAGCGCCAGGCGAAAGTATAAATCCAGCTTTACACTCAGGGCCGGCGCGTCCATAGAGGCGACCTAGGCAGAATAGTGAGCGAGAACCCCCTGGTCCACTTTTATCCGCAACACCCACCCCCTCCCGGTCCTCTTTCATCCACAAACCGGTAAGTTTCTATTTCACTTTCGGGTTGAGGTCTGCGTGATTGCTGTTCACCTTGAGCGCCAGTTCAGCTTGCTCCGGCCCTGATTACACTATATATTCGTGGCTAGAGCTTAATTAATTTGATTGACATATAGGCAATGAGACCTTTACTTCGCCTGACTGAGCGTGAGTTTATTGCATGCTGCGCTGTATTCGGTTGCACAGATCGCTCTGATCTGGGTGAGAACTTTACCAGTGACTACATGCACAGCTGAAAGCTTTTTTTTTCTGCCTCGCATCGAATCAACAACAACATATATCCATGGGACACGAACTTGCAGACTCTTTGAACCACTAGGAAATAATTGCACCTAATTCAAAGCCCAGACGTCTGGTTTTGTATTTTATACCTGCGCACCACCTGAAGGACGGTTACGGCGTGTTGTGAATGTCGGCTGTCACCGCAGAAAGTCAAATCTTTCTTTAATTTGGACTTTTGCTTGAAAGCTTTACAGAGTGGCACAGTAGCTGTCCAAAGTACTGTAGCTATAAATTAAATCATAACCCATATATGCACCAATAAACAAGTAAAATGAATGAATAAATAAAATAAATATGGATTCTTAAATGTCGGTATTGTTTTTACTCCAAAAAAATCTCAATAAGTTTTGACAAATGTTTTATAAAAATAAATTGAGCAATTTCCAACATTTCAGCTATAGGCTGTTAAACGATTCAGTTAAATATAAGATAGACATTTAAATATAGATAGATATGTAACAGGTTTCTGTGTTTTTTTTTTTGTTGTTTACGGTGATCTATAATATATACTGGGTGGTGTAGCTACGCACAAATATTTTCTAAAACGTCAAGCAGGAATTTGTCTATAGGAATGTAATAGGCTACACCTTGTTGACCAATTTATGTATGTATGGCCATTAAAAATACATGTTCCTTAACCAGATGGTTTTTCAAGTTACTTATAAAGAGATTGTTACTTCAGTCATGTTGTTGTAATGTTTTAAGTTGACTATAGTTACACAGTAAAAAAATAAATCGAAATCGTGAATTGGTCAAACTTTGTAATAATGACAAAAAATACTAATTTGTGGATCTCCTTACTTTCGGGTGCAGCTATCCTGCTGTTGTGGCTGGTGTATTCTGGGAAATTTTCTTACCCCTTGGTTTCAAGTGTGGTCCTGAAATATCTCTGTTCGAAGGGGTATCTACCCCTTTCCCTTAGCCCGAAGCCTTCAAGCTAAAGAGAATTGGGACACCCCTACCCCTTCACGGGAACACGCAAAACGAGGGGTATGGAGAAGGGCTAAGCGGTAGAACTGGGATTGGGCCCAAGTCAGGAAAGTGTCCCTGCCACAAAATAATAAGAAAAATGTATTGCTTTTGTGATTTTTGTAGTGTTGTGTTGTAATAAAACAGGCTAGGCTCACACTATAAGAGTTTTAGGCTGATTTATTAGGCAAACATGACCTGCAGAGACATCGGTAGCTACAGTATGCTTGCGTTAAAGATTAAATTAGATTTATGGCGAAAACTGAAATATCACATGAAACATTTGCGAATAAAGCACCATTTACATTCGACGAGTCAAATGAGTGGTACAGTACGGTTCGGTGTGGGTCATCTTTATCAGGCTTGTGTCTCCATTGTTATAGGGTACCAATAGTACCCTTTTGGAAGACGTCGTGTTCAACCAAAAGTTGCAGTCTACATCATTACATCATTCTCACATGAAGTTCGCTGAAGAAGCACTAAACAAATGCTTTATAAACATAAATACTTACGTATAAATAAATGTTTATTACTAACCTTTCTATGAACAGGATTTGATTATAGCTACACATCAATGATAATGTGAAATAGCCTACTGTAACGTCTTCTATTATATAAAAATAAATAAATAAAACATTTATGAACACATACAGAGCCTCATAGTCCCTGAAATGTTACCTATTACTAATGAAAAATACCCAAATTAAACATTTAGGCCTTATTTGGGTTCATAAACGATACGAAACATATATAGTCAGCACAAACCTTACATCTTTATTCTTTACCAGCACATGTAACGTTAACATCTTCATAACAGTATTCATAATAGTCCAAAAGGCAATGATAATAATCAAACATTGCAGTTTGTTCATGTTTTAGGTTGTTGAAAAAATCATGTGCTCATTTGTTTTTTTTAGGCTTCTCCTTTGTTTTTTGCATGCTTCACTCTCGTGTTTGTCCGTTTCTGAAAGGATGTGAGATTCCGCACTTTAATAATCACGTCCACGTTTTTATCTTGAGCTCAAGTTCGTTATTGCAAATATAGATATATGGCGAAATGTCTTGTTTGTGTATTTAAAATGGCGATTCCTTTGTTTTCATTCTCCTGGCTTGTGCATGGGCTAGTGACGCATCTCTATAAACCAATAGCGTTCAGCTTTGCCTCTAGCTCCGCCTTTTGGTACCCTTCTGTTGTGCTAGGTACCCTTTGGATAGGGTACTCAAAAAGTGGTACAGTACGGTTTGCTTTTTGGTACTTTTGACAGTGGAAATGGACATAAAAGCACACTGACCTGTATCGTACCACTCAGTAGAAACAGGCCAAAAGAGAACAAATTTGTCACTTCCTAATAATTTTGCTGCTGTAGGAGAAACCACTGTGGGCCTTTTTTCTTATATAATAATTTACTTGCGCCTCAGAAGATTAAAAAACAATGAACACACAGTGACTTTTTGAGGTTTGAGACGCTCTTTGGAAGCGTGGAAGCGTCCAAAACGGTCTCTTTCAAGAGCGTTTTGGAGATAATAATACTGAACCACTTTGATGACAGACTTTGGCTGAGGGATTTTAGAATGACCAAAACAACATTTCAGATGTTTTACAATGTGGTCAGCCAGCTGGATTGTCTATTGCATTGCACATGGTTTATTAAAGCAAAATCACATGACTTTTTTTGTTGCACATGTTGGAATTTATTCAGTAAATGTGTTTCCATTGTAGTTTATGTGTATTTTTTTTAATATCGCAGTTGTGCACAAATGTTTATTTCCATTAACATCTGTAGTGTAAAACCTGCATTAAAAGAGAAATCGGTTACCTTGCAGTTTACATTTTTAAATGCAAACATGTGTTCTGTTTGAATGGCCTATAAAAACAGTGAGATGCCTATACACCATAGTTCTGGCATCTTTAATGGACTACATTAGGAATTAAGATGTTTTGTAAAGCCAGAAAGTCATGAATGAGATGTGGAGTTAATGCACACTCTGGTATTGATTTATCAGGTTGTAAAATCCATGCTAACTCTTCTGTCATCTTGCAGCCAGTGACTATGGCCTGTTCCTGTCAGACGATGATCCAAAGAAGGGCATTTGGCTGGAAGCAGGCAAAGCCCTGGATTACTACATGCTTAGAAACGGGGTAAGTGTAGTATTTTTTGTCTTTGAGTGCAAAATCAATAAAATGTTTTCTTGTCACGTAATCACAAGAGTGGACATATCATGGGAATTGCTTCTGTAATTTCATCAGGATTGGCTTGAGTAGACTGAGAATTGTTAAATGCGTTTGAAATATTAGAAAGCAGTGCATACGTGTATACGCAATTGTAACTGGAAATGACTTGTCATAATAGATGTTCATGTAATGAGATATTCTTTAAAAGCCCTTATCTAAGAGAGATGCATTACATTTGTAGTACATAGTATGCTAAGTTAATGTATCTCATGTAAACGCGTTTTATTAGGATACTCTGGAGTACAAAAAGAAACAGAGACCCCTGAAGATTCGCATGTTGGATGGAACGGTCAAAACAGTTATGGTGGATGACTCAAAAATCGTCAGTGACATGCTAATGACCATCTGTGCCAGAATAGGTAAGTTACTGTCTATATAAAAAACAGTACTGAAAATGGGTGACTTGTAGTCATTTTAATGCCAGGGTTTTCTTGGTTTTTATTATACATAGAAAATGGGTCTCTAACCAAGTGTTTTCTTGACTGCTGTACCACAGGGTTTAGTTATTGAACCACTGCTTTTATCTGTAATATTAACCCCCAGGGGTTGAAGCCCGCGTATACGCATTTTGACGTGTTTTCACATGAAAACTCCAAAAAAAACTTAAATGACACTTTCAGTTTTGATCGTACACATATGAGCAATACATCAATCGAATCTGTTAGGTGTCTAGTTTTTTTTGTTTACACTCACAATAACAACAAAAGTGTGTGCTTTTGCAAAATAAGGAAAATAAACAGTGAAGGCACTTTCTCTTTTTTCTCTCCGTCAACTGTTTTTACAGACACGTCAGTAATATGCACTGAAACTCCGCGAAATCTAAACACACAGACATGAGACATATATCTATAGAAAGCTTGAAGTGTCTACTTTTAAATGCAGCGGTGCATGTTGAAAACAAATATTGCTTGATAAAGTAATCAGTATGAAACCAAAGCTATGTCTAGCTTTTCTATCGGAGCTCATTATTTTTAATGCGACCACGCCCACGAGGCTTTGTTATTACAATAGTCCACGTGAGAATCGAGCGACATGTAAACTGAGGTCAGAAAAAACAGCGGAATCTTCACGAATACATGAGACACACACATGACAGACTTACCTGCATAAAGCTTGGAGGGTGAACTTTCCAACTCATTTTGAAAGCAAATGTTGTCTCGCTAGGTAATCCATACAATTCTCCCGGCAGAGCGCGCATCACGCTGGCTCTTCCCACTTCCGCCATTAATACAAACAGTGACGTAGGCTGCCCACACGCCCACAGCGCGCTGGCTAGAACGTGACGCATGTTATACGTGTTATTAATTTAATTTTTATTTATTTTATTTTTTGTTTTAAATATTCTAGCCTACCAGACTGGTTACTCAAAAGTCTTGCTCAAGCACATTTAGTGTGTTTTTGGACCCTATTTCAGCTACATTTTTTTCTCCAAATCCTACTAACCACGCATAATATTTTTTTTTCTAAAAAACAAAAGCATTTACATCAATATTGTCACATATTGTTGTAGCACAGTTTGTGCTGAATACAAATAAAATATATGTTGGCCAATACCATGTAATAAGTAGCTGAAATTAGCACAAATGTCAGGGCATGTCAAAACATCTCAGGGGCCCCAAAATCACCTCAGACCCCTGAGGGTTAATATAAATGTAAAACAGATCTCATTAAGTCTTCTTCTGGCATACCACAGGTTCAGTTTTTGGACCACTGCTTTTGTCTGTAATATTTATGTAAATGTAAAACCGGCCTCACCAAGTCTTCTCATGACTGGGGTTCCTCAGGGTTCAGTTCTTGGAGGACTGCTTTTGTCTGTAATATTTATAAAAATATAAAACTGGTCTCACCAAGTCTTTTCATGACTGGGGGTACCAAAGAGTTCAGTTCTTGGACCACTGCTTTTGTCTGTAATATTTATATGAATCTAAAAGGGCTCTCACCAAGTCTTTTCATGACTGGGGTACCACCGCTTCAGTTTTTGGACCACTGCTTTTGTCTGTAATATTTATATAAATGTAAAACCGGTCTCACCAAGTCTTTTCATGAATGGGGTACCTCAGGGTTTAGTTTTTGGACCACTGCTTTGGTCTGTAATATTTATATAAATCTAAAATGGCTCTCACCAAGTCTTTTCATGACTGGGGTACCACAGGTTCAGTTCTTGGACCACTGCTTTGGTCTGTAATATTTATATAAATCTAAAATGCTCTCATCAAGTCTTCTCATGACTGGGGTACCTCAGGGTTCAGTTCATGGACCACTGCTTTTGTCTGTAATATTTATATAAATGTAAAACTGGTCTCCCCAAGTCTTCTCAAGACTGGGGTACCTCAGGATTCAGTTTTTGGACCACTGCTTTGGTCTGTAATATTTCTATAAATGTAAAACCGGTCTCACTAAGTCTTCTCAAGACTGGGGTACCACAGGATTCAGTTCTTGGACCATTGCTTTTATCTGTAATATTTATATAAACAAAAACCGGTCTTATCAAGTCCTCTCATGACTGAGAGGGTTCAGTTTTTGGACCACTGCTTTTGTCTGTAAAATTTTTATAAATCTAAAATGCTCTCATCAAGTCTTCTCATGACTGGGGTACCACAGGGTTCAGTTCTTGGACTATTTATTTTGTCTGTAATATTTCTATAAATGTAAAACCGGTCTCACCAAGTCTTCTCGTGACTGGGTTACCTCAGGGATCAGTATTTTGGCCACTGATTTTGTCTGTAATATTTATATAAGTGTAAAACCAGTCTCACCGAGTCTTCTTACAGTATGACTGGGGTACCACAAGGTTCAGTTCTTGCAGCACTACTTTTGTCTGTAACATTTATATAAATGTAATACAGGTCTCATCAGGTCTTCTTATGACTGGGGTACCAAAGGGTTTAGTTCTTGGAGCACTGCTTTTATCTGTAATAATAATATAAATGTAAAGTCAGTCTCACCAAGTCTTCTTATGACTGGGGTACAACAGGTTTAGGTTCTGGGACCACTGCTTTTGTCTGCAATATTTATATAAATATAAATATTGCACAGGATAGTGATTGATTGAGGTTTTGCAAAAATATCTTCATGTGTTTAAATGAAATATTATGAGAGAAAATAAAAGAGAAAGTAAAACATTTCTGATTTTCTAGGCATCACAAATTATGATGAGTACTCTCTGGTGCGTGACGTGGGAGAGGAAAAGAAGGAAGAGACCACAGGAACACTGAAGAGAGACAAGACCCTCCTGAGAGATGACAAAAAAATGGAGAAACTCAAACAGAAACTTCACACAGATGACGAGCGTATGTCGCAATACCTACATATACATATATTGTTTGCTATTCAGCAGGACTTTAATAAATACTGTATGTTCCTAATGTATACACATACTTTGCAAATATTTGAACACAAAACACTTCATTATTACACTTTTTGTTACATACTGTAGAGTAAAGCCTGTTAATTACATCAATTAAAATTGTAGTTTTGCAACCAAATTCCAATAGTTTTGAAGAGTATTATGTATATTAGAAAATAATTCCTTCAAATAAATTCAAACATGTTACAGTTGAATCTAGCTGAATTCGCTTATTGGGATTTTAATGTGTATTCAGTGAATTGGTTGGATCATGGGCGGACGCTTCGGGAGCAGGGTGTCGAGGAGTCTGAGATGCTGCTGCTTAGGAGAAAGTTCTTCTACTCAGACCAGAATGTGGATTCCAGAGACCCTGTACAGCTCAACCTGCTGTATGTGCAGGTAAAAACCACAGGAAATCTTCCTCGCATCACAATCATGACCTTATGTCATCTGTAAAATGGTGTTTTTGTTTTGCCATCTGCACTAGTGCTTTCAAATGTTTTGCTCCCAGAAAACAATCAAATAATTTTGTCACAAATGTGTGAAGCGTAAAATGATGTGCAGGTCACTCTCAATCAACTCTTCATGTTTGGTTGAAAATGTAGTCAGTTTCTATTAAATATCTTTGCAGAATAGGATTTGAAGATTGTATGAGATGCAAGTTATATTTGAAAATACAGTGAAAATGAATACCATATAGCAGGCACATACCAGTATAAAAGTACATGTCTTCAGTTGGGCTGCACAATATTGGAAAAACTGACATTGCCATATTTTCATTGACTGCAACATACAGTTGAAGTCAGAATTATTAGCCCCCCTTTGATTTATTATTATTATTATTATTATTATGTTTTAGTATTTCCCAAATGATGTTTAACAGAGCAAGGAAATGTTCACAGTATGTCTGATAATATTTTTTTCTTCTGGAGAAAGTCTTATTTGTTTTATTTTGATTAGAATAAAAGCAGTTTTTAATTTTTAAAAACCATTTAAGGTCAAAATTATTAGCCCCTTTAAGCTATATTTTTTTCCGATAGTCTACAGAACAAACCATTGTTATACAATAACTTGCCTAATTACCCTAACCTGCCTAGTGAAGCCTTTAAATGTCACTTTAAGCTGTATAAAAGTGTCTTGAGAAATATCTAGTAAAATATTATTTACTGTCATCATGGCAAAGATAAAATAAATCAGTAATTAGAAATGAGTTATTCAAACTATTATGTTTAGAAATGTATTGAAAAATTTCTCTCTCCGTTAAACAGAAATGGGGGGGGGGGTGGTAAGCAGATGGGCTAATAATTCTGACTTCAACTGTATATTGCGATATAAATGCAGTTTCACCAGATGATTTGAATAGCTTGTAAAGAATTCATCATTTTAGATCAATTGGGATGATTCTGTAGGGAAGTACATCTTCATATAGTATCATTTAAAAAACAGACAAAAGATGCAAATGAACAACAATGTATTATTTTCTGGGGAGTCAAACAGTATTCAGAAGCAGAAATTAAATAATCACTGTATAATAATGATAATATTAACATTGTATTGTTTTAGGTAATTGTATAATGTTCAATTCATCTTTAAGCTACAACGTTTAATTTTTTGTTCCCAAATAGCTCAAGCTTCAAATTTTTACACTCAGGCCTTGAAAACACATGCAAACAATAAACTTTCACTCTAAAGTTAAAATCTGAAATTACTCCACTGTACACTGTACTCCAGTTGTAACTGTAATGTCTGGTCAACTATAATCCCAACTACATTGCAGATGCCTGCGATGTGACTATTGCAGACGCGCACATTGCAATATTAATGCTGAAACGATTTATAGTGCAGCCCTAATCTGCAGTATTGAGTGTAATTAGTTACAAAGTAACTAGTAACTGTAATTAAATTATTTTCTGCTGAATAAGTAAAGTAAGGGATTACTTTTAATTTTGGGGTAATTTGTTTACAGTTACTTATCAAATGCTTGTTTAAATACTTTACGTAAATTCGACAGTTCTGTAAAAATCAATTCAGAGAAGACAATTTTTTTTTGAAAGAGTAATTTTTTTTTGTTATACGAATATATTTGGATGATATAATGATATACTAAATATTGTGATGTCATTTATGCAATTGCATATGCTTTAGAAAAACATGAATTGAGAAATTAGTTCATAAAAATATATGATATAAATTCAGAGAACCACAGTAATTGTGTATATATACAGTTAGAGAAACTTGTGGAAAGATACCCAAAACATTTGACCAAAGTTATACAGTTTAAAAGCAAAGCTAAAAAAATACCAAGGAAATGTATGTAAACTTTTGACTGTCTAGAAATTAATAAAAAATTCTCTAAAAAAAAAAATTCTCTTATTATTCTGGCATTTAGCAAATGTAAATCATTTAGGTAATCCTACCGGACCTAAAATAGTAAACGTTTAATATGATTTACCAGTGTATGTAAACTTCTTGTTTCAATTCATTACTTTGAACCATTTTGAATTTTGATCCATACTTTGTTTTTAAATTTCAGTTAATTTTTTTTTAACAAACCTAAAAGTTCTTGTTTGACTCAAATTTCTTTCATCTATGTATTTTATGTATGTATGATCTTTGGTATTTAGTCAAGTAATAAAATTACTCTGGAGAAGCTAAGTTACATTTCAGTAATTTTAATGCAATTGTAACAATGTAATTATTAATTAATTACTTTTTTAAGTAACTTACCCGGCACAGTATTTGTCACATGAAATAAACAGTTTGAATTCAGATACCTCCAGTTTTGTAGTCTAGACAATGCAAACACGTTGCGCTCTATTTTAAAGATCTAAGCGTAAAGTCTAAAGAAGAGCATAACGCAAAAGCATTAAAGGTGTGTCCGAACTTTTGCTGTTTTAAGGATGGAAAAAATACGCTCTGCGCCGCGGCACATGGTCTAACAGGGTTGTGCTTATTCTCTTAATGAGTTATAGGTGTGTTTTGAGAATAAACTCAATATCAGTCTCACATCTCTCATTCCCTTTAAGAGTCAGTTGTGTCGCGCCATGGCGCATTTGCTATTTACGTGGCGGACTTTGTAAGTGTAAAAACGGAACGCTTCACTAGCGAAAAAAAAAAACTGTTAAACAGAGCATCTGCAGCGCGAGGATAAAGAACGAGCCTCCTCCAATCGGCCTTTACTTTCTCTTTCTCTCTTTATGGATAAGGAAATGTACGCACTACACAAATAGATTTGCTATTTAAACAGCGTTACACATTAAGGGAAAATTAGGGTTGCGCTGGTCTCAAAAAACAAATTGCGACAAACACATCTTGCGCCGAGTGTATGATGGGGCCTATTATCTTAAGACTCTGACAGTAAGTTAACCTTGGACAAAAACATATCACGGTGTGATTACTGCTCTATAATATGTTCTTTTTAATGTCTGGGTAAAAAACAGACCCATTGACCCATTTTTCCCATTGAACTCAATATTTAAAATATTTTGGAACAGTAGTTTTTGATGTGGAGGGTCTTTTTCTCCTGGAGATACATTTGCCCTATAAAATAAATAGTTGTAAAAAACACATTAAAAAACCCCTGTACAAATACCGTAGGAACGGTATAACAGAAAATCTTGGTGCTTTTAAAACCTTGACTTTTTTTAAACTGAAACCGGTTATCGCCCCATGCCTACTGGAGGCTAAAATATATTAAAAAAAAAGATGCTTTTTTAAATCCAAATTAGATGTACGTTAGGGTTGGGCGATGTTGACCAATTTAGCATCGTACAATGTCTAATGTGAAACATCGCGATGGATGATGGCATCGTCTTCATAGGCGGAGGTGAATTAATTATTTATGACTAATTAATTAATTCATAAAAAATTAATCATTTGTAGCCTACAGTTTCAACAACCTGGCCCGCATGGTCTTGTTTTACTCATAACCAAATCATAAATAAATAAAGGTAAGTTACACACAAATTACCACCTGTCAATCACTTTTTCCGCGGGACTCTGGCATGAGTAGGCAAAGTGATCTGTGTCAGTCAGGGCCGAACAAGGCGGCAAAGCAGTCAGGACAGCGTCCACAGCGCGTCTCCCCCCTTCGCTTGTGTCCGCAACAAACCCTGCATAATCTCAGCGCCCCTCTGGCTTCGCTTTCGTCCGAGACAAACCCCACATTATCTCAACTCTTTTAGGGTTTCACTAAAATTACTAAGTGCAAGCTTGAAAGTGAAAGATTGAAGCACTGTACTGATGCTTTGACATGTTACCTGATAGATTCAAAGGACTGAAGAGTCGTTAGATAGAGACTAGATTAATTAATATCACCTTTAACAACTATAGTGAGACGCGATCCAGCGATTCATCTTTGATAAACTGTCCGACATACACTGTTCTCTGGAGCTCAGACGAGCGCATGACAGTAGGTGTGTGTGTGTGTGTGTGTGGGGTTGTGTGGGTGTGGTCACGTGATGTGTGTTTTCAGTGAACGGAAGGCTGTTCAGAAATGCTAGATGAAACGCCAGCGTGGACGTGGGTCATTTTTGTTCTAAAATGCCATTTTAAAAGTAAGCTGTATTAGTGTAAACGGGGCCTGTGTGTATTTTTCACGAGCGGGTTTGCGACGGGGGCGGGGTGGAGGATCGGCATTGCCGGCTCAGCATTGTGATGTCTATCGTCTATCGGCCCAACCCTAATGTACGTCAAGATGTACAATGTTCAAGATCTGTAGATGACACAAAAATCTATGCTAATCTACAATCAAATGGCATGTTAAATATTAAATATGATCTGAATGTCTGTAAATGTGCCACGTCATGCATGATTTTCTTCAAGTTATAAACAGACAGATTACTTCTTGTTGAAAATGTGCCTGGTTCATTATATTAGGATGTTGCTAATTCTGTTCAATTTCAGGTACATTTAAGGTATTGTGTTTTGTATTCCAGGCCCGTGATGACATTTTGAACGGCTCTCACCCCGTCTCCTTCGATAAGGCCTGTGAGTTTGCTGGATACCAGTGCCAGATCCAGTTTGGAGACCACAATGAGTCCAAACACAAACCTGGATTCCTAGAGTAAGCACTCACATTTATATAATCCAAATAACCTGCTTTTGTGTGGTGTCCTTGAAAAGAAACCACTGTATTTGGGTTGACAATGTATAAACATTTAATCCTGATTTAATTAATTATTTCATAGTTAAGAAATTTAAGAAGAAACTTAAGAAATGATCCGAAACTGCATGAAAAATAAAAAACATTTACAGTCAAAATTACATTTATTGAAACAAATATATTTAAGCAGATTATCAAGGAAATATTACTATGATTTTATAGGAAAGTTATTAGAGAAAAATACACTGTAAGAATAAATCAGTAAAATATACGGTTAAACCATACAATATTTCATCATTTGTTTTTGTCATACAGCAATGATTCAAAGTTTTAATGTCTACACAACATAAGTTTACACAGACAGCAAAAGAAACACAACCATAAACATATGTTGATGAGAAAATGCTCATCACAAACAACTTACACAAGCAGAGAAGAAGCATACTAATAGGTTGTTTGCAATCACATGGTTCTGGTGGCCAAATTCAGATGGAGGGCAGGAAGTAACAAACTGAATGGGAGACATAGAGGAAAGTCTGTGTTTTTGCAATTTATATCATATTTCAAAGGAGATATAAATAGGAAATAACCACAAATGCTGGACATGATCTTTATATTATGAAGAGGTCCGGATTTTTTTCTGAACTAAAATATATTTGCCTGTTATCGAGGTGGTAACAAAGAGTTGTACACATTATAGACTTTACTATGACTTTACTACAGTTTTTTTTCCCCATGCGGATATCTTCCAGACATCATGAAATGACAGATGAAAGCATACAAAAGTGTGGACGCATAGTCTACATTATTATTTATTTATTTATTTTTGTAAGGGGGGAAAGTGCTCGACAATAATAACAGTCTAGTTTTGCTGCAAGTGTAGCGTTTTTTTTTTTTTGTTCTGTCGATGAACTTACCATCAACAAACAGTCACCACTACTGCGCATCTCGATGTTCATGTTACGGTTGTTTATTCTGCCAAAACGCCAGTAAAGGATTGTTGCAAAATAAGATGAATTGACGGAGGTACGTTATTTATAATCTCCTGGGTTTTGTATAAATGTGGTGGTGTATGCATCTGATTTTTATATAACACATTAGCATAATACACATACTGTAGCTAGGCCTAAATAAAATCTTTATTAGTGTTGTCAAATGAATTATGACATTCAATAAAAGTTTGGACACATGGATGTATTGAAAAATGCAGTGCCGGCCTGTAGGGTTAAGGGGGCTATAATTGGGCCCACTGATGTAAAAACAATAAGAAACAATTTTAATATTTAAGTGTATACTTTTTTTATTAGCTGTAACTTATCTAACCTATAATACATATGTAAAATTATTTACTAATATTTAAACAAATACGTTTGTAAATAATGCAAAGTACTACTAAATAATGTATTATGCATAGCAGAACATTACTTTGAGCTTGCTTTTTTACTCTGCTTTTCTTCTTTTTTTTCCGCTCCAGAAAGATGCCGTTTGGACGCCATTTCATTTCAGATTAAAATTCGATTGATGTTTTATTATTGAAGACTTTTTCAGGTTTAGATCGATCGTGAGCAATTTGGAGAGAAATGTGGAATCTGTGTAGGAATAAGTTACGTCATTCTAGTTCACCCAATAGCTGATTGCGTGTGGTGTTATGCAAAATAGAGTGTGGTGCTGCTGGGTATATTTCTAATATTTTCTGCTTTTATTCATAATGTTGTTGTGTATTTATTATTGTTTTCAGCTTTGTCATGTATGAATTATACAGAGATATTCTTTTAATGAAACGTTTTTTTTTCTCACCATCGTTGTGAATTGTATAACGTTTAATGGGGTTTGTGCATTGCGCAATGCGCATTGTTCATGATTTAAACTTACGCGATTGTCCTCGCGCTTATGTTGACAATAAATATTCAAGAGCAGCTTTCGTGGGGCCCTCAAAGAAACGGGGGGCCCTAGGCGACCGCTTATATTGCCTGTAGGATGGCCCGGCCCTGAATAATTGTTTATTACATGCCACCTTTTCTTCTGTTTTTTTAGCCAGTTTCTTGAACTTTCTCTCCTTTATAAGCAAAAACTTTTGGAAGTCTATAAAATCTGTTTGCCATTGCTTATTTTGGCCAATTTAAACAATTCTAAACAACACAAAACACAAAACATAAACAGTTTGATGTTCTGATAGCGTTTCCTATGTAGAAGAATCACTTCCTGCCCTCCACATTTCGCTTTATCAATAATGTCATGTGAAAACAACCTATATATAGAAGGTGTTCAGTGTGTCATTCACACAACTAAACACCTTCATGGTAAAACATAAATATGATGTAATGCAATAAACATGATCAACATTAGATGTACAATAAAAGACTAATCTGCATAACTCAAGAGAAAAATGCTTTTTAACAATTTATTTGTAAATTACTGTATCAAATAAGTATTTGATCACTTGAGTCAAGCATTTTAAATATTTAGTACAGAAGCCTTTGTTAACAATTACAGAGGTCAAAGGGTTCCTGTAGTTCTTCACCAGGTTTGCACACACTGAAGGAGGGATTTTGCCCACTGATCTTCTCTAGATCTGTAAGGTTTCAGGGCTGTCGCTGAGCAACATGGAGTTTCAGCTCCCTCCAAAGATTTTCTATTGGATTTAGATCTGGAGACTGGCTAGACCACTCCAAAACCTTGTTATGCTTCTTACGAAGCCACACCTTGGTTTTCCTGGCTGTGTGCTTTGGGTCATTGTCATGTTGGAAGACCCAGCCACGGCCCATCTTTAATGCTCTGACTGAGGGAAGGAGGTTTTTGCCCAATATCTCACAATACATGGCCACGTTCATCCTCTCCTTAATACAGTGCAGTCATTCTGTCCCCGTGCAGATAAACACCCCAGAGCATGATGCTTCCAGCCTCATGCTTCACTGTAGGTATGGTATTATTGGGATGATACACATCATTCTTCTTCCTCCAAATTCGGTGAATAGAGTTAAGACCGAAAAGTTTTACTTTGGTCTCATTTGACCACAGGACTTTCTCCCATGAATACTGTGGACCATCCAGATGGTCCCTGGCAAACTTCAGATGGGTCTTGACATGGGCTAACTTAAGCAGGGGAGCCTTCCGTGCGATGCATGGTTTAAAACATCTTACTGTATTACTGATAGTACCCTTGAAAACGGTGGTCCTAGCTCTCTTCACGGCATTGATCAGCTCCTCCCGCATAATTCTGGACTGATTCTAGACCATTCTTGGCATCTTCCATGCGGCCCCAGTCTGAAGGACATTGACAGTCATCATTAGCCTCTTCCATTTTCTGACAATCGCTCCAACAGTTGCTCTTTGTTGGCAATTGCCCCGTAGCAGTTTCAGCTTTATGAAAGTCTACAATTTCATTTCTTGTGTCTTTTGACAGCTCTTTGGTTTTGGCCATGTTGCTACTTAGACTTTTGACTGATTGAGGGGTGCACAGGTGTCTTTATGACAGCTAGTGACCTCAAACAAGTGCTACTAAATTAGAATCATGAGCAGAGTGTAGCTGGACTATTTTAAAGCAAAATAACAGGTCTTTGAGGGTCAAAATGTGGCTGAAAAGCAAGTGATCAAATACTTATTTCACACAGTAATTTACAAATAAATAGTTAAAAAGTCATACAATGTGATTTCTGCATTTTTATTTTTAGATTCTGTCTCTTACAGTGGAATTGCACCTATACTGAAAATTCTAGACCCCTCCATGATTTCTAAGTAGGAGATCTTGAAAAATCACAGTGTGATTAAATACTTATTTCCCTCACTGTATTTTACTGTAGCATTTTTACAGTTTTTTTTTAATCGATATTTTTTTTACAGTGTATGCTGAATTAATCTTTCCTAAAACATTTTTGTGTTGCTTTGCTAACGTCTTGCAGTGTATTTTTTTCTTCTCATATTTTTTTTGTAAACTGTGGGTTCAAAAAAGCTGATATCAGCATTAGTCACATCGTTGATGAGATTAACAGTTTCTATAAATGAGCGTTTTTCTCTAGTGCATAATTTGTCACTTTTTAAGCTTCACTGATTAAATTACATACAAACTCGTAACTTCTGACTTTTGTTAAGTGACCCATATCCATAACATGCTCTCACCAAAATTGATGTTTTTAATCCATGATATTTGCTTTGATATTAAATATAAATCTATGTCATTTCACTTTATTTTTATTTTTTAATCTCAGTATAACTAAGATTAATGTATAGAATTATACCAAAACTTTTTATTTGTTTAATTTAATTTTATTTTATTTGTTTAATTTGTTTAATTTAATTTTATTTGTTTGATTTATTGTTTAATTTATGGTTTAACATAATTCATTTAGTCCTATAAAGTTTTTGGCAACTAAATCTATATTTAGGACTAGTTACCATTAACTAATAATATAGCTAAGATGTGGCATGCTATTCATGGTTTGACATAATTCATTTAGTCCAATATCTTTTTTGTATTGTATTTTTGTATTATAGATTATATTTTAGGACTGCCTCTACAGCTACCCAGACATGGCCAAACACAGGCTACTGGGTAACAGATATTAAAAACAAAAACATTTTTATACCCAGCACGATCTACTGTTAAATTTGCCAAATTCTCTAAAATCAGTATTTAATTCTCGCCTGCTATCTGTTTCCTCCAGTTTGAAGGAATTCTTGCCCAAAGAGTACGTCAAGAACAAGGGCGAGAAGAGGATCTTTCAGGTGAGGTTTTGTACAATACATTATAGGCTTTTTTTTCATATTCATATTAGGCACAACATGATTTGCTGTGGACTGTATGTCTATTGGATTCTATTGTATTGCTTAAAGACCAGGTTAAATGGGTTTTCAAAATATTTCTAATTTGTATTAGTAACGTAGCTGACCTTCATGTAAACAGTCTGCAAGGTTGTTAATCAGCAAAGTGCCTCATAAATAAAGATGGTGACTATGTTAACATGGACGTCAGTCATCTAATTATTTGCCTTAATCTGATTTAGACCTTAATAAGATTAAGGTGTTTACATGAGTTGCTTTTTTATTGTTTCTTTCATGTTCCTTTTTTACATGTTATAGTACATAGTTCAATTTACGTTACCATTCGACGCTAGTTTTCCTAGGCCTTTCACACAACAACAGTATGCGTTCATCATGGCACCTTGTATGATGTTGGCCGTTTTATTTTTAATTTTGCAACAAGTTCAACTGCAGTTAATTTCTCACTAATTGAAGAGTTCAGATGCAAAAGCCGCTAAACGGCACTTCCACAAAAATGAGCTAATGACACTGAGTGTATGCTTTAGGCACGTAGTACATGTTCAAATACTTTTGCTTTAAATCATCTAAATTGCACATTCAGAAATAACAGTTTGTTTGCAAAAGCCTCTAAACGCCCTTGCCTTTGACAGCAAAAGCCACTATGTGCCGAGTACCAATCAGAAGGCACGAATCAAATCATATGTTTTCAATGTAACTCCATGCTGATATGCCGGCTTTCATGAGGAGTTTGAGGAATTGGATGAAACTGTCCGACTGTCAGTGAATGGCAAATGAAAACGTCCCTTACCTCAAAATTCTGTGCATTATAAGATTAAAAAACACTATACAGTCGGAAGTGTAAGTTCCATTCATAATGTTTTTTTGCGCAGCGACACTACTTTGAATGAGTCTGATTTACTATACATTAAACGGCAACTGCATTTCACGAAACACGAAGTTAAGATGCCATTCTTTTATCCCACATGGATGCTATGAGGATAAACAAGAGACGAAAAAGAGACCAAGACCGTGATTATGGTGAGAATGAATGAATGACAGCTTATAAAAGTCTCTGAGAGACATCCCAGTAGGCCTACCTTGTGTTTTATTTGCAAATGTAAGCTATTTTTTAAAAGATAAATATAATGGATGAAACTATACATTATTTATATTACTTCATATTACCTTTATGTCTGATAAGCTTTTTATATTAAGCTTTTTATATTAATGGACAATACACAGATACTGTATTGATGTTTCACAATGTTTTACACATTATTTGAATCTAACAAGCTTAGTTTACAATGTTTGCAATGTTTACATTGCTCTACTTGCATTAAATCTAAATCCCAAATTTCAGAAATGACAACAGATTAAGATTTAATTAATGTCAATTTTAATGTTATTGATTAATGCACTTACTTGACAGATTTCATTCATTCATTTTCCTTCTGCTTTGTCCCTGGTTTATCAGGGGTTACCTCAGTGGAATCAGTCGCCACTTACTTGACAGATTTATATATTTTTTAATTTTATGTTTTATGTTTGGTAAAATAATTTCTAATTGCATCTTTAGTGATTTTCAACTAGTTACACTGTCTTGTCACAACAGGTGAATTTAGAGGTTTTTGCAAAAAAAGCACAAGTGGATTTAGCTGGTTTTGACACAAAAGAAAATCTACCATGTTAAAAACCAAAGAATTGTCTTAAGTGATATTTTTGAAAAATATATTTTATTTACTAGCTAATAACCTTATCATTACCTATAAAATGAGACTTCTGAACCTAATCAGAGGAGCCTGATAGAAAATGCTTGTTTACAAAAAAAGAGGTCTGATGGATTTAGAGGGTTTTCAGTTCTCAAGCAACATCCTTTTCTGCCATTTCACCTATGCCATTTTAGTCACTACATTTACATTCATGCTCCTGCGACAAACTCAAACGTACTGGATGAAAACACAATTATGTGCTCTTTTGATTGAAACAATTATATTATTTGTTTGTCATCAAACACCTGGCAACTGCAGTCTGTGCATCCTTACGCAAAATGTAGTGAAAACTACTACAAAACGGCAATAGTTTGATTTCGGTGTTTACATGTCTTTACTGCCCTTCAATAATACCACTAAAATAGGAATACGTCTTAATTCAATTTCTGTTTAGTTCGATTATGACTTTATTCAGATTAAGCTTATCAAAAAACTGTTTACATGGTAGACTCCTAATCAGAGTATTGTCTCAATTATTTTAAATTGTCTCTCAAAATAAAGTTTTGTTTCTGAATCACCATAAAAAGTTGTTATGTTTTCGAGTCTTTTGCCTACTAATGCTGCGTTCACACCAGATGCGAATGTAGCGTTAAGTCAATGCTAAGACACTAATATTGCAAAATGTTGCAAAAACATTGCAGCGCGAATGACGCGATTTGCTAGTTGAACGTTTTACGTGTTTAAACTGGGCTCGGCTCATTCCGAAGCACAGCTGAAAGCTTCCATTTTCCAGGTACAGTTTCTGGAGAAGTTGATGAACTCACAGAGCTTAATGCACCTCTGAAATCACGATCTAGTAGACTCGAACACCGAACAAATCTACGATGTTTTTCAGCCTTCCTAAAGCACATAAACACAGCTACTCTCTCAATAAAATCCACGTTAGCCATTTAGAATCAAACTAGAGTCACCGTGCAGACAGAAGCCCCGCCCATGTTGTAAATCCACGTCTAGTGTGAAGTGAATTTGACGGATTTATTCACGGATGCCGCGTCTGGTGTGAACACAGCATAACAATGTTCGTCAGCACGAACAAAATAACTTATTTGCATAATTCCTTCCTGCCTGTGAAATACAAACAATCTAAAATCAGTGTTTGGTTTTCCAACATAGACAGATATGGATCAACCAATCAAAGAAGACTTGGCCAGCTCACCTATCAGAACATAGTTATGGAAGGGGTGGCGTTCACAAACCTTAAAGTTTCCAAAAAACTTTAAATGTTAATTTTAAGGCTATATATAAGCTAGTGTGTTTCAAAACAGTGACAAAGTTTGCTATATAAACCTGATATAATTGTCCAAAGCTTGCAGTTTGTCACTTTCGCCTAAATATATCAACCTTTTTTTTTTTTTTTGACAACATTTCATACTTCAGTATCTCATCAAGTCTTCTGACCAGTCAAATGCTCTAGTACAGGGGTGATCAACCCTGTTCCTGGAGATCTACCTTCCTGCAGATTTCAGCTCCAACTCTAATCAAACACACCTGAACTAATTAATTAGGACCCGAACAGCACTTGATAATTACAAGCAGGTGTGTTCAATATGGGTTGCAACTAAAATCTGCAGGAAGGTAGATCTCCAGGAACAGGGTTGGTCACCCATGCTCTAGTATGTGACATGCCCCGCCCCCTTCAAGACGCATCTCATTTGCTTTTTTAACTTGATGTGTGTGATCTCAATCACTCTCACTGGCAGATCTATGATAAAAACTAAATGCTATTGGCTGTTTTGTTTTGTTTTGTTTTTATAAAAGGCAGGAGCTACTCTACTGTATGTCCCGCCCTTACTTCATGTTTCAGTAGAGATCACATCAAATCATGAGACCTCTATGCCCTGATTTGATTTAAATGCAAAGTTATTTAAATATTGAGTGCACATTCTGAGAAAATTACAATGTTTTTAGGACATTAGATGCATTTAAACCTGCTGTATCGCAATATTTGGACACTTTAAAAAAAGCATATGACCTGCGCTTTAAGTATTGTGTACATTACCAACTGCTTATAAATGAGCATGAAAATCCAAACCTCCTGATGTATTACTGTTGAAGCCAAACTAATTTAAAACTAAATGATAAACTTTTCATTTACAGGCACACAAAAATTGCCAAAACATGACCGAGATCGAGGCCAAAGTCAGCTACGTCAAACTAGCCAGGTCTCTGAAAACATACGGAGTGTCCTTCTTCTTAGTCAAGGTAACGATTTTGTTCTGATATGAATTAGTGATTTTGTGTTATCCTCATCTCTTGTGCTATTGGTAATTGACTTTTCTCTCTACAGGAAAAAATGAAAGGAAAGAATAAGCTCGTGCCGCGTTTGTTGGGCATCACTAAAGAGTGTGTGATGAGAGTGGATGAGAAAACCAAAGAGGTGATTCAGGAGTGGAGTCTGACCAACATCAAACGCTGGGCAGCTTCTCCTAAGAGCTTCACTCTGGTATACACACACACACATACACACACACAGTGTTTTTAATTTTAAAGGCAAAGAAAGAAAATGTGGTCATCTCTTACTCAACCTGGTGTTTTTACAGTTTCGTTTACCCTGTTTTTTGGGGGGTTTTATGGACCACAAAAGTCATTTTTCAATGGCAATAAATAATGACTAGCATTAAGCCTTTAAAAAACTAAGCAAATTTATTTACTCCTTAGGCACATTTTGTGATTACATGGCGATAAAAATGAAATATATATTTGTTATTATTATTTATTTAAGATTTTACATTATTTTTGTGATTTCATTCTTTGTTAGCTTTTTATCAGTTGACAAACCCCCAGCAGATCCCTCGTGAACCCAGGAGAAAATAATAATGCTATAGCAGGGCTCGAAATTAACCTTTTTGTTTGGTAGCACTGGTGCTCCTAACTTGAAAAATTTAGGCGCACCAATCGAAATTTAGTTGCACCCACCAATTATGAGCAGCGTTGCTAAGTTTTATATAAACAGATTTATTGCATTTGAAATCAACACTAATCAAAACTAACAAGCAAAAAATATATATGCTTGCGTGAGGAAAATATGTCTCAACAAAATCCCGTTATTACAAGAAAATACATTTTTATAACATAATTGAGTGACCAAAAGATACACTGCACGCACTACTTGACATGAATGAATCTGTTAACATGCTGTGTTCTCACGGGTGATGATGTCTGATATTGCACAGATGCTTTTGACATATACCTTATTATTTGTAACGTTATACGTCATTTTAATAGCAATACCGGCCTTTTCATGAGCTGCAATATTAGTTTAATCTTAGTCAATGCAAGCCCTTTTGCGATGATGTACGTGGTGTTAACTTTTACTTATAGCTGCACAGCTGACAGTATCTGGCGATTAAATGAAGGATTAAACAGAACATATCGTGCTTAAAATGTGTAGATGTGGCAAACAGTTACCTGAAAATTCCGTCCCACAGACTTTACAGTGAATGCCTTGGTTATTTTCATAGCGGACTTGAAGCCAATGGATGTCTTTTATCCACTCTTGGAAAAGTGTAGATTGTGGATTAACATTCACCACGATTAGTATTCAGATGTGCCATTATTTGTTGCTTTAGGTGGTTTCTAAAACAAAATCTGACCGTGTTGTTGTCATTCACATTTTCGCGGTTGTAGCTCTCCTGTCATCTGAAGGCAGAAGGCGTTGACTGAGTGATTGACAGCTGATTTTAACCAATCCATTCACGATCAGTTGTAGCGAAGTGGGCCAATAAAAAGAGCGCGAAGGCGGGGCAAGCATTGCGGGCTTTGTTTACTGCAGCAAGTTGACATGGCAACAGTTTTAAACTGTTCATGAGCGCTGCATTTCCAGTGCAAAGATGCATTCTGCGTGAATGTGTCCTAAATCTCCGCATGCGGTGAACATTTTGCAGTGAAAACCGATTGCACGCAACAATTTTATGCACTCGCACAAATGCTCCCAAATATGTTTTTGAGGTCACATAGATAAAATTTCGGGCGCATATGCGACCAAAACACTCGCAATTTCGAGCCCTGTATAGTTTCCACAAATATTAGATTAGATTAGATGATTAGATTCAACTTTATTGTCATTACACATGTACAAGTACAAGGAAACGAAATGCAGTTTAGGTCTAACCAGGAGTGCAATAGCAGCAAGTGCAGGATACAGGTATAAGTTATAAAGTGCAGTTATAGAAAAACTATGGTAATATTTACAGATGGATGTACTATGAACATTATAGACAGGTTGTGTTAGCTATGAACAGAGATTTACAATAGATGGATATATGTACAGGTTGCTATTAATAATTAGAAGTTTGCAGATAGATAAACAATTACAAATGTATATGTACAGTTGGTATGTACATAATTACAAATGTGCAGTGGGTATGTACAGTTCAAATAAATGAATCAGTGCAATGAATATGTGCAATTTTTAAATAGTGCAATGATTATGAGGAGTATAAGTTATGAGGAGAGTGGGGGGTGTATTAGGGGGCAAAGAGTCAGTTCAAAAGGGAGACAGCTCTGGGGAAAAAGCTGTTCCTTAGTCTACTGGTTTTTGTCCGGGGGAGCCTGAAACGCCTGCCAGAAGGCAGGAGAGAAAACAGTCTGTGAGCAGGGTGAGAGGAATCCTTAAGAATACTGCGTGCTCGGCGCAGACAGTGTTTCCTCTGAATGTCCTCTATGGCTGGCAGTGTGGTCCCTGTGATGCGTTGGGCAGTTTTCACCACCCGCTGCAGTGCCTTACGCTCCGCAACCGAGCAGCTTCCATACCAGACTGTGACACAGTTCGTCAGGATGCTTTCTATTGTGCAGCGGTAGAAGTTCACCAAGACGGCTGATGACAGCTGGTTCTTCTTAAGTTGCCTTAAGAAAAATAGGCGCTGGTGAGCCTTCTTGACCAGGCTGGAGGTGTTGGTGGTCCAGGAAAGGTCCTTTGAGATGTGGGTCCCCAGGAACTTGAAGGATGAGACAGGCTCGACGACCATCCCATTGATGTGGATCGGATCATGTGAGCCTGTTCGTCCCTTTCTAAAGTCCACAATGAGCTCCTTGGTCTTGTCGGTGTTAAGGAGCAGATTATTGTTGGTGCACCATGTGGCCAGATCAGATCAAATATATATATATATATAATTAGATGTATATATAATTAGATGTATATATATTTACATGTATATATAATTAGATGTATATATAATTAGATGTATATAATTAGATGTATGTATGTGTGTGTACTGTATAATGCTCAGTTAAAGTAACTAGTAAGGTTGCACAATACTGGAATTCGGTACCAATCGATACTGAAATTTTTAAAAACGTCCATTTCCCGCTGATATTTGAATGCTGTTGAGCACATTCTACAACAGCGCTTATTTGCTGTTGTGTTCACATGCTCAACAGAAATGACTGTGATTGGCTGTGAAGCTCATCAGTTCACTAAACTCATCGCTGTTTACTGAAGCACCGTTTAATACGTTTTAGTTTTAAAATGGCATTTTAAAAGCACCCGGTCCATTTTATTTGTACATGTTTTACTCGAACGCATAAACTCTACAGGTTCCTGATAGTTAGATGTGGAGCTAACATTAATCAGATTCACTCTAGTAAACTGCATACATGTTAGCACGTCACGTTTGATGTGGTAATTTCACAGTAAGAATACACACAGGTTAGAAGACTCGTAGAATTGCAGTTTCTTTTTCATTTGACAAAATAGTAAATAAAACAAGACGGCAGTTCCTAATGTTAATAATAAAAACATCAATTTAAAAACTATATGATTTTTTTTACATTTAAAAAAGGCTAAATCCTATAAGCAACTATTATAAAAACATTTTCACACTTTGGTAAAACAAAAAAAGAAAATATTAGGATTACTGCATTCTGACTAACAGTTTCACTTTAATTTAAAGTGAACAATTAATTGTGTTTATTAATTATTTGTTGTTTTATATGTTAAATAATATTAAAATTATTTGTTAAATATTTGTGTTAAAATAATAGTGTTTAATTCAATAGGTTATCTGACCTGCGCTGATGTTAATATGATTATGATCAGGTAATACCGATGATAATATGGCATCACTTCACTAGATTACATTAGCAATTAATTTAGCAAAATGCGACCATTTGGTCCCAGTCTGAAGCCCTGTAATAGACTAAACTGAAGCAGTAATCAAGGCTGTCTCCATAAATCAGGAAGAGATATGGATCTGATGTTTTAGCTGGTTTTTAATGCATTATGAAGCACTGCAGTGATTCGGTATTTAGGCTCCGGTTACAGACATATTGATCATCTTAAGGCCAAGTTGTTTGAGTTCCGTCTTTCTTTCTTTCTTCAAACTGAGATATGTTTCATAGACTCCTCTCATAATATACAGTGCATTGCAGCATCTAATAATGTTTAGATTTAGTCTAAAGATTTAGCTTGAAAGTGCATGCAAATGGATTTCCAGGTCAGAAAACAACAGCTTCTCAAGATTTTGACAGCTCAAAGAATATAAAAGAATTATGCAAATATGCAACACAGCTTTTGTTTTGTAGGTTTATGCAGCTATTTACAGTATGTAGGTCTGTGCAGTAAATGAGATGCTTTGATGCTGTTGTCCACAATTGAGGTGGCATTCATCGATCTAACAAGAAGAGACAATACACACCAGAAGAGCTAATGACACAAAGGAACTGTTAGTGCTCAGAGATTTAAGTGGTAGAGTAAGGAGGCAGGAGTGTTTTTTTTTTTTATATAGAGAGAAGAATGTTTCGACAGGTGGTTTATCAAGCCCACTCACCAGCGTGAGGCACACTTTATGAATGCATGTTTTTTTGTTTGTTTTTTGTTTAAGAGTGTAAGAAAGTGCAAATGTGCAAAACTGGTGTAAAAGTCAAAGCGTCAGAGAGGTGAAAGAGTGTGTTTTCTGCAGGTGGTTTGTCAAGCCCACTCATATTTAGAAATGCGTAATGTTTTGAGGTTGTCTCAAAACTAAAGTTTAAGGATTGGTTCTTTGGTTGATGAGAAAGTAACACCTTTTTCATGCATTTTGATTTTGCAAACTTTTTACATTTAGAAACTACATAACAGACTAAATGAAAGGTGGTATTTCAGAAGCATAGAGGCATTTTAATACGGAAGAGAGAACTATGGCTCCCAACATGCACTTCTGAGAGAATTGATCAGTAGTTTGCTTTATTTGTGCTGTAACTTTTACCTACCATTTGAAGTTACATGTCATGTGTCTACTCTTTCCTCTTCAGGACTTTGGAGACTATCAGGATGGTTACTACTCAGTTCAGACCACTGAAGGAGAACAGATTGCACAACTCATTGCTGGATACATTGACATCATTCTCAAAAAGGTAACATGCTACTGTATGACTTCTCAGGGGTGTGGAGCATTGAACAAAATGTTATCTGTATATAAATAAGGCCTCTCCTATCATGTGTAAATACTTATAAGACTAAAATCACCAATAGGTGGTAAAATTCTGCCTATAATGTGTGCTTCATTCATTCAAATGATTCATCATTCATTTAGAAATTCACTCTATTAAGCAATTTAAAGGATCATCAAATTAGTGATTTGTTCAAAAACAGATTCATTCAATAACAAAGCACCACAATGCTGCCCAGTAATGCACAAATGTTCTGCTAAAGCTTTATTTGGAACCATTTTTGCTGGCGCAAACTTAAGAAAAAGAAAAGAAAAAGATAATATTTTGTCTAAAACATAACTCACCTAATATTGACTACACTTTTACTTGTGTGATATTACATAACTATATCATGTCTTACAAATACAAGAAAAAAAAATGCATGCTTACTTTTTGCTTTCATAAATTATAGAATTATAGAATCTAGAATATTTGTGTACGTATATATGTGTATATATATATATATATATATATATATATATATATATATATATATATATATATATATATATATATATATATATATATACTTCACGATTAATCGAAAAAAGATTGCGATCTCGATTCGACCCTACACCTGATTTTAATTCAGCTTTTCTACGATTCGGCCAAATATATTTTCAAGGTCAGGAGAGAAGCGTAAGGCAGACGCAAATGTCTTCACAGCAACATGCACACCTCCAAATGGCATTAAAAGTGTCACATACTGTATTTATAAAGTAAAATTCACCCAAAAATATAATTTCTGTCTTCATGTAATGATGTATTCGCGGCCGCGAAATCACACAAGCTGTTTCTTTACTACTGAGAGGACGCGCGCGTGCCCGCCAATGATGCCTACTTTAGTGAACAGAACCTTAATAGGCTGTGAATAACATCTAATTGAGTTGTAAATAACATTCAGTTTGTTGCACAGAGCTATCGTTTGAGAGCTGTGCGGGAATTTGCATGTGTGTTTTTTTCTTACAGTGACGGCAGTCATGAGCCGCACTCGGAAGTGAAAGTGAAACTGGCCGCACATCATTTAAATGATCATATCACGTTTTATGATTATGATGATTATGAGTTATGATTACGACAAGCATTTGATATGTTTTTTTCTTTCATAGCGAACACAGAGTGTTGTGCATGGAAAGAAATGTTTAACAGTGTCCGTGTAACAACTCTAGCCTATATAATGTTGAATATAATGCAAGAGAGAATCTGATAATGACAAATTGTTTTATTTTACCAGTGAAAAATATGGTCTAATAATGTTGTCAATGACAAATGACAAGCATATGTCTCAAACACAATAATTCAACTTCAGAATTAGGAATAGTTGTATTCTGATGGAGTTACTTTACTGTGAATTAACAACCAGGACGTCTTTAAAGTCTGTTCCATCACGAGTCTATACAAAATGTAGCATTTTTACCAACAGTAGAGCTACACACAGGCCTAATATTATTATTGTTGTTTTACCATATGTTTGAGAAATAACAATAATAATAGCCTACTGATAATAACCTTTATTTTACATCTACAGAATCGTGAGAAAATCGTGATCTTGATTTTAAGCTAAAAAAATTGTGATTCTCATGTTAGTCAGAATCGTGCAGTTCTAGTATCTACCCCTTCCCCTTAGCCCTACACCTTGATGCTAAAGAGAACTGGGACACCTCTACCCCTTTACATGAACACGCAAAAGGAGGGGTATGGGTAAGGGGAAGGGCTAAGGGGTAGAATTGGGATTGGGCCTTACTTAATAGCATGCACATTGTTACCAAAATTACAATATTATCATAGGCAGGGCAAGTTTATTTATATAGCACATTTCACACACAGTGGCAATTCAAAATGCTTTACATAAACAGGAAGGAGACAAGCATGAGAAAATAAAAACAAATAATAAAAACAGATTAAAATGTGTTAAAACAGGTTATAAATAATAATAGATTATCATAGATAATAAATCTTACACATTCTTAATTAAAAGATTTTACTATAGTGAAAACCAGAGTACCCATCATCTGCAGGTTTTTAAGTGGCTCTATTAATTTGCATTAACAACAATAACATCAAAATTAGCATTATTTAGCAATATTAGTATCATTGCACAAACACAGGAGCTCATGGTAGATGCATACATATCAACACAATTAGAGGACATTTAAAAAAAGGACATTTTAAAAAGTTAAAAATAAAGTAAACAATAATAGATTATCCAAATGAGCGTACTTTATAAGCATCAAGCAGCTTTTACAACAATTCTGTTGCCAGATATATCTGGAGTTACACTTTTGTACTGGACTGTATGTGTTCATAATTTCCTATGCATTAGTGGAGGACTGTCACTAAGCAGCTCTTTTTCATATCAGTCTTATTTTGAATGGTTGTGTATCATGTCCATGTGAAATTGCTGCTGCTGCTTTTCTACATCATGAGGAATTCCTCAACAAACTTCCATGTTTGAGCAACTGAGAATGAAACAATCTGCTCTGGCAACTAAATGCCTTTTTTCAGGTTTTTTTCATAAATACTTTTCCTCAACTCACTGTGTCTGAAAACCTCTTCATCCGCAGAAAAAGAGCAAAGATCACTTCGGCCTGGAGGGAGATGAAGAATCAACCATGTTGGAGGACTCAGTGTCTCCGAAAAAGTGAGCCTCTTTAAATATTTCATTGCATTCTGGATACATGGAAACAGAGCATAACGTTTTATGAATTGAAAGCCACACCCACCAGGAAGTTAAGGAAGGGAAAAACTGACATAAAGTATACTGTAGACTGTTATCGTTTAGTTTCTTAATATATCTCCTCGTCTCAGGTTCACATAGGGCGCTGAAATAAACCTTTGACAGTTTAAAATAATGAATGTTTCCTGATGCTGATTACTTTTCTCTGCAGCGGGTGTATAGTCAGATCTTTAATATGACACATTGTGCACTACTTTAATTTACTTAAAAACACTCATTTTAATTGACTTCTGCCCATCTCTGTTCACGCATATCCGCCATTAGCGTGTGCACGCCTGCATGTGCACCGCGCGCTCACACGAGACGGTCACAGTCACGGTAAAATCAAATGCTGAATTTTGATTTTACTTTTTAAATTCTGAATCAATATTGGAGTAACTTTTGCACGCTGGAGGAAGGACGGCACCATGGCTGAAGTATTTCTGCTAGACAGGTGATGTTCTGTTGTAAAACTATTTTAGTCCCCCAAAGCTGATGTAGATTGTGTTGTGTTATGAATGGGTTATATGCACAGAAGTGTTTTTCAGTCACTGAAATCTCCCGGTGAAAGATTGATGTGACTATTTTCAGTTTCATAAGGTCCTTTACAGCATCGATAATGTAGATTTTTATTTAATTTAACAACAAAACATCAGTAAATAGCGCTATTCCACCTTTACTGAGCTGTAGTAGTAGTAGTAGACTTTATTGTCCTTGACAGAAAAATTGTTATGGGCATCACCATATTGCTGCAGACATTTCATAAAAACAGGCGATAAAAACAATACAAAAATACAGCAGTTACAGAATTTATAATGCTACTTAAGATAGACTAAATAAAGTTTAAATAAACCCACTGAAACGGGTACAAAGGATTTCTTATAACGGTTCAACCTACACTTTGGGACTCTATATCTTCTACCAGAGGGAAAAATTAGTTTGATCGTTCACAATCCTTTCCACCTGATTGAGGACACAATTCTCATATAAAACTTGATTATTAAAATATTCATCGTGCCCAACAATTTTCCATCCTGTCTTAAAGAGATGCATGCAACCACACTGTGATACCATATCTAGCAATGCTTTCAAGAACTGCTTTATAAAACAACAGCTGAAGTAGCGTTTATATTCACATTGGTTCATTTTTGAACAATGACAGCCTCCCTTTACTGTTTATCATGCTACTCTGAATATTCGCTCTGAAATAGCATGTAAGTGTGGCTTAGTAATAAGTAATTCCTGCGCGCCGCCGGCCAACCACTAACTGCATTCCTAACTGGCGGATGACATGAACTAGTGGGTTGTCTGCTGTCATGTCGCGGTGCGTGCGTTCGCATTTTCAGAAGGCGTGGCTTTGAAGCAAAGTTCCTCCCCTGCAAAGATAAACATGCTAACCGTTTAGCGTTTTGGCAGATCAACTATTGCACCTTTAAGATGTTGTTCTGTTTTTTGTTTTTTTTTTAGCTTGTTTACTGTACGCTTTGTCACTTAGCAACATTTTTTTTTGTTACAAGTCAGAAATGACAAGTTGGCGGCTTCCATCAATTCAAATTCGATGAAGAGAGTTAGATTGACCCAAACCCCACCCAATATGGGTGTGGCCTAAATGTGCTCTGTATCTATGGGGTATTAAAGGCTGCAAGCAATTAAAATTTACAAAACCATTTTAAGTAGGCTACTATTTTATCTTTGGTAATGTAGATAAGAATAAGACATTATTTGAATATTTCACGTTTATTTAGCAAAACAGCTCATTAATGAAAAGTCTGTCAAACACAGTTCTTTTTAAAAGGTTCCTTTTGTTAATGTAAGAATTATTCAAATATCCTGTGAAGATTTTATTTAAATGAGTGTTTTTATTTGATGACGTAATTTGAACTGAAACAAGAAGACAGGGTGCGACAGAGTAGCTCCTCCCCTTTCATTTTTATGACAGCTCCGCCAGTAAGAGTGGTTGAACTCAAGCACGTTTAGCAATAGCATTATGAAAGGGACCAGACATGTCAGATACTAGAGATAATTTGATTGGTCAGAACATTTGATCAACTGAAGTATGAGGTGACGTCAAAAAAAAATCGTTGAACCAGTCGATGACAAACTGCGAGCTTTGGATGTTTGTATCTTCTTTATGCACATTTTGTCACTGTTTTTGAGTAAAACTAGCTTATATGTACTGTCTTAAGACTAAATAATGTCATTAAATAATATTATTAAGACTAACATACTGATAGTAACTTCTAAAATGTTTTTAATTTGGTTTCTCTGTGAGTTTAAGTAAAACGCATTTTTGTGCATGGGTTTTAATTGATATTACTTATCTTTTGGTCATTAAATAAAACTGAACAATCTATTTATTTGGTTAATGATCAGTTAACAAGCGACGTTGTCATTCAAGAAAAATACAGAAATGAACAACCTCAACTTTTTTGTGGGGCCCCACTAAAGTGTGGGACATTATGGACATTGCGCATCTGAACATTCGATCATGCACTTTTGCACACTCCCTGGACTTTTTTATTTAAATTCCATTAATATTTTTTTCCATATTGTATAGCAATTTTTTTAATACATTTTATATCTGTTCTTATTTTCTAAATCTAAGGCCCTGTTCATACAAACAATGGGATTTTCAAAACCGCACAAAAACGGAGTATCGGGTGACTGAAACCGAAACTTTCTGAAAAGTCCGGCCAGGGTGAAGATTTTCCAAAACTTCGAGTACAATATAGTACAGTGGACCCTACAACCAGAGTTTTTACCCCATGATGTCAGCATGCGTGCTGTTTTCTCCTTTCTGATTGGCCAACGTGGCTGGGTTTACATCAAACGCAGAAGAAACGATTGAGGCAAATTCCGCACATTCAAAGCAAAAACACTGCCTATTCTGTGTTATTCAACCTCGGGATAGTAATCCACTTCTGTTCTCATATTTGCATTGAATTGTATGAAATTTATTCACGAAAATACTTAATTACCTGGCATAAAAGTGTCATTAACGCCCCCTTTTGCCCTTAACATGCATCACAGTGCGTTTTTGCATTTTCGTGTGGACAGAGTTTTTTTTTAAAATGAAAGTAGGGAAAACTCTGTTTATAAAACTTTTTGGTGTGGACATGGCCTATTTTATTTATTTTTTACCTTTTTTTTATTTTTTATTATTCCATAATTAATTTCTTATTGATAATTTTTTTTTAACACTTGGTCGTACAAGTATTTTATTGCATATCTTACTGTGTATGACTGTATGTGACTAATATAAACTGAATTAGAAAAACACAGTAGTTGTCTGGGTAAATTCTCAGCTCTTATGGTAATCCGTAATGTCCGCTTCAGGTCAACAGTTCTACAGCAGCAGTTTAATAAGATGGGGAAGGTGGAGACTGGTTCTGTTGCTCTACCGGCCATCATCCGATCTGGTGCTGGAGGTCCAGAGAGCATGAAGATGGGTTCAATGCCACAGGCCAAACAGCACATCACCAGCGGACAGATGCATAGAGGACACATGCCCCCTCTGGTCAGATATTCACCACAGTACCAGAAACTACACTATGAGTGGAGAAAATACTGCCATGTGTGAGGTTTGTGCTGTACAGTGAGGTGTCTGTGTTTTGTGTTGCAGACTTCAGCTCAGCAGGCTTTAACTGGCACCATTAACTCCAGCATGCAGGCAGTACAGGCGGTTCAGGCTTCTCTTGATGAGTTTGATGCCCTGCCTCCACTGGGGACTGATTCGGTGAGATGCTTTTAAATATGATTTACTACATTCTGTTGTGTCATTTTTGTTTAGATAATTACCGTGGGGAAAAAAAGTTTACACATTAAAAGTGTTTTATGCTCCTCTATTATTATTATTATTATTATTATTATTATTATTATTATTATTATTATTATAAAAAGGGAATCAATACTATAATATTATAGTATAATATATTATATATATATATAATATATTATACTATATATTAATAATTACTATAGTATAATATAAAAAAACTATTGACAGTTACATATCGTTAACTGTAACAAATTAACATTCAAATATTATATTTGATTATGACAGTAAGAATATTTTGATGATAAATTTGACAGAACTGACAACAAATTTCATAAAAATTGTAAAAAATAGTTATTTAAATTAGTGATGCTCAAAATAATCGATTAACCGTTAATCGAAAGGGTGCGTTTGTAACCGATTAATGGTATCAGTTAAACGATTAAAAAATATTTGATATATTTTTAAGGTTTGGCTGCATAAGGGGCCGATCACAGTGAACGCTCTTTTTGCATTGAGAGGTGCATCTTTGAATGGTTTACTAACGGCCGCGAGTGTTTTCCGCGCTGCTTATGCGCCCTGCGCGCCTCGCGTTATGTCGTTGCATGCTGTGTGCTCGAGCGGAAAAAGCGTGTTACGCATCTTTTTCATTCTTCAAACAAATAGAAGCAAAGGCGGGGTTTCCGTTGAGGTGACAGCAGTGTTTGTGTTGTCAAGACGAGTACGGCGAACTTTTAATGATGGAGGAGAGACTTGTGGTCGCTGTTTCAAGTTATCCAGAGCTGTATTACTTTACAAATCTTGAATGTTAATGAATATTACAGTTATAACAACATGGACAGCAACACTCACGTACAATACGGGTCAGTTGATTCAGTCGTTTCCTAGTGACATAACAAAAGAGCACCGTGCTTCTTTTTTTCTTGTCTACATCAAAGGCAGTGCGCCTCGCAGTTTTTGCAACGGAAAAGCGTGTTCACTGTGATCGGCCCCTAAATGTGCAACAAATATTTGTTAACTTTCGGGATGGTAACACTTATTTTGCCAAAGAAGCAAAATGAAAGAAGGTTATTTCTGGTCACAGTTTGACACAGACGAGTTGAAATAAAGCCACGTCAAAAACTAAACAAATAAACTATTGATGATTTTGTGTACAACAAACAAACCAACCTTTTTTCCATTTGGAAAATTACAGTTTTTAATAGTTCTTATGTAATATATATTATTAAAATAGCCAACATAATCTACTAATCAAACAAATCCAAAGATTTTCTTGATTTTTGCATAATGCGCCTAGACTGCAGCTCTGCACAAGACGTTTGGACATAGGGGAAATGGTCGTGCACAACTGAGCCAGGTTTCTCTTGAGGTTTTTTAAATCTTCGCTTTCGCCAATTGGTGAAGTTTTTTCCTCGCCGCTGTCGCCACTGGCTTGCATGGTTCGGGATCTGTAGAGCTGCGCATCGATGGATTTGCTCTTCAGTGTTTGGACTCTCAGTAGTGATTATTAACCCACACTGAACAGAGCTAAACTGAACTGAACTTAATCTCTGAAAACTGAACTGACTCTGTTTCAATTCACTATAATCTTCCATGTGAAGCTGCTTTGACACAATCTACATTGTATAAGCGCTATACAAATAAAGATGAATTGAATTGAATTGAATTGAATAACTCTGCACCAAATGAGGCTTTCATTTTACAGCTTATAAAACATCTATGCAAATTAATGCAATATCATATGTAAACAACAAAATTGTTATACAATATATCAAAATATGAGCCTTAAGGTTCATTGTCATTGTCTTTCATCACACGCAGTTTGCACACACATGCACCGCAAGTGAGAAATAAATCATAAGACATAATCTTTACTCTGACTTCTATTAAAAATGTTGACAGAGGTTTTGTGAAATAATAACAGCGGAGCATTAATTAAATGCTAATTTTCCGTGGAGCGATCGATTTAATAGCCTGATATTTTTATTTGACGGAAAAAAAACATGATTGGACAAACAGCATGTGCGGGTTCTTAAACAGGATTCAGTCAGTGTTTTCATTTTGTAATCAAAATTTGTCATTTAAGTGAAAATATCTAGGGCAGGCCTATTTATTTTATTCTTTTTATTTAGTTTATTCTTTTCTATGCTGTTGGAAACACTGCAGGTGCGTGAAGATCTGCTCTTATGTTCTGTATGCTGCTGTTCGCATGTTAAAATAAATCAGTATTTTAAAATGCAATTTTTAATGTGTCACACAAAATAGACACTAAGTTTTTTTTTTCTTTAATTAAATAATATTTTGATATTAATCTGATTAGTTAATGGTTAATATTCGGTTAACTAGCGGCAGTTGTTGGTTGGCAAAATTAACCGAAATGAGCATCCCTAATTTAAATATAACGTTGTTAAGGTTTTGGACTGAATTTTATTAGATTGTTCTTAGATTATTAAACTCTAGTTTGAGCTTTAAAATTGAATCAAGTAAAGTTGAATGAAATTTGCGATAATGGAAGATTTTATTGGGCCGTATAGATACAGTAGTAACATTTAATTACAAACATTTAATTAAAGCATTAAAACAGTCCAGAAAAAAAAGATTCCAAGGTGCAAACTATAACACGCATAATCACCTTTGTAATCATGATTGACATTGTTGGAAAATGGTTTCTCCTCCAATGGGTTTTTAACCCTAAATGTTTGAAAACTTATGTAGCATGCAGAAGAAAAAAACTGCAAAAAAGTAATTATTTTGTAAAGTAAACTAAAATCCTATGTCCCTTCCTGTTCAGGCATCTCAAGCCTGGCGGAAGAACAAAATGGATGAGTCCAAACACGAGATTCACTCTCAGGTGGACGCCATCACTGCGGGAACTGCCTCCATGGTCAATCTGACCGCAGGTGAGACGCTCACAACATCTCATTGGCTGACCGTTCACATCTTTGCTGCGGGTGGTTCATATGGGGAGACCTTTTTCTGCTGAAGATACAATTCATGGTGTAACTTTACACTGTGATTTATGCGTAATTGAGTGTTTGGTATGCAAAATATGTGCAACTTCAGTGAGAGAAAAGGATTTTCTGTCCACCTACTGTGTCTGTCTATGATTTTCATTTGAAACTTGCCAGATGTTGTGTTGGACTCTGGAGAGCCTGAGCAAGAATTTGATTTGGTGCATACTGAGACTTTTTTGTTCTTCATTTAAGGAGGAAAGCAAACGCAGGCATCATTATACTGTTAGTAAACTGCTGACACTTTTAGAGAAATACTGTATGTAAAGGTGTTGTGGGTTTTAGCTCCATTGTACTAAAATGACAGTGAAAACTATTTTCTAAAATTTATCACATGACCAAACAATGTGGCAGTTCTCTGGCTGATATTTTAACTGTAATGACCAATTTTTACTTTTGCATCGAGTGCTAAGTCTCGATACTGGCCAAAACTATGAAATCACCAGAGATGTATAAAGTACTAGAGACCCAGACTTAAGTAAAAGTGCAAGTGCTCTATCAAAAAAGTGACTTGAGTAGAAGTTGAAGTGCTCTTTACGCATCATATCTTTAGTGGAAGTACTAAAGTATTGAACATTTTTTGTACTTAAGTATTGCAAGTAGTTTATTCTAAAAATTTTCTACTCAAGTACTGAAAGTAAAAGTACAAGTATCGCGTTATGTAGTTATTAATGAAAGCAGTCCAAAGACATCATATTGATTTGTTTATTTGAAAAAGAACCATGATGTACGATTTATAATATAAATAAAACGTTAAGTGAACATTGCAGCATGTTATGAACCGTGGGTAGCTAACGTTAGTTAATTTATCTAGCTCTTACTATAATTATAATTACATTATTTTTAACTTGATATGTTTCTTCAAATTCTAAGGTGAATTTTTGAAGGCCATAATTTCGCAATCTTTTGGGAGGCAGAGTATACACTTCATTCTATATGAACTGTCTTTCACTCCGACAAATGCAAACATGGACTCTAAATAGGGCCACGGGTGGTCTTTTTCCTCATCGCCACGAACAGTTGAAAGTGAAGGAGTTGAAGGTGGAATTTCTGGGTTTTCCATGTCGAAAACAAACTAAAATTATCTCAATACAGCCAGGCAGCTCTGTCTTCTTTGATCGTCTGAATGATGACGAGCCAGTTTAGTCAAACCTATGACAGAGCCATCTGCTGCTCTGGCAGTGATAATGAGGGTTTGGAATGATTCCTTACATTTTTATAACTATGTAACTATGCAGAACATAAAAAATCTACTGGAGTAAAAGTATTAAACTCATCGAAAAGTAAAAGTAGAAGTAGGAGAAAAAAACAATACTCCAGTAGAGTACAGATACAGCCTTTTAGTACTTAAGTACAGTAGTGAAGTAGTTCTACTTCGTTACTATACATCTCTGCATGTCACTCGCATAGTTTTAAATGGGGAAAAGTGTAAAGGTCAACATGGCGAATGTAGCCCTGCCTTCTAGTAAAGGACACAATCTGTGATCGATATAGACTTATGATTCTCTGGCGGAGGGGCTCGGTCCAGACGTGAGTTTCTGCAGGTTTTGTGTGATTGGAACGTTTAGAAATGAAACTAAAGAGACAGTTGTTGTTTAATCTTATTGGTGATTCCTAATATGAAATTTAATTGTAAGCCTGCCAAGCAATTTTGGAGAATTCGATGTTTCCCCATTAAAAGATCCGAACCCAACTTGATTCATTTATTCGACTCTGAGTCGATTATTCCGCTAATGAATCAGTAGTTTTAAACGAGGTGCACTTTCAGATTTAAACCTCAGCTGGATGTTTTCATTCACTTAGTGCTGTGTTACACACTGCATGGAAGGTCATTTCCAAAAACCCATAATAGGGGCTCTTTAAAACTAACTAAAACAAACATCTAAACATTTTAATTTGAATTTCACAGGACCTTTAAGCAGCTTTTATGGTCATCACATAGAAATGTGCTAAAACCTAAAACACTACTTTTTAAACTGTATGTTCTGACTGAACCTGTGTCTCTCAGGTGACCCGGCAGAGACGGATTACACCGCTGTGGGCTGTGCCGTCACCACCATCTCCTCCAACCTGACGGAGATGTCCAAAGGTGTCAAATTGCTGGCAGCGCTGATGGAGGACGAGGGCGGAAACGGCCAGCAGCTTCTGGGTGCTGCAAAGAACCTGGCGTGTGCCGTGTCTGACATGCTCAAGACTGCTCAGCCGTCCAGCACTGAGGTCTGTATTGTAAATTATTGCTAGGCCTGTAACAGCACACATATCTATAATGGATTCATAGAGGTGGAAATGTGTAACCAATGCAATTTTTGGTTTATTTGCGCAACTTAAAGGTGCAGTATGTAAGTTTGACACCCAGTGGTTAAACTAGGTGTTGCACTCCTGGATCAAAACAAACGTGCGAGCGTGGGTTGCCAGTTTGAATACAAGGAGCGAGTGATTTAAACTGTGTTCTAAATAAAAGCAACGACACGCGATGGAGGGAATATTTTCCTTATTAAAGGGAGTTTTTGTCCTAACCAACACCTCGAATTGAATGATTAGAAAAGGCTTCTATTTCTCACAGCTGAGCTTGTGAAACCTATGACAGTGATCACCTCAGGTAAATCTCGTGTGCTTTATTCAGAGCTAAATGCTAACAATATGAGTTTGAATGCCATTTTACATTTTATGATGTTAAGGAGGGTTAACATGTATTAAACAGATTCTAAACCTTACCGTTTCATGAGTGAGTGCATATTCTGTGCTTCTGAAAGGCTGTATTCAAATTTCTGTCGTGTTTCGTCTGGTACAAACAGCCAAATAGCTGATCACTGCCTCTCTCGTCACAGCATGTTGTTAGGACACGAGATTACAATGTAACCTGCTCACCTAATGTTTACGTTCGTAATATTTATGTAATTTGCTAATTAATAACCTCATGTGGAACTGAATCTTGTCTCCCATACTGTTCTTTTTGGTCACGGACGCATGCTTTCAGAGGCTTTCTGAATGAATGAATGAAATGCGCTGTTTTCCAACAAGGCAACCCGGAGTGCTGAATTATAATTGGCTAAACTGGCATTGTGCATGTGACATTTACCTAAATAAAGACAGCATTCCGGCACGGAAAAATCTTTTTCAAAGCAGAATATCTGACTTCAGCATTGTTTTTCAGTTAAACAAGTATGTTCACTTGGGATGTTTCTTAAATATCTGCCCACATATTATGGTATTTTTATGCTTTAGAAGAGTAAAAAAACTTACATACAGCACCTTTAAAGAGTTCAAATTTGAGTTCCTACACAAACATACATGGGCCCGAGCGCATGTTTTAATATATTTAAATACATTTCAAATTGCAAACATTTCTAAAAAAAACATTTGCAATAACTGGTGTCTACAAGAATATTGGTGTGTTACTTTAAATGTGAATGCCGCTGTAATATTGACTTACACTTTATTGTTATTGCATGTTAATAATATGACTGTTTGTGTATGTGTGTGTTTTCAGCCAAGACAAAACCTCCTGCAAGCAGCGGGTAATGTGGGTCAGGCCAGCGGTGAACTCCTGCAGCAGATCGGAGAGTCCGATGCTGATCAGCACTTCCAGGTGTGACTTGACACACACACACAGACACACACATACACACACACACTGCTGATATATATGGATGCAAACACTGCTAATACACTCATGCACACACACATTGCAAATAAACCTATACACACCGCTAATACACATTCTCACGCACAAATACACACACTGCAGATACACCTATGCACATTGTTAATGAACATGCACACACAAACTGCAGATACACATGTAAACACTGCTGATACGCACACACACAATCACTGTATATAAACCTATACAAACTGCAAATAAACCTATACACACTGCTGATACATATGCGCACATACAGTACACACACACACACACACACACACACACACACACACACACACACACACACACACACACACACACACACACACACACACACACACACACACACACACACACAGTGCAGATAAACCTATACGCATGTAGACACACACACACACAGCAGATACACATATACACACTGCTGATACACACTCACAAACACACACACGTACACACACTGCAGATAACCCTACACACACACAGAGAGAGAGAGAGAGAGAGAGAGAGAGAGAGAGAGAGAGAGAGAGACACACACACTGCAGATAACCCTATACACGCAAAAACACACTGCAGATACACCTATACACACTGCTGATACATATGCACACACACACTGCAGATACACCTATACAGACTGCTGATACACACACACTACAAATACACCTATACACACTGCTGATACATATGCACACACACACACTGCAGATAACTCTATACACACACACTGCAGATACACCTATACACACTGCTGATACACACACACACACACACACACACACACACACACACACACACACACACACTGCAGATACACCTATACAGACTGCTGATACACACACACTGCAGATACACCTTTACACAGTGCTGATAAACATGCACACACACACACACACACACACACACACTGCTGATACACCAATACACACTGCTGATACACACACAGAGACAAACACACTGCAGATCCATCTATACACACTGCTGATAAACATGCACGCACACACACACACACACACACACACACACTGCTGATACACCTATACACACTGCTGATACACACACAGAGACAAACACACTGCAGATCCATCTATACACACTGCTGATAAACATGCACACACACACACACACACACACACACACACACACACACACACTGCTGATACACCTATACACACTGCTGATACACACACAGAGACAAACACACTGCAGATCCATCTATACACACTGCTGATACGCACACATACGAACACTGCTGAAATACATGCATGCACACGCACACTGCAGATACACCTGTACCCACTGATGATACACACACACACACACACACACACACACACACACACACACACACACACACACACACACACACACACACATTGCAGATACACCTATAAACACTGATGATACACACACACACACACACTGCAGATACATCTATACACAGTGATGATACAAACACACATGCACACGCACACTGCAGATACACCTACAGTATACATACTGATGATATACACACATGCACACACGCAAACTGCAAATACACCTATACATACTGCTGATACACATGCACACACACACACACACACACACACACACACACACACACACACACACACACACACACACACTGCTGATACACATACGCACCCACACAGAGACACACACTGCAAATAAACCTATACACACACACACACACACACACACACACACACACACACACACACTACAGATACACCTATAAAGTGCATATATACACACACACACACACACACGCACACAAACTGCAGATACACACACATACAGAGACACACACACTGCATTTAAACCTATGCACACTGCTGATACACATTCACAAACACAATCAGAGACACACTGCTGATACACACACGCGTGGCCGCACACACCACAGATACACCTATTCTTCAGATACACACACACACACACACACACACACACACACACACACACACACACACACACACACACACACACACACACACACACAAAGCTGATACACACACTGTCGCTGTGACTGTGTTACATTAACCTGTGTTCTCATCAGTCTGTAGGTACAGCAGCGTTCACACACTCCAGACGGACAGGCTATAGTCAAATGCTGGTAACAATACATAGAAAGAGCCATTAATTTTCACCAGCCAATCATACTAACGTCTCTGTAATGAAGCAGTGATCATTCTCAAATCAGTGTTTTAATGATCACCGTTTGACCTGGACCGTAATGGCCTCTTGTAATCTGTCATGTGTGTCTTCCTCTCGATCGCGGTGTGGTGACGGGTCACTTTACACTTCAATCATTTCATGTCATTCTCAGCGCTGCTTCTCTGCATGGTGGGATTCATCTTTTAATTATGTCAGATTTATTCTCAGAATTGTGCATACACACCTGTACGCTGAAAACAATGGTTCATTGGTGTATTTATATAGCGCATTTATCGTGTATGGCCATGCTTCACAATCATGAGGGGGGTTCTCCCCACTCCACCACCAGTGTGCAGCATTCACTTGGATGATGCGACGGCAGCCACAGGACAACGGCGCCAGTGCACTCGCCACACACCAGCTATAGAGGGAGTGGAGAGAGAGTGATAATAGAGCCATGATGGGTAAGGGCCGATGGAGAGAATTTGACCAGGACACCGGAGTTACACCCCTACGTCTTTACATGAAGTGCTATGGGATTTTTAATGACCACAGAGAGTCAGGACCTCGGTTTAACGTTTCATCCGAAAGACAGTGCCCACTGATAGTATATTGTCCCCTTCACTTTACTGGGGAATTAGGACTCACACAGACCGCAGGTTGAGTGCCCCCTGCTGGCCTCACGAAAACAACCACTTCCAACAGCAACCTAGTTTTCCTGTGGGGTCTCCCATCCAGGTACTGACCAGGCTCAGCCCTGCTTAGCCTCAGTGAGTAACCGGTCTTGGGCTGCAGGGTGATATGGCTGTGGCCAAGAGTTCAAACATTTTTTTTAAGGTAAGTGGTTGCAAAAAATGTATATGGGCTAAATTTAAACAAACAAATGAAGTTGAACATTAGTAAGTTTAATTTGCTTGTTTAAATTCAGCCCATATAAATGTTTTGCAACCACTTACCTTTAGTGAAGTTTATAAATAAACTAATTACGAGAGAATCACATGCTTATGATTGACCACGGCTGGTCCCACATTAGCTAATGTAACCAGTGCTTAAGTTATGAATTGTGAGGTTCTGGAACAGATCGGGGTAACGGATCCGGCATGTTACCTGAGGATGGAGAGGTGTCGCGCACGAAATAGGAGAGCGGGGGGGGGGGGGGGGGGTTGTATTGTATAGCGGAGGGGTGTCGCGGACGGAGGACAAAAGTGAAGAGCTGGGGGTTGTCGCAGACAAAAGTGAAGAGGGTTGGGGAGTCGCGGAAGAAAGTGAACGTGAACAGCGGTCGGGGGAGGAGGGGGATTGGTAAAATCAGGTGCATAAATTAAACCCTGACTGTAACACATGGGTTACCAATCAGATGAATCCAAACACATAATCAGGCTCAGGCGCGGTTCAGTTGGCCGGCCCTGGCCCGGTTGGGAGATGTGTGCCAGTGCGCAGTTTACTTGGGCTTTGGTGCGGTACGCTTGTAGTGTGAGTGCAAAGCGCGCCTGAGTCCGAAACTGAAGACGCAACATCACTTTTAAGGGACTGTTGTATATGGATTTATTAATCATTCTTAATTTTCAATGAACGCAAACTGTGTTAGTTTATTAAAGACGCAAACCCCTCACTGCACTTCAGTTACACCTTCAGGAAATCTCCTAATACCTGCAACACCAGACTTTAATGATAATTTATGAGCGTTAAAAGTGGTGGATCTGTTTGGCAAAGTGTTTGACTGCATGTCACTGCATCTCAAATGACTAAAAATAATACAAAACTTTATAACTAAAGCAATCTCCACTGTGCTGAGCGAGAGCGCTTCTCTTACTGTTAAACTGAACAGTCGCATCATCGATGATGTAAGCGTGCTCAGGTCCAGTAGGTAAAAATGCAATGTGAGTGCAGGCCGAGGGGATGGGGGACAATCGCGCTTTGCCACGGTTCAAGGCAACTGTACCTAATGTGAGTGCGCCCTTACAGCAATAAGGTCACAGGTTGGAGTCCAGAGGGGAGCTCTCGAGACCTACTCAAGCTCAGACTCTCAACCCTACGAAAAGGGAGGGAGCCCCAGGCTCAAGGATCTTCTGAGCTCAGGTCTCTCCCGGGACATCATGCCAAACACGCCTTGTTATCAATAATCAGCTAAAGCCTAGTTTATACTTCTGCGTTGAGTGATCGGCGTGACACACGGGGCATGCCTTACGCGTTCCTGTGCATTTATAGTTCTGTGTGCTGTTTGTGTTGCTCTGCAATAACACTTCTGAAACGCTAGCCGGCAGTAGGTTTTTATGTTCCTCTGTGTCGACTTTCTTCGCTGGTGTTTTGATTTTTCTGAACTCTACCTTATTGTACAAGTGGCTCAAACTCACTCATTCAGAGGTGGGAACCGGCGGACGTGCAGAATTATTAGCCCTCTATATATTTTTTTTCCCAGTTTCTGTTTAACGAAAATATTTTTTTCAACACATTTCTAAACATAATAGTTTTAATAGCTGATTTCTTTCATCTTTGCCATGATGACAGTAAATAATATTTTACTAGATATTTTTCAAGATACTAGTATTCAGCTTAAAGTGCCATTTAAAAGCTTAAATAGTTTAATTAGGTTAATTAGGCAAGTTATGGTACTTAGGCAAATCATTGTATAACAGTGGTTTGTTCTGTAGACAATCGAAGAAAAATTATTGCTTTTATTCTGGACAAAATAAAATAAAATGAATAAGACTTTCTCCAGAGGAGTCCTTTATATAGGAAATATTGTGAAAAGTTCCTTGCTTTGTTAAACATCATTTAAGAAATATTTGAAAAAGAAAAAAAAAACTTACAAGAGGGCTAATCATTTTGACTTCAACTGTATACTAGCATAAATTGAAATTATTGTTCTGTTCACTATAATCGACATATTATAAATGTCAAACTAATTTAATTAAATTGAAGAGGATTAGTTTAATTTAGATTAAAACTGAAGGTCTTTATTTGTTACGTGTTTTTATATTTATTTATTAATCTATCTGTTTAGTTATTGATTTATTTATGTTTTTTTTACTTATTTATGTTTGTTTATTTATTTATGTTTGTTGTTATTTACTTATTGTATTTATCTATTATTATTTTACTTTCTTATAAATTGTTTGTATATTGTATCTTTTATTGTTAAATGTAGTATAAATGTTTGTTTTACCAAAATTAGCAAGTCAATGTGTTTGAATATTTAAAAAATATAGAAAACAAATATTTCAGTAAACATTTCTGTGCAAATAAATGTCGTAACAAGACTGAAAAAACTGAATTCTGTAGATAAATATGGTGAATATTCCCTTTTTGTTTACACATTCATGAATTAAAAAGTACTGTAACGTGTACTCAAACTCATCTTATAAATAAATAAAAACTTTTTTGCTGATAAATGCAAAAAGCATAGTAAAACTGTATAAATAAAATGTCAATATGTTTGGACTGCTGTGATCCTGAAAGGGTCCTTTATTACGTCATTAAATGATTTTTGCTTTAAATATAGATTATTTGTATATACTGTAAACTTTAGTTACACTGGATGACAATGCAGTATGTCTAGAGTAAATTCAGTAAAAATGTAATTTAACAGGACAGATTTGCTATACTTGAATAAATGCTATGCTATTTGAATGGCTTATTATGAAATGAAATTAATCCTTGTAGAATTTTTTGGGGTCCACATATACTTGGAAAAAATAGTGTAACCCATTATTTTAGCGCAGGATGTTTTGGTGGAGAACATTTGCCACATCAAACTAACTCAGAGCTCTTAGAACTACTTAAAGTAGTAGTTAAAGTCTACTTAAAGAACAGGGTTTCAAAAATGAATAATAATTTTGATTCAATGATGTCATCAATATGATGGTTCCTATGCCTGTAGCTCTAGTCAAGTTCCAGAGCTGTAAGAGTTGAAATGGTTCAAAATATTCTGAAGCCTTTTATCAGCTCTTATGTGATAATATTCACAAGAAAAGCTCTGTGTTTGGTCGAGAGTGTGTTATCATTCTTCACAGTCTAACTGAAGGGGAAGTTTTCTGCTGCAGTCGGGTGCATGTTTTAATGTCCTTATTTGGACAGAACACTTATCAGTACAACACAAGTTTAACACATTTGGGAAACATGACATTTAACGGAAATTAAAATGAAAGCAACGCATCTAGTGCTGCCCTGTCCTGTTCATTCACAGCACCGCCTCTTCTGTATTACTGATCTTCTCTGGAGATTCCAGTGAACGATTCATAGCTCTCCACGTGGTGTTTAGTAGTCATCAGATCTGGGTCATTCTCAAAGTCTGCTCTCAAAAAAGGCTAATGTGCTAAACAGCAGATGCTGAGCATTTATTAGCATGTTGGCATTAATACTAATCAGTATGACGGCTTGATTTACCTTTTATACTGTATTTGTTTCTAGAAATTGAAGGTTGTTACACCCGTGATAAATTCTCCTAGAAGGTAAATTTTCAAAGGTGGCAATCATACTAAAGTTGATGCATTCGCATATTATTATCCCAATAACACATGTGAATTACCCAAAAATGTTAATGTTTGATTTAAAATCCTAATAAAACAATATTTTGAGAATGGCCCATATTCTGCTTGTATAGAATCTAGAGCATTTTGGGTGGGTTAGTAGGTTTTTTCTGCCCTTATCGTCTTTTAGTTTTGTAGATTCTAATTCTTCTGGTTTTTCTTCTTTAACATCTTAAGTATGGTAAAAAACACTTCTGGATTTTTATGTTATATTAATTTCTGCAAAGGCACAGAATTAATCTCAACTACATTTTCTTGCAAGTTCAAACTATTTGACTGGAAAACATCCCGCCATTAAACTAGAGCTAGTGACGTGATTGGAATTTTCTTTTTGCATTTGGTGTGAACCCAGGATTAGATACAGTGCATGCGGAAAGTATTCATAGCGCTTCACTTTTTTCACATTTTTTTTTATGTTACAGCCTTATTCCAAAATTTATTAAATTCATTTATTTCCTCAAAGTTCTACACACAATCCCCCATAATGACAATGTGAAAAAGAGTTTTTGAAATTGTTAAAAATAAAAAAGCTGAAAAATCACATGTGCATAAGTATTCACAGCCTTTGTGTGAAGCTCTAAATTGAGCTCAGGTGCATTCTGTTTCCAGTGATCATTCTTGATGTTTCAGCAGCTTAATTGGAGTTCACCTGTGGTCAGTTCAGTTGATTAGACATGATTTGAAGGTTTAACGATGCATGTGGGTTGACCGTGCATGTCAAAGCACAAACCAAGCATGAAGACAAAGGAATTGTCTGTAGACCTCCGAGACAGGATTGTGTCGAGGCACAAGGCTGGGGAAGGTTACGGAAAAATTTCTGCTGCTCTGAAAGTTCCAATAAGTACAGTGGCCTCCATCATCCGTAAGTGGAAGATGTTTAAAACCACCAGGACTCTTCCTAGAGCTGGCCGGCCATCTAAGCTGAGTGATCGGGGTAGAAGGGCCTTAGTCAGGGAGGTGATCAATAACCAGATGGTCACTCTGTCTGAGCTCCAGCGTTCTTCTGTGGAGAGAGGAGAACCTTACAAAAGGACAACCATCTGTGCAGCAATCCACCAATCAGGCCTGTAAGGTAGAGTGGCCAGACGGAAGCCAGTCCCCGCCTGGAATTTTGCAAAAGGCATCTGAAGGACTCTCAGACCATAAGAAGCTAAATTCTCTGGTCCGATGAGACTCAAATTGAACTCTTTGGAGTGAATGCCAGACGTTACGTTTGGAGAAAAACAGGCACTGCTCATCACCAAGCTAATATCATCCCTACAGTGAAGCATCATGCTGTGGGGATGTTTTCAGCAGCAGGAACTGGAAGACTAGTCAGGATAGAGGGAAAGATGAATGCAGCAATGTACAGAGACATCCTGAATGAAAACCTGCAGTACTCTTGACCTCACACTGGGTCGACGGTTCATTTTCCAGCAGGACAATGACCCAAAGCTCACCGCCAATATATCAATTCAGTGGCTTCACAACAACTCGGTGAATGTCCTTGAGTGGACCAGCCAGATCCCAGACCTAAATCCTATTCAACATCTCTGGAGAGATCTGAAAATGGCTGTACACTGTCGCTTTCCATCCAACCTGATAGAGCTTGAAAGGTAGTGCAAAGAGTAATGGGCAAAAATTCAGGACAGGTGTGGCAAGCTTGTGGCATCATATTCAAAAAGACTTGAGGCTGTAATCGCTGCCAAATGTGCATCAACAAAGTATTGAGCAAAGGCTGTGAATACTTATGTACATGTGATGTGAGCAAATAAATGAATTTAATCCATTTTGGAATAAGGCTGTAACATAAACAAATGTAGAAAAAGTGGAGCACTATGATTCCTTTCTGGATGCACTGTATCTTTGTGCATTACAAATAATAATGTTAAGTTTAGAAAGTCTTTGTTTATAATAGGTAAAAATTACTTTTTTAAAAAGCAGGGGTGCAGATATCTTTTTTTTTTTTTTTTTTTGTCCAGATCTCAAATAGTCCCTGGAGATGTTCATAGCATTCATGGGACAGCCATCCTACATGCTGTTGGGCTCCTATAAAAGTCAATTTTCACAATATTTTGAAATATATGCTGCATGTATGTACACATGACATATATTTTTATATCTTTGAAATTAAAACATGAGCTTTTTCATTATCAAAATATTTTAGATATGCTATTTCTATAAGCGGGGCAAAGCAATCAGCTGGGGCCTTTACATTTCACTGAATTGGCTGACTCATGCATTATGTGGTTCGATTATGTGTGTTAGTGATTAAAAGTGATTTAAATGCATAAATACAATGTTTGACCAGTTCATACTGGTTAATATTTATTACGATTAATACTGGTGATTAGCAGTAATTGCGAAAGTGAACAGTACCAGAGTTTGTATGAACCGTGCACAAGACTTTTTTTCAAGCCAACTTGGGGATTTAACGTAAAATAAATCCAAATCTTACTGTCACTGCTACTAAGTACAGTGTATATATAACAAAAACCAGTGCAATATTTTACACCTAACATCACACATTTTAACACCTTCGTAATTATTATCTTACTAAAGATGTGTGGAGAAATTCCTGATTTTGCAGTAAATGCCAATAGCGTTGGTATGCAAAAGCATTTCTCTAGCACTGTAGCAGGACTGCGTGCTTTATTTTAATTTTCCATGCGCACCTGCACACCAGACCAGTTATCTGCACCCCTGTTTAAAACATAATTGTAATTCTTTTGCCAACAAAAAAAGTTCATGATGCCTGTTAAAGTAGTCCATAATGAAAGTTGCTGAGACTTTAATGTCAGTATGTTGATGTACTTCCAACTGAAACTGAATATTGAGTAGGGGGCGGGGCTTTCCTTTTGCGCATCATTCCCTAGTAGCAAACTAACGATAAAAGTAGTGTGGTTAAGAATATTGTGGCTGAAGCATTAAACTGTTGTCAGCAGCGAAGGATTGCCACCTCAAACGTGGAATCAAACGGTCAGACTTTGATTGAATATTACCAAAACAAACTTTTTTTTTCAGTGGATTATTTTGCACAGATTAAGACCCATGTGCTCTAGTAAAATAAACATTGTAAATTTAGATTTCACATGGACTTAAAAAGGTGAAGTATAATATATAGTTTCTGTGCTACTATACATATACTTACTGTACCGACCATTCATTGGCTTGTGTGTTACGATAGTCACTGTGTCAGATTATGCTATTTTGACCGCTCATAATGTTGTAGATAAGAAACAAGTCATTAATTTCTGACCAACCATGGTTTGTGTCTGTTTTTATGCATTATGACATTTGAAATACTGAAATGATTCTTGTGTTTTGACACATATTTTCAGCTTGGACTGATATTACACTCACCAAGCCCTTTCACACATTACACCTCCCCTACTCAAACTTGATTATTTGTGTACTTGACATATGTTATTATTTCATTTGGGACTTAATGGTAGGGCAAACATATGGCAAAAATTTTAGATTTCTAAAAACGTATAAAAAGTAACCAGCATCTCGGTATAAACAACAGAAAATGTCAACATCTCGGTATAAACAACATTTCCACAAATTCCACCATTTTGTCAAATCGTCGCCAAAAAAAAATGTTTTCGTTCATTTCATGTGAATTTTCTACTGTGTGATCACACACATATCACACATCACATTGTTAAAACACTTACTACTTTAGCCTATATAAGTCTTATTATTATTATATTTTTCCCAATTCTGTATAATATTGCTTTTTTTTATTGAATATTTTTAGTTCAAAAACGTTACAATTTATATTGAGAAATAAAATATCCATCATTCAAATCATTTAAAATTTGAAAAAAATTATAATATTAATCTTTTTAAATGACTGTCAGTTAGCATAAATCAATATGTGTACAGTTCATATAATATAATTCCTAAAGCTGTCATTAAAGGGACACTTCATCGTCTTTGGAATTATAGGGTCTTATCTGCGTTCTAAATGATTTTAGATATTGAGCTTGACATGCATGACATATACCAAACAATATGTGTCTTACAGTTCTCTTTCATACATTAACATGACAGAGATCCTAAATCTATGCTATTTTTGTACCCTGACCCCTCCCCTTCCCCTTGGCCCTTGAAACAAAGTGTGAAGGGGAAGGACTTCAAAATTTACTCCTAAGAAATGGGACAGCACTACAGCACCTGCACACGTCATCATGTCATCCATAGACTGTAAAAGATATGGACGTAGTATCCGTGACGTCACCCATAGTTAGGCCCACACGGAATCTGCGCGTGCAGAAATTCTGCAGATTTTCCGCAGAATTCCGCAGATTTCCACAGATTTTTAGCCCATCATTAATTCTGTTTATTTACTTGAGTAAATGTGTGTAAATCTGAATTTATTCAGTTTTTAAATTACACATTTTACATATTAAGGTTTTAGTTTTGAGACTCCCAAAATAATTCTGCTGAAATCCGCAGATTTTTACCAAAATTCTCCGAAGAAATTGCAAAAAACGTCCGCAGATTCCATCTGGCCCTACCCATAGGTTTACGAAGAACCCAAAAGAAGCTACCAGTAGGCGTGGCCAACCATCACCATTTTGTTCTCGTGTCATCGCACCAACCGGGGCATACCATACAAGGGCAAAAAGGTGGAGCGTGAGCGGAGCTACAGACGCATGAGAAACACTTAATACTTTATTACCTGCGACTCGTTTGTGTTCTGACCACCTGCTTGGTTGTATACTATATCAATAAAGTGTTTAGACTTATAAAAACACTGTTTCATAAGCAACGTCATAAGCACAATGCTTATTGTGCACAATGCTCAGCGGCTAATCAGCTGAGGTGAAGTGACGGCGACTAGCGAGAGCTAGCTGTCACTCTAGTGGTCACGCCCTTAATTATGCAAACTTAATATAACCTAATATAAAGGAAATGAATGAGTTATAAACAAATTCACCCCCTAACAGTTGTCACGAAGGGTAATATTACCTATATGAACCAAAATCGTTATTTGTAGAATAACCATTAAACACCATTTTTTTCTGCTGTAAATTTGGCCATTCTAACAGTGGGCTCAATAGAAATTTGCTCTATTATGGAGCCAGGACTAGCGGAATTTTGATGAATTGCAGTTTCAGTTACTTCCGTATTGGCTTCCCGAGGGAGAGCGGGAGGTTGCCCCTTGATGTCATCGATCTCTTGCTTCATATGAGATCAGACGATCGCGACTGCTGTAGTTATTCCAGTTGCATTATTTCTTTGATATTTATCTTCAGGAAATCACAGAAGGCATATATTATGTTGTCATATTGACATAGTGATAAGATCGTAACTACTGTGCATTTACACCCTGGCCATATTCATTTATGTAAACACACGAAAACAACATTAACATTATTGCAGACACTGTAAAAAGCTCATTCCGAGCCACTAGACTATATTTTTTTCTTGTTCAAATTAAGTATACAAGGTTGTGCTAAATATTTTGTCAAGTGCAGATGTTCATTTTATGTAATTATATGCTTTATTTGAATGACTGAATTCTATTTATTGAATTATATGCCCCATGAATTAAGTATTTGCCCTTTAAGGCTTAATATCAAATCTAAAGACTTTAAAAGGAAACAGACAATGAGCAAATGAGTCGTTGAACATTTCACATTTATTATATACATTTTTTTTTATAACTTTTTCAACAATGTAAAATTGAACAGTTCATCTCAATGTCAAAAAACGCTTCTAAATCATCACATTTACACACATCTTTTCAGTTTCAAGTTTCTTCTCAATTTTGTGTGCTGTGCCTCTATTTAGTCGACTCTGATTTTGGGCTCTATTTTAATGATCTCGGTGCAAAGTCTGAAGCGCAGGGCGCAAAAGCATTAAGGGTGTGTCCGAATTAACTTTAGCTATTTTAAGGATGGAAAAATATGCTCTGCGCCGCGGTGCATGGTCTAACAAGGTGATGCTTATTCTCTTAATGAGTTCTGGGTGTGTTTTAGAATAAACCAATCAGAGTCTCATCTCCCATTCCCTTTAAGAGTCAGTTGCGTCGCACCAAAGCGCATTTGCTATTTACATGGTGGACTTTGTAAGTGGAAAAACTGAACGCTTCACTATTGAGAAAACAGTTAAACAGACCATCTGCAACGAGAGGATAAAAAATGAGCCTCCTCCCATCGGCCTTTACTTTCTCTTTATTTTTCTGTCTTCTGGATAAAGAAACAATGTTGTACACACAGACATCCAGTAGCCTACATAATTAATTTCGTTTGTTAAGCTCTAAGGTTTGTTTCTAAACTGTTTCTAAATTCAGTTCTAATTTCCAGCAAACGAATAAATGAGCAATAATAATGAAGTGTGATCAAAACATTGAGTTATATCCAAACACACATGCTATGCCCCATATGGTCCAAAACTCGACAGGTGGACAAATCTAAGCTTGTTTTTAATAAAACAAATATAATAAATATAAAATAATAAATACTACTACTACTACTACTAATAACATTATACAAAAGCAAGTTGTTGTGAATAAACTGAAAAAATCCCCCCGGGATGGAGGCAGTGGTTTTTATATTTATAAAAAATAATAATTTTTGTAATATTTTAATCCTTTAATTCTTTTTCATTTGTAAAGATATTTGTGTATTGCTGTACATTCTGCGTGTTTTAAGCAATGTTTAAGCGAGGCGCACAACTAATGCACTCTGTGCTGTACTTTAGACCTGCTTTCAGCTGGTCTATTGCGCAGTCTATTTCAGTTCCTCAAAATAGCAACGTGCCAACATTGTGCCTTAACACACCTCTTTTCTAGACCGAAACACCCATGAGTCCACAAAGTGGCGCAAATGGATTTGCTATTTAAACAACGTGGCGTAAAAAATTAAGGTTGCGTTGGTCTGAAAATAGCAACAGATCGGGGCAAACAGGTCTTGCACTTTTTTGCGCCGGGTGTATGATAGGGCCTTTTATGTTCCTTTCTGGTCTTTCCCGCTGTCAATGGAGCAGTCCAGCGGAATGACAAAGAAAGCTGATCCTGATTGGTCCTCGTGCCTGCATTTAAAATGCTTATTGGCTCACAGAAAGAACCTTATAGAGCCAAGCTAGAGTTTGTTTGTTTGCTTTTTAAATAAAAAGTCTTAAAATGTAAACGACTTATCACATAATGTAAATAAGTTGTCTTTAATAAGAATATGTGAATAACTCAATTTTGACAAAAATGTCAGATAGAACTTTATAATTCTAAGGTGACGACATGCCAAATATAAACAAATTCTGAAATTCAATGTCCATTTAAAATTGACTCAAAACATTGCTATATAAAAAAAATCATAATTGGAATAATCTGCACTAAAATAAAACAAATGCAAGCATGATTTATGACATTATGTCTGTCAGATTATGTTAAATGTATTTAACTGTATGTACTGTATGTGTGTGTGCTTGTATCCAGGACATGTTGATGCAGTTGGCGAAGGCTGTGGCGAATGCAGCAGCGGCTCTGGTGTTAAAGGCCAAAAACGTGGCTCAGAAAACAGAAGATTCAGCACAACAAAACAAAGTGATCGCTGCTGCCACCCAGTGCGCCCTCTCCACATCACAGCTGGTGGCCTGCACACGAGTGAGCATTCACACACGATTCATTCACAAACACACTCACTGAACTATTTTCATGCTCATGTGAGTTTTATCTGGGTTGCAGGTGGTGGCTCCAACCATCAGCTCACCCGTGTGTCAAGAGCAGCTCATCGAGGCTGGTAAACTGGTGGCAAAGTCTGTGGAGGGCTGTGTGGAGGCGTCACAGGGGGCGACCGGTGACGAGCAGCTGCTCAAACAGGTGGGTGCCGCTGCCACAGGTGTCACTCAGGCTCTTAACGAGCTGCTGCAGCATATTAGACAGTACGCCAGCGGAGGACAGCCAATCGGACGGCACGGAGAGGCCACCGACCGCATCCTGGATGTGACGGATAACATCTTCAGCTCCATGGGAGATGCAGGTACTAAAAATGTGTATAAGATTTTTTTTGTTCTTTGTCCGGCCCTGTCTTTAACATTAAGTTCGTTGTTTGATCAAACTAATTATTATTTATATTGAGCTGAAGCAACACAATTCTTGAGTTTTTTTGGGACAACTTTGTAGACAAGGGCTGCGTCCGAAACCGCCTACTATTCAGTAGGTACTGCATTTGAATTTAAACGTACTACTCGGCCGTTGGAAAAGTACGTTCTATACAGTATGAATGTGAGCAGTATGAATAGAATTCGGACGTACTACAGCCGCCATTTTGTCATGGTCACGTGACCTACCTGCGTTAGTTGCGTCGCTTCACGTCCATTCGTTAAATTCTCTCGCGGGGCATCATGGGATAGCGCAGCGTCCATGGGATGTGCACTTCAGAATCTCGCCGGAAGTAGTAAGTCATCCGGGTACTTCTCGCATACTGATTTTCGAATTCTAAGAATTCGTACACACTACTCGGCTCGCATACTGATTTAAGCGTACTGTATAGTATGGAAGTATGCGGTTTCGGACGCAGCCTATATGTATGGCTAGTGTTTTTCAGCCACTGATAAACTTCTGGTAAAAGGTTTATGTCACTATTTTTAATTTCATGAGGTTCCTTCATGAGCATCGATGTTGTAATGTTAAAATATAGTCAGTTAAATAGACTTGAGCATTCATTTAGTTGTTAAAACGTAAACAAGCAGCGTAGTGCAGTAACTCTATTGAAAATACTGTGGTAGAATAAATTTTTGTATTTTAAAGACAAAGTGGGGGAAAATGGAATTTAATGCAGTGCTTCTTGTCTGCTCTGATACCCATTTTATATCATTTCTAAGTCAACCAGTGACGATTACTAATTTTTTTAAGTAATGGGGTTAGAGGTGTGAACCTACACTGGTCTCACGGTTCGATTCGGTTACGATTATCATGCCATCGATTCGGTTCAATTCGATATCTCGGTGCATCACTGTGCATTGACGATGCTTTCCAAACCCAATTTTATGTTTTCTTCACAGCACAGCAATTCTTGTATTAAAATGTATAAATATATTTATATTTATATACTATTTGTAATACAATTTTGTTTTTGATATAATTTTTGATATATGAACTGTACCTTTAAAAACTCAAGTGCATGCACAGAACAACCCGAGCATTTATAGCAAATAAACAAATATAAATATGTTGCTCGCTTTATGAGCCTTGTCTGGCTATTTCTTTTTTACACCCCTTTGATTGGTCACGCGCTCAACATAAAGATCTGTGATTGGCTCTTACGCGCTGGCGCTCTGCACCGATGATAAACACTGATACACGGCAGCGCAGCGGCTATCACAGCTGATCCATGGCACTGGATCCATGATAGACGCGGTGGGGGAAACTCTGCAGACACTCGCTCGAGTCTTTATCCAGAAGTAACATTGTAACAGCCGAGAGTAGATGAAAAGTCACGCCAGCAGGTCAAATGGGCCACAGTGAGAGAGAGAAAAGGAGTACTTTCATTTTCTCAAATCGCAGTGAAATAGGGGCTCAGTGTCAGTGAAAGACAGTGAAAGACTGTTCAGTAAACACACACGCAGTGAAATTGTGCACATTTTTTTTTAGTAGTTGAAGTGTTTTAAATACTCGCGCTCGCCACACTCGCCATAGTAAGCTACAGAGACATAGCGCATATGAGATAAATGACCTCAGTACATAATAACCGGTTTTGATTTTTACTGAACCGATACCGAATTTTCCGCGTCTGCATCGCGGTGCACCGAAGAAACAATTCATTTTGACACCCCTAAATGGGGTCATAAAAGTGGCTTTTTGTAATGGAAAGACAGTTCACAGGAAGTGATTGGACTGGCTGACTGAAAATTAAAAGTTTGTGTGCATACACCCCAGTGCTTCCCACAGGGTTGAAATATACTGGTGGTGGTTGAAACACACCTTTTACCCATCAAATAAATGGTCAACTACATGTGACAAACAAATAATAAATGAGTGAACTAAATTCACTATCAAACAATTCTTATTATGACAATGTTATACACTGTTTCTTTTCAATGGTTTAACTTTTTCAAAAGTCTGTTGGAAAAAAGAAAGAAATCCACAATTTCTCTTACTTTTGTACTATTCAGGAGCCATGTGCAACCATTGACCGATAAAAGCTGATCTCTTTCTCTCAAGTTCAAGTTGCTTTATTGGCATGACATTTTGTACAGTATTGCCAAAGCATTTCAGATATGAAACATGTAATATATTTACATCATCAATAAATAAAACGTACAGCAAATGATAAATAAATTACAGAAAAAATTAATAAAAGTAGAGCTAAAATTATAATAATTAAAGTTTTTTTGAGTTCTTTATTAAAGAATTAAGTATTTAATGTTTCTCTTGGTCTCGAGGTTGTGTGCGCGCAGTCAGTTGTGAAGCCAAGCGAAAATAGGCTTAAATAAAAAGGTAATGCAAAATGCATACGATTAATGACAACTTTAGAAAGTGAAAGAATTTTTTTTAGGATATTTAGAAACTACGGCCGGACTCATTTTAATATAATTATTTGTGGGAGTGTTGACAGGTCTCAAGCACAAACAACGAGCAGTACAAAATGTGTAGGGGAAGAGAAGTTTTTCCACTGGTTAATTGATCTCAAATGATTTATGGGTTGAAATATACTTGGGCAACTGTTAATATACATGAAAAAATAAAATATAGTGGTTGGTAAAATTATTTTTAAGTCTTAAAATTAGCATGAATAAAATATATATCAACAAAAGAATAAATATATTGTATAATATGCAAATTGCATAATAATAATAAAAATCAAACCCCCCAAAAAAGTTATATTTTATGTGTATGTATATATATATACAGTATACACACACACACACACACATATATATATATAAACATACATACATACATACATACATACATACATACATACATACAGTTGCAATGAGAATTATTCAACCCCCTGTTTATTTTTTTCCCCAATTTCTTCTTAACGGAGAGACATTTTTTTCAACACATTTCTAAACATAATAGTTTTAATAACTCATCTCTAATAACTGATTTATTTTATCTTTGCCATGATGACAGTAAATAATATTTTACTAGATATTTTTCAAGACCCTTCTATACAGCTTAAAGTGACATTTAAAGGCTTAACTAGGTTAATTAGGTTAACTAGGCAGGTTAGGGTAATTAGGCAAATTATTGTATAACGATGGTTTGTTCTGTATACTATTGAAAAAATATATAGCTTAAAGGGGCTAATAATTTTGACCTTAAAATGGGTTTTAAAAAACCAAAAACTGCTTTTATTCTAGCCGAAATAAAACAAATAGGACTTTCTCCAGAAGAAAAAATATTATCAGACATACTGTGAAAATCTCCTTGTTCTGTTAAACATCATTTGGGAAATATTTAAAAAAGAAATAAAAATCAAAGGGGGTTCAATAATTCTGATTGCAACTGTACATACATACAGACATAATATACCCCCTGAATTATTAGCCCCCCCTGTTTTTTTTAACAGAGAGATTTTTTTGACACATTTCTAAACATAATAGTTTTAATAACTTATCTCTAATAGCTTAAAAATATTTTATTTATTTATTTTTATTTTATCTTTGCCATGATGACAGAATATAATATTGTACTAGATATTTTTCAAGACACTTCTATACAGCTTAAAGTGACATTTAAAGGCTTAACTAGGTTAAATAGGTTAACTAGGCAGGATAGGGTAATTAGTCTACAGAACAAACCATCGTTATACAATAATTTGTCATATATATATATATATATATATATATATATATATATATATATATATATATATATATATATATATATATATATATATATATATATATATACTGTATAGCTTAAAGGGGCTAATAATTTTGACCTTAAAATAGATTTAAAAAATTTAAAACTGCTTTTATTCCAGCCAAATTAAAACAATAAAGACTTTCTCCAGAAGAAAAAATATTATCAGACATACTGTGAATATTTCCTTGCTCTGTTAAACAATTTGGGAAATATTTAAAAAAGAAAAACAATTCAAAGCGGGGCTAATAATTCTGACTGCAACTCTATATATTTATTTATTTATTTATGTATTTATTTATTTATTTACTTACCTACCTACCTACTTACGTGCTTCCTTTTTTTATTAGGTAGGTACTTTTTTGCCTACAATTTGGGGTAATGTGTTCTTTAACCGGACTCACTAATTAAAAATAAACACAGGACAACGTTTGGCAACATTCCCAGTCATCCTAATTTTATTATTAGTTAAATACCAAAAAAAAAAAACTCAAAGAAGATACTGATTGTTACCCGACAGCAAAACATGTCAGCGGTGGTCATATGTCCAGACTGAAGATAATGACAACAGGAAGTCAGTGAAACAGGAATTCACACAAACCACAAATAAACCTGACTAGTTTTTCTTTACTCAGAAAACCTCGCCGTGGCTAAGACACATCCGTATTTACTCACAAGCACCATCCTTCCTGTCTGAACATTCTGAGAACTGGACTGGACTGCCGCAATGCTTTATTAACTGGACTTACAGCTAGAGCAAATCTTAATACACTCCTGCACTTTGTGTTACTAACAGCAATCAAAAGTTGCTCACAGAAGTTATTCACAAAAGTTGAGTTATTGATTACAAACCTGCATGTCGTTCCAAATCCATGAGACCTTCTTCAAAACACAAGCTCCCTCATCCTCCATAGACAGCAAGGAGCAAGAGAAGTCCAGAAAAGTAACCAAAAATGTTAGTCAAAACATTTCATGTGGCGTCAGTGATTCAACTGTAATCATATGACGCTTCAAGAACATTTTTGTGCAGCAAAAAACAGTTAAAACGACTTTGTTCGACAATGTGTTTGCATTATGGGTATTACAGCTCTTGCCCGTTGACTCTGATGTCAATATGAACATAGGAATTATATTTAAAAAAACAAATTGGTGCACAAAAGTGTTCTTGGAGCTTCGTATGATTACATTTGAACCCCAGAAGTCACATGTAGTATGTTGACAATGTTTTAGTTTTTTTTTCTGGAATGTCTCACGACCATTGCTGTCTGTAGGTGGTCGGACAGCTCTCGAATTTGATCTAAGATATCTTAATTTGTGTTTTTGGATTAGGGCTGGGCGATATGGGCAAAAGAATCATATCTCAGTATTTTTAGGAGAAATGACGCTATACGATATATATCCGGTATTTTCCCATAAATGGTTTCTTGAAAGTCAAAACCTTTATTAAAACTTTATTAAACAGTTTTTGAGCAAAATATAATTCAAACACAGGGGTTACACACTGTTGTTATCATCATTATAATTATCATTCTTATATTGTTATTTGTTGCAAGAGTAGCTAACAGTGAGATATGGATGGTTTTTATTTTATTTTAATTTTTTTAAGTTTTAATAATTGTTTAAACCACCAACCGTTTGTACACTAGGCATACATACAAATCAAATCATGTCTTCCAGTTAAGGTGCTAAAATAAAACAATCAATTGAACAGAATAAATAATTAAATAAATACAATGATTAGAATATAATTGGAATTGAAGTCAATATGCAATAACAGACCAGAACGCAGCGCTAAATGTGTTGTAACGTAAATGTAAAGAAGAGACCATTGTGTAATAAACACTGAACTTATAATCAGTGAATATGAGGTGGTTTCAATAAATGCAGTATAAATTCCTCCCATTTTGGCGTTTTTTTTTTTTATTCTTTTGAACACATTCAGGTGCTGCTTGTCAATTTGACAAGACTTCTATGTTCGTTCTTGCTTTCAATTGCGGAAGAAATGATCAATAAAAGGTTTCTGATAAACCGCTGTGACAGCTGCAGGCGATGTGTGACGCGCGTTCATGCGAGGTGGAGTCTGATTTGTCCGGGGAGTCAGATTTCGATACAACACCGGCACTGCATGTTCCTCCATGTTGCGTGTAGTGATGGGTCGTTCTTGACTGATTTAATTTTTAATAGTTAATTTAATTTTTAACAAATCTTTTATATGACTCGGGGAGTGAATCATTCATTTGCACATGCGCTCATTTGTGCAAGTTCAGCTCGCGTGCTACCTTGGAGTGGTCTGTTTTGCGCAGAATGTGCACGTGTAGCCTCAAACCATATCGATATCAAACATATTGGAAAATCCTGCATCGCGTTGGGGAATCATATCGATATATCCCCAGAACTCGATATACTGCCCAGCCCTATTTTGGATATAAGGATTGCAATTAAATGAGGTTGAGTAATTAATAGCAGAAGTTTAATCGTGTCAAATTCATGTGAGGCGAAAAACATCCTGTGAGTAAACTGAAGCAAGTGATGTGATGGACATATTCTCTTTGCATTTGGTGTGAACCCAGCAGTAGATATGTTAGTGCTCCAAAAATGAAGCAGTAATTTTAAATGCATATATTTGATGTAACTAGTGCGTATTATCATGAACGCAATGACAAAACTGGTATTAAAAAATGTATTATTAATTCTGTGCTTATAACTACCCCGGAAAATGTCAGTGCAAATGGTCTATGTTTACTTCAGTGCACAGTAAGGATGTGCAAAGTATTCTGCCAAATCCACAGTGAAAAGCTCTTTTGGTTTTGATGTCCGCAAACACCAAACTCATGCACAGACATGTTCCTGTCCTTCTGTGTTTAGGGGAGATGGTGCGTCAGGCGCGGATCCTTGCTCAGGCCACCTCAGACCTGGTCAACGCTATCAAGGCGGACGCGGAAGGAGAATCTGACCTGGAGAACTCTCGCAAACTCCTCTCTGCAGCCAAACTCCTGGCTGACGCTACTGCCCGCATGGTGGAAGCTGCGAAGGTGGGACAGAAGACACCTCAGTGTGTGCTTTCATACTAATTATCTGTGAGTTTAATGGTTGTTTAATGCGTTCCGACAGGGTGCAGCTGCTAATCCAGACAGCGAGGAGCAGCAGCAGAAGTTGCGTGAAGCTGCAGAGGGACTGCGCATGGCCACCAATGCTGCAGCACAGAACGCCATTAAAAAGAGACTCGTCAACAAATTGGAGGTGAGGACTGAGCCACACCAGAGGCCTGTTTCAGAAAACAAGTTGAACAAACTCTGGGTTGCATAGTTTAGGGTTGACAAACAAAAGAAATGCGACCTGGTTTAGATCAGGTTAAGCTGTTCCACAAAGCTTAGGATTTAGAATAAGGATCTGTTATTAGTTCTAGACCACGTGCAGATGAAAGTGTGCAGCAAACAGCCAATAATGAGAGAGTCAGTTTTAATAGTTTCTCGTGAGAGAGTCAACAATTCACTTCTCTGTTGAAGATTAAAGGGCACCTATGGTGAAAAATCTACTTTTCAAGCTGTTTGGACAGGCATATGTGTAGGTATAGTGTATATACTGTCATATTGGGGTGATATAAACACACCCAGTCCTTTTTTTTCAGTTTCACAACATAAAAACGGTGGACCAATTGGAGCGGTTTTGAGACCGACCGCAACTTGACGTAGGAGTGTGGTCCCCCCGCCCACCGAAATGTTTGACAGCTGCATATTAACATGTCTCCGTAGTAACGTGTATAATCATACCAACCACAGGACGTGCGCAAACTAAGCAACGGTAAATAAAAGTCTGTTCAGTTCGCTAGGATCATCAATCATCATCAAATGTGATCAAGCGTGAGTTTTACAAGTTTAAAATGTTTTAAAACAGTGCATGTTTGTAATAAATCACAGCGATTTACTTCAGCTTTACTTCATCACCACAGCCGCATGTCAGAACAATTATAAAAGACGCTTCAATCCTGGTTTGTGGACGTTAAATCAGGTTTATTTTGTACGTTAACATAACAGATATCTATACAGCAGTGGAGATTAATGTGTATCCTGTCACATTTGCATGCAAAAACAGTGCAAAGCTAAACACGCGCTGTGTTTGTGCGCGTGTCTGCGCTATGTGTGTGCGTGTGTATTTGTGTGTGTGCGTGAACTTAGTAACGACATTGTGTGTGACTCATCCTTGCAACTCCACAACATGCATCAAATACTTATTGGTAAGATTCTTACTGTAGTTTTTCTCACAAACGTTACGTGAGATCTTATTCCTTCGTGTTTGTCTGTTGTCTGACGCAGCAGAGGTAGCTGCTGCCAGGCACGTGAAAACGGTGGGCGTGAAGGACTAGCCTTAAAGGTGCAGTGCACAAAAACCGCTAGCTGATGCAAAATGCTTCAAAACAGAAACTTATGAAAGGTATAATAAAAAATCTGATGGGTGTTTTGAGATGAAAATTTACAGATACATTCTGGAGACACAAAAGACTTATATTAAATCTGGAAAAAGTGGTAACCTAGGTGCCCTTTAAGAAATATCATTTTAGGAAATGTAATGATTTTAAATATGTTTATAAGGCAGAAATAAGCACGAATGATGCAGCAGAAGTTTTTAAAAGACAATTTAAACAAAAAAAATTAATTCAAATTAATCATCTGATTGTAATAATGTAGATTCACAAATGGTTTAAAAGATGGGCATTTTATATATATATACATTTTATATAAGCTTTATATATTAAAGGGCCACGAAACCCCCATGTCCCAGGAGGGTGTTTTCACACCTCTCGTTTGGAAAAAGTCAGGAAAGTGGGTGTGTCCAGCTCTGTTTAGGTGGGAGTGTCGGGGGAGGGAAAGAGGGAATGTTTTGCATAAAAATGGGAGTTTCTGTTTGGGCACGCGCTGATTTGTTTGAAGCAAAACAAACACACAGACGCAGGGGAGAAAAAGAGTGACTGTGTTTACATGGACATCAGTAATCAAATTACTTGCCAAATTATTATTTTGTCAACTTTAACTGCAGTTTGGCACTTTCACTTTCATCCAGGAACATTTCATGCATGCCCCCCATGACAAACCAGATATTGGATGTGAGGAACTGCTGGAAGAGTGTAGTTTTAATAAAATGTTTGATATGGCACGGCGAATGGGAGAAAAAAAATCCTTGGTAACTTAGATGCACTCGGTGGGTAGCGTCAGAAAGCTGTGTGTGTATAGACTATCCTGTCACAAAATGCGGCGAAAATTTTACACGACGGTAATAGTTTGATTGCGGTGTTTACATGTTTACACTGGATCTTTCAGTCCATAATATTGTAGTGATATTAACGTACTGTAAACTAAATCATTTTGACTAGGGTATGTCTTTAAAAACTGAAAGAGAACTTCTGATGATACAAACTAACTTTACCATCTGAATAAACAAACAAACACCACTGATCGCTCACTTACCAAATCTGTAGAGATAGGACAATCAACACCAACTGGAGCAGCGTCTTTTTAAAAAGGAGACCAGCGGCAAATCCGGATTTCACCATTTCTAGATTCGAAAATTTCTCGGGTAAAAAATGTTCCTTACAAACGCATTTCTGTCGCGTGCACTGTAATCCACACGTGAGTCCAGCTGCACTCTCATAGCGGGGAAATGAAAACAAAACCTTCGTTGTAGCACATTTATAAACAAAACACTGACGACCCGTGTCTCCAAACACTTCTTGTTTTTTCACTTGTTTTGGCAACATAACGTGGCGTCTCTCTGCTGTCTGAACACTGTAACAGGTAAAAGGATTCTTCGAAGCTATCATGCATATTAATGAAGTTGCACCGCATACACAATAGAGCACGCTGATTGGTTTGAACCAAGTCTTTCTCATTAATTAATGCTGCACACTCAGAGACGTCACAATGCACTTGCAGGTACCGACATCCAGTCTCCACTCTGGATTACATGCAAGGATCTAATCGCCATGACGCAGCTTCAAAAATTTGTTTCAAACCGGAAGAACGAATTTGCTTGAAATAACGCAAAAACAACCAATTTTTACTTTTTAGTGTAATATATGTGTCCTAATAGTGTTTATAGCAGCGTGGGACACATATATGACTGTCAACAGCTCTAAAAACGTGTTTTGGTGTTTCGTGACCCTTTAAAGTAAATTAATATGTGAATGTTTAAATGTAAATTTTAATTTAAAGGGGTTGTTCAACCAAAATTTTACTCATTCTCAAATGGTTTCAAATCTTTATGGGTCTTTCCTACAATAGAAGTGAATGGTTACAGGTTTTCAGCTTTCTTCAAAATTTTCTTCAAAAATTTAAATTTTAATTCAAGTTAACAATGTAGGCTCACAGCTAAAAAGTTGATCATTTTAAAAGCTTGTATATTAATTATGTAATTAATATTATATATTAAAATAAATGTATTTTATATAAGAATATTTCAATGTAAAATTTATTTTACATTTATTTGTTTTTCCTACTATGAAAGTCAATGGTTACAGGTTTTCAGCTTTTTTCAAAGTTTCTAATTTTAAGTCAAATTTATCATCAGATTTTAACAATGTAGGTTCACAAACAGCTAAATGTAAATGGGTTGTTCATCCAAAATTGAAAATGTACTCACTATTTACTCATCTTTAAGTGGTTCAGAGTCTTTATGGGCCTCTTTTTTTTTCCGTTGAACACTACACACACAAAGCTGGAAACCTGTAACCATTGACCTCCATAGTATTTTTAAAAAAAAATGTAGTATTTCGGTTACAGGTTTTCAGTTTTCTTTAAAATATCTTCTTTTGTGTTCAACAGAATAAAGAATGTCAAATAGGTTTGGAACAAGTGAAGGGTGAGCAAATGATGACAGTCTGTTTTGGGTGAACTATCCCTTTAAAGCCATTATTAATGTTTATTGACAATTCAAATAAATATAAGTATTCATAGAAAATTTATTAATTAATACAATTTTGGGTAAAAGACTTTAATTTGGACCCAAAAAAGATCCACTGTGACTGGTAGTGGCTTTATTGCATATATAATATTGACCTTAAAATGGTTAAAAAAAACTGCTTTTATTCTCACCGAAATAAAACAAATAAGTAATACAAAATATAGGTCACACTTTATTTTGATGGTCTGTTTGTTGAATTTAACTTACATCGCATCTACATCCCAACTAATTCTCATTAGATTATAAGTAGACTTACCGTTAGTGTAAGTTGACATGTTCTTGCAAAGCTTCAGTCAGTTAAAGCTTCATTCAGTTAAGAGTCTGTTGAAGGAGCAGTATTAACAGATATTAAGCAGACAGTCTACTAATACTCAAGTGGACCATCAAAATAAGGTGTTACCAAAATATTATAGGAAATGCTGTGAAAAATCCCGTGCCTTTGTTAAACATAATTTGAGAAATATCTGAAAATGAAAAAAAAAATCACAAAAACGGCTAATAAATGTCAGTTTTCGCACAGCATATCCAAACTGCCTCAGGCTAAACCTTCATCAGCATGAAGATGTGATGACATGTTTCTGTGAGGTCACACTCTCTTTTAAAAGTAATCGCCTGTACTGAGATGAATTTTCAAAGTGTTGCCAACTATAACATCTCTTTGCTTCCCTATTTGGGTAAAGTGATATACTGTTTTACAGCTCATTCATTTAAACCCTCCCAAAGGCTACAGTGAAAACCACTGATCATGTTTGCACAGACTGCAGTATGTATAGCTCAGAGGTGCTCTTTCACAACCAACTTGTTGCAGCCTGTCAGAATGAAGAACTATTAGACAGCCGCTTTCGCAAACCCCAAGAACCCGTTTCTCTGTTTCAGCATGCTTATTTTCTGGAATGAGAAGAACAGAGTGTGCAACTCTGAAGAATTAGTTTCAGTTTTCAGGATATCTGTTTGTCTTTCTGTCCCTTTATCTGTCTAACTGGCTGCTTGTCCTATCAGCAGATTGCCAGAAGACTCAGCCAGTATCCAGCCAAAATACTTGAGTAACTTTCCTGAAGACCAAAGCAATGCAAGAATAGCCTAGCTGTAATGATGCCTAGCAACTACCAGCTAGAGAACATAGGCAGTGTCTTACATTTATTTTAGGCAATCATCATGCCATAACAACTGTTTAAACTACATAGCAACATCTGAGATCCTAACAATGAACTAGAACTGTCACTACTCTGGCACGCTTCCCAAACAACAACGTAACTCGTGGCTAAACTATCTAAACTATCTTTTAAACTAACTTTTCCTTGGTTTGGAAAAGAATGATGTGACGACTGTTTCCCAAAACACGTAGTTTAACTGTCGCAGATTCATCGCTTAAACCACGTTAGTTACTGTATAACGTAAAACGCCCATAATGATGCTCTAAACGGGGTGGAGTAACAACTTTAGAGAAGAACCCCATATTTTCTTTGTGCAAATTATATTGTTTTACACAAACACGCATTTAAAAATGAAATCCAATATTAGTTTTGATAAAAACATGCACTCGTTTTCTATATTAACTGAAATATATGTAAACGGCACATATAGGGCCTATGTTTCCTATACAAATATTATTGAGAATATTCCATATTCCTTACAAAAGCTAACACGTTCTAATATCATATATAAATCATATAAATAAATAAATAAATTATAAGGCTATTTATTAAGAAATTAAATTTAATATTTATTAGGAAATGAAAAAATAATCTTACATTAATAATATTAATAATAATAAAAATATTGATGATAATGATGATGATGATGATTATTATTATTATTGGTAAGTAGGATATTGTTTATTTATTTTTTATTTTTTTGTAAAGTCTACGTTTACAATTTGACACATGCAAACCACTGCAGAAATGATCTAACCAACATTCATATAGGAAAGTTTTCTTAATAAATAACCTCTACTATAAATTAAAAGCATTAACGTAGGCTATGTTTTTGTTTTCACAACCATTGGAGCAATGATTGTAAAAAATATACTAGCTCTGGAGACGTAACATAAATTTCGGCTGTGTTCAAAATGACATTAATGTTTTCAAAGTGCACTGCGAAGGGAGCGCAATTGTAAACATGAAGATCGCTAAAACTCAACTGTAAAAATACTTTGAAAGCAAATTACACATAAGAGTGATGACTAATGCTTTTTTTTTTTTTATCATTCCAAGTTTAAATGTTAGGATAAGTGGGATAAGTGGGAATAGAACACAGCCAGGAACTATGTTTCTAACTACAGCTCCACGGGTGTAGTTGCAAGTGCACACGTTTGCGACGCAGTTTGCAAATGTTCGTTGGAACGACGGATTTGGGAAACGCCAAATCAATGAACTATGTTTGTAACGACGGAACTTGCGACCTTAGTTGGCTAACGATGGTTTTCGGAAACATACCCCTGACTGTTAATTTTGCATTGAAGGGTTAATTAATCCAAAAATGAGTATTCTGTTATTAATTTCAAATATGTGTGTCATTTAATCCCCTGAAACTTTTGTTCATCTTCAGAACACAAATTAAGTTATTTTAGATGAAATAAGAAAGCTCTTATCCTCTATAGACAGCAATGGTCCCGAAATGTTCAAAGTCCAAAAAAGCAGCCAAAAACATTGTCAAAAAAATCCCATGTGACTCCAGTGGTTTAACTGCAATCATATGAAGCTCCAAGAACACTTTTGTGCACCAAAAACTGTAAAAATTATGCATTCCGCATCAGTTCAGGGTACATGTCTACAACGAGCAATACGGCACTTGCATGTTGTTCTGTTGACTGACAAAGGAGAGAATATAAAGACATACAAAGTCATATTTACAGTTTTTTTAGAGCTTCGTATGATTATAGTTGAACCACTGTGTACTTACCAGCTTTAAAGAAATGTTCCACTTTTTTTGTAAAACATTTTACAAGTCACCTAGAGTTAAACAGTAAATTTTTACCATTTTTGAATCCATTTGCCCAATCTCCTGGTCTGGCAGGAGCACTTTTAGCTTAGCTTAGCATAAATCATTGAATCGGATTAGACCATTAGCATCTCACTCAAAAATGACCAAAGAGTTTCAATAATTTTCCAATCTAAAGCTTCACACTTCTGTACTTACATTGTGCACTAACATCAACAGAAAATGAAAAGTTACTATTTCCTAAACAGATAGGGCTTGGAACTATATTTTATATCTGGTGTAATATTCAAGGAACTTTGGCGCAATGATATTATGCAGCACCTGAAAATACGTAGTTCCCAACTAAATAACTAAATAATGCATAATATCATTGCGCGATGTAACTACAGAAGAGTCAAGCTTTAAATAAATTGGGGTTTTTTTTTGAGGGAGATGCTAATGGTCTAATCCGATTCAATGATTTATGCTATGCTAAGCTAAGCTAAAAGTGCTCCCGACAGACCGGAGATCAGCTGAATGGATTAAAAAATGGTAAAACTCAACTGTTTAGCTTTAAAATGAGCCTATTTCCAATAAAAAAAAGTGGAGTGTTACTTTATGGATGTCATGAAGCATTGCAAATGAAACGGTCAAAGTGAAAAGTTACTGAGAAATATAAACTAATAAATTAAGGTGGTTGAGAAACGATATATTTAAAGTTGATTGATTGATAAATATGTATGCGTACTCAAGAGGATTCAGCTGTGCTTCATCAGAGTGGGCGAAGCTATATATATATATTGCCATGTTTTGCTCATTGAGACAATCTGATTGGTGGACTTTTTCTTTTTTTTTTTTACACAGCATCATGGGTGATTTAGTTTTTTGTATGAATTACACTATTACACTATTAAAAGCATATGCAGTCGATAAACATCATAAACATTATAATATCTTTACAATTATGGAGCTTAAAATATGCCAAAACAATGTGAATCTGACTTGTGTTAATTTGAATTATTAGCAATTGTAATTTAATAAGACAAAATATTATATGCCATTAATTTTTTTTTCTTAATTTGAATTTCTTAACTTGAATATTAAACATCTAAAATTTAAGACAACAGATTTTTTTAAGGGAGATTTTTATAGACGTATTTTCAAACTTTTTTTTTTCTGAATTCCTGAACTGCAGATATACAGAAGACCTATTTTAATATGTATATGGAATGGCTAATTTTGCCAAATGGTGAGAAGTTTGTATTCTTGTACCAATAAAAGGATGATCATGAAAGATTGTGCTGTTAACTTCCATGTGCGACCATAAGCGTCTAATATACCTAGCGTCTAGTATACCCTCTCCATGAATGTGATGTTCCGAATTTCTTCATCTTGACAACTTGAAACTATTTTTTTTTACGAACTGTAATCTACAGTGTAGGAATTGAAGTAATTAAAGTAAAAATACATCTATAAAAATCTGTTTCTTAATTCAAATGAAGAGTCTAACTCAAAACAAATATTAATGGCATATCGGTTCAGTTCAGTTTTATTAGATTACAGTTGTTAATAATTCACGTTAACAATTTCTAATTTAGATTGTTTTGGCATATTTTAAGCTCCATAAACAATAATACATTTCAACAAATTTTAAATATAGGTTTAAAGATGTAATGTTAAACACAGTAATGGGTCATTTTGTGTCAATTTTTAGTGTGTTATTAAAGGTGCAGTATGTAAGTTTGACACCCTGTGGTTGAACTTGATATTGCACTCCTGGATCAAAACACACACAAGGGCAGGTTGCCAGATTGACGTGAGTGTATCTGAATATCGAGCCTAAAGGCTGATTTGAACCGTTTTCTAACTAAAAGCAGCGGCACGCGATAGAATAAATATTTTTTTCGGCCTAAAAGGAGTTTTTGTCCTAACTAACACCTGAAATTTATATTTTTGAAATGGCTTCTGTTTCTCACAGGTGAACAACAGGATAAACAATGATCACCTCGTGTGCTTTATTCAGTGTTAAATGCTGATAATTTGAGTTTGAATACCATTTTACATGACATTTATTGCTATAAACTGAAAGTTGCAGCAGATCTTCACCTCAGATCTTAAAAATAAGACAAACCATTTGAAATTGAACTTTAGAAATGTGACTCATTGTAAACCAACACATATGAGTGATTCAGCATCTACATTTAATAATGTTGAAGAGGTTTAATATGTATTAATTAGATTAAAAACCTTACCATTTCATGAGTGAGTGCATATTATGTGCTTCTGAATGGCTGTATTTAAATTTCTGTCATGTTTTGTCTGGTGTAAACAGCCAAATTGCTCATCACTGCAAATCTCGTCATGTAGCGTATTGTTAGGACACATGGTTACAATGTGACCTGCTCACCTAATGTTTACGCTCGTAATATTTATATTATTTGCTAATTTATAACCTTGTGGAACTCTGAATCTGCGTTTCATATTGGAGTCTGCTACTGTCCACCGGAGGTCACATTTGTGTCACGGACGCATACTTCGAGAGCCTTCATGACTGAATGAATCAAATACACTGTTTTCCAGCAAGGCAACCCGGGGTGCTGAAATATAATTGGCTAAACTGGCAGTTGGCAGGTTAAAAGAGCCAAAGCAAAGACATTCGTTCTGGCACAGAAAGCACATTTTCAAAGCAGAATATCTGACTTCAGCATTATTTTTTAGATAAACAAGAATGTTTCTTGAATGTTTCTTAAATATCTGCAAACATATTATGGTATTTTGCTTTAGAAGAGTCAAAAACTCACATACAGCACCTTTAAAATATATTATCCAGATTTGAGTTTGGATATATAAAAGTTGTTTATACACAAGCAAAACAGCTGCCCAGACATGTGGCAAATATGGCCGACTAATGATTGGCTTTTACATCAAAGAGACTTGTTTAGTGTCTTTGTAATGAAAAACTCTGTTCTCTTCTCTTATCTGTTTATCAGAATGCAGCGAAACAAGCCGCAGCGGCCGCCACTCAGACCATAGCAGCCGCTCAACATGCAGCTTCATCCAACAAGAACCCTGCGGCCCAGCAACAACTCGTACAGAGCTGCAAGGTGGGTCTCATGGCAGTACCCACTTCCTGTTCCTGCAGGGTTACAACCAGTTCACATATAAGTGTTTGTGAATGCCTCACCAATAGAAATAACTTGTGTAAACAGAAATGAAACGTAAAGCATAATTCTGTGGATCAAACTGGTGAACGCTTCTTACAGCGTGTTATGATTGGTGTGTAGTACGGTATATAGTTGAGGTATAGCAGGGTAAGAAAAGAAATGTATTTAATGTGTTTAAAGCATTTATAGTAGCGTTAGCATGTTGTTAAAGGAAGTTCACCGATGATAGTTCATAGTTTGGAATCACTTGAGGGAGAGTAAATATACATTTTTGGGTGAACTATCCCTTTAAGATGATGACGTATCAGTTGATCACAAATGATCTGTTTGTGATTGTTGGTTTGGTCTGTGCAGGTGGTGGCGGATCAGATCCCGCAGCTTGTTCAGGGTCTGAGAAGCAGCCAGGCTCAACCCGACAGCCCCAGCGCTCAACTCGCCCTTATCGGAGCCAGCCAGAACTTCCTGCAGGTTCTTTCATTCTTCAGATCGTTGCGTCCTGTTACAAAGAGCAAATATTCTTGATTTGAGCTCATGATGTCTGTTCTCTTTGTCAGCCCGGAGCCAAAATGGTGACTGCAGCCAAAGCTACAGTTCCCACCATCAGTGACCAGGCGTCTGCCATGCAACTCAGTCAGTGCGCCAAAAACCTGGCCAGTGCTCTGGCTGAGCTCCGCACGGCCGCCCAGAAGGTACCGCACCGCACTTTCACATTCCGCTTAATATATGAGCTTTTCAAATGCTCATAATTGACATTTGCACATTCAGTATAGTTGAGGACAAAATTATTAGCTCTCCTGTGAAATGTTGGTTCTTTTTCAACAGAGCAAGGACAGAGAGAATTTTCAATTATATTTGTCTTCTGCAGAAAGTCTCATTGCTTTTTAGTTTGGCTGAAATATTTTTTTTAAATTACGGTCAATATTATTAACCCGCTTTTCATTTGGTTTCTTGTCCAATGACTTGCCTAGTTAACTTAATTAACCTAGTTAAGCCTTTAAATTGGACTTTGGGCTGAATACTAGTATTTTTCAAGGTAATAATAATAATAACTAATATAATAGAAATAGCACCTATATGTAATTAACCATCAAACATATTATTTTGTTGGAATTAGGAAGTTTAAATTCTTTTAGACAAAATTTTTATAAGGAGAGTACTTTGATGGACATTTTTAAAAAGGTACCACCAGGAAGAATCTTAAATTATTTATCTAAAATTGAACAAAAAAATATTTAACTTTGAGTATATTTTTGTGTGAATTGTATTTATTTCTATCCTATACTGTATATTTATCTAAGTAACTTTTTATTGTAGTACGAATTTGTTTTTATCATGTAATATTTTATGTATATCAATTTTGCCACGAAGTAGCCATAAGTTGCTGATGTGGCAATAAATAAATAATAAATGAAAAAAATAATAGAAATACAAATATTATGAACTGTCATCATGGCAAAGGCGAAAGGAATAATAATAAGTCTAATAATTTTGTCTTTAGTTGTTTATAAATGAGCCTTTCATCACAATGCAATTTAGACAGCAAAGAAATGTTGGGTCACACTTTATTTTGATAGTCTGTTTGTTGAATTTAAGTTACATTGCATCTACATGTCAACTAATTCTCATTAGATTATAAGTAGACTTTTAGGTTGGGGTTAGGGTTTGTGTAAGTTGACATGTACTTGCAAAGTTTCTTATAGTCAGTTGAATGTCTGTTGAAGGAGCAGTATCAACAGATATTAAGCAGACAGTCTACTAATACTCAAATGAACCATCAAAATAAAGTGTTACCCAACGTTGTTCTGTAAAGTGAGTTATTCATTTATTTATTAATATTTTATTTTACAGTACAATGGCTTTATTTAATCAAAAAAAGCTTGATGACCTCTGCACTTCAGATCAGGGGCGTAGATTTAGCATGGACAGAAGGGACAAGTCCCCACCAATATCCACCAATAATGTCCCCACCAGTAATTTAATTCACTTAAAATAAATCGCGCTCTCAATATTAACCTGGACATGCAGAAAGGGTTAAATCATGTTCTCTCCTCGAGTCGCACCGCCCACCTAACCCATACGTACATTGTGATTGGCTGTGCCTTTTTCTGCTGTTATGTGAGAGGCTGTAGCTGCGTTCAGATCAAGCGGCAACCTCCCGCTCTCACTCGTGAAGCAAATACGGAAGTAACTGAAACTGCAATTCATCAAAATTCCGCTAGTCCTGGCTCCATATAGAGCAAATTTCTATTGAGCCTACTGTTAAAATGGCCGACTTTACAGCAGGAAAAAAAGGGGTTTACAGCCTGGTACAAAGAACGATTTTGGTTCATGTAGCTAATATTACCCTTCATGACAACTGTGAGGGGGTGAATTTTATTATAACTCATCTGTTTCCTTTATATTAGGTTATATTATGTCTGCATAATTAAGGGCGTGGCCACTTGAGTGACAGCTAGGTCTCGCTGGTTGCCGTCACTTCACCTCAGCTGATTTCGGCTGATTAGCCGCGAAACTCAGCATATACATCGGCTGCGTCCGAAACCGCCTACTACTCAGTAGGTACTGCATTTGAATTTAAACGTACTACTCGGCCGTTAGAAAAGTACGTTCTATACAGTATGAATGTGAGCAGTATGAATGGAATTCGGACGTACTACAGCCGCCATTTTGTCATGGTCACGTGACCTACCTGCGTCAGTTGCGTCGCTTCACTTCCATTCATGAATTCTCTCGCGGGGCATCATGGGATAACGCAGCGTCCATGGGATGCGCACTTCAGAATCTCGCCGGAAGTAGTAAGTCATCCGGGTACTTCTCGCATACTGATTTTCGAATTCTATGAATTCGGACATACTACTTGGCTCGCATACTGATTTTAGCGTACTGTATAGTATGGAAGTATGCGGTTTCGGACGCAGCCATCGTATTTTTGTTTTGTTTTATGTGGCTTTACACAGTCAATTGCCCTTTGGAATTATTTCCTACAACTATCAGATGATATGGCATGCTGTGTGCACTTAATTGTACTCACAAACCATTGACCTGGCCTCCATTTCCCAGGTGAGGGAAATTATATAGTAATTTGCGTTTTCTCCTGTAGAAAAACATCATAAGAACAATGTTTAGTTGCTCAATGTATTACAACAGTGTTTTTAAAAGACTAAACACTTTATTGATATAGTGTACAACCAAGCACATGTTGTCAGAACACAAACGAGTGGCAGGTATTAAGCGTTTCTCTCATAGAAAAGCCCGTCTAAGCAACATGCCAGCAGGTGTCTGTAGCTCCGCCTCTTTGCCCTTGTTTGGTACCCCTCGTTTGGTGTCATGACGCGCGAACAAAATGGCGACGGTTGGCCACGCCTACTTTTTGCTTCTTTTGGGTTCTTCAGAAACTTATGGGTGACGTCACGGATACTACGTCCATATCTTTTACAGTTTATGGCTCAGATGTAAATAAACAGAATAAGCAGCAGAATAAACAGCTAAATGTAAAAGTATAAATATGATCCCTGCCAGTTCTCCTAATAGCATAGTAGCATGTCCAATTTTGTTTGAAACAATTTGTCAGAAAAACTACAGCCTGTAGGGTTTTGGATTCACTCGTCCCCACCAATGTCAAACCTACGCCCTTGCTTCAAATGGTTACATCCAAAATTTCTGACCCTAGACAAGAGAGAACCTTGACCTTACAGTTCTCCATTGATGTGCTCTCTACTATCGAACTTTGCATTATTGAACTAATCATTTCAGATGCTGTCAGAAATAAGCTTGTTGATAAAGAAATCTAAGATTTTTATTAGAATGTACATGTATTGTAGCAGGAAACCTCAAAAGCTAAATAAAAACCCTTCAACTAGCATAGCAGTTACCTTTATAAATTGTTCGCAGTGGATTTAATGTGTTTGTCTGTCTCAGGCTCAAGAGGCGTGTGGTCCGTTGGAAATTGATAACGCTCTGACTATGGTACGGGGGCTAGAGAGGGACATGCAGGATGCCAAAGCTTCAGCTGCTGAAGGCAAACTCAGACCCCTGCCTGGAGAAACGGTGAGTGGATGAGATGAATGAACACCATGCGCACTGACTTGCATGCATTTATAAGTTAAAAGTAGACTCACATGGGAACTGTAAGAAATGACTTTAAGAGATGGACTCCTGTCATGCCTTTAATTCTTCAGTAATGAGCCATATTGTTATGAGGAAGGTCGCTCCTTTCTTTTTCCACTTTATCTGGCTTATTGTCCCTTTTTATATTTATTTATTTTTTCTTTATATACTTTTTTTCTTTCCTCTTTTATATGTCCTATAGATGTTTTCTGTTCTCCACATGTATTTACAACCACTCTGGTATTGTACTCTATGCAATGCTGTATTCTTCAATAAAAATAAGTATAAAAAAGGCTTGTAGAAATCAGCAGATCAGACTTCCCACGCTTCTTCAAAGTACTTTAATTTAAGACATATTGATTCAAGGCCTAGAAAATAAAGTGCTCAGCATATGCAAGTACATTCCTCACAAATCCATCTTTTAAATCCATAATTTTAATAGGAAGCTATACAATATTATGTTTGTGCATATACATTAGATAGTACTGAAGCCAAATCTGGAGCTTATCTAACAAAATATCTAACGATAACGGTACACCCAAATGTCAATGTTATAGAAAAATATTAAATACAAGTTTTAAAAAAGAGGAAAAATCAAGAGAAGCAAAATAATTGAAACATTTAGTTGAAATTCAGTAGGTTGTATTATTTTTTTCAATATTTTGCTTGAATTTAATTGTATTATCTTTCAGTTTCTAAATATGTTTAGTGACTAAAATATTATTTTAATAAATATATCTGTTTAATATATCTGTTTTGTTTAAATGCACCAAAATACATTGCCTATATTCACTGAGAAATGGATAAAAATATTCATTTTCAAAATGGAGTGTACTCAATTATGCTGAGCACTGTATTTAAAAACTAACATACTGTAGGTCCTTGAAAGTGAATTAAATTGAATTGAATTTAATCTTGAAATGAAATTTGTTTATGGTAACAATTGTAAAAACTTTCAAAAACAGAAACAAAAAAGATAAATTCTTAATTCAGAAACCTTTACATTTAAATCTTGCACAAGAACTATATTTCAGAAACCACGTTTGAATATTACTATTATTAAATTCAACAACTTTTATTGAAGTTCCTTGAATATGACTGTTTTAAAAGGTCAACAATTTTGAAAATCACACATTGTGAACATCATCATTACTCTCACATTTTAATGTAAATATTAAGTGTAAGTTCAGTACAGTAAGGACTGTCATTGTGAAATGCTACATATGCTGGGTGTGAACTAGAAAGGTGCTTGATTTTAAATTGATGGTGCTATAAAGTCTTTAAATCTGCTGTTTATGAAAGAGCGGAAAGAGAATGTTTTTTAGTGTTTCTATTTATTTACTTGTGTTAATGTTTGTGAATATACAGTTGAAGTCAGAATTATTAGGCCATTTTTTTTATTTATTTATTTTTTTTATTATATTATATTTTCCAAATGATGTTTAACAGAGCAAGGAAATGTTCACAGTATGACTGATAATATTTTTTCTTCAGGAGAAAGTCTTATTTGTTTTTATTTTGGCTAGAATAAAAGCATTTTTTAATAATAAAAAAACATTTTAAGAACAATATTATTAGCCCCTTTAAGCTATATATTTTTTCGATTAGTCTTTAGAACAAACCATCATTATACAATAACTTGCCTAATTACCCTAACCTGCCTAGTTAACCTAATTAACCTAGTTCAGCCTTTAAATGTCACTTTAAGCTGTATAGAAGTGTCTTGAAGAATATCTAGTCAAATATTATTTACTGTCATCATGGCAAAGATAAAAGAAATTAGTTATTAGAAATGAGTTATTAAAACTATTATGTTTAGAAATCTGTTAAATAAATCTTCTCTTTGTTAAACAGAAATTGGGGAAAAAATAAACAGGGGGCTAATAATTCTGACTTAAGCTGTATATACACTACCCGTCAAAAGTTTGGGGTCAGTTTTTTTTTTCATGTTTTTTTTTTTTCATAAAATTATTCTGTTCATCAAGGTGGCATTTATTAAATGTAAAAAAAAATTAAATTGTTAAATATTTATGTTTCAAATGAAATTATTTTCATTTTTGTATTTTTGAAATTAATGTTTGAACATTATATTTTGATGAAATAAATGCAGCCTTGGTGAGCAGGAGAAGCTTATTTTAAAACATTTAAAAGTCCTACTGACCCCAACCTTTTGACTGGAAGTGTATATTCAGTTTTTATATTAATTTGTAATATTATTGAATGATATGCAAATGTTTGTATGATTTTTGTACAATACAGTTTATTAAGTAATGTATTTTAGTAGATATTATATTAGAGACTTACTCAGTTTACCAAACGAATAGTTCTAACTAGATTTGCATTGTATACCTCAAATAAAAGTGATTTTCAAAATGCTTTTTCTTGGCGAAATTCTGTGCAGAAAAAACAAAACATGTTCACAGATTCTATCTTACCTTGTTTAGAAAGAGACTTGCTTTTTTGCTATTTCTGCACAGAATATTATAAAAAAAATAAGGATTTCAAAAGTGTAGAACTAAAAAGCGAATACATTAAATAAAAAATGACATAACTTTTTAAATAATAATAATGAAATTCATTTTAAAAGTGAATAAATATGTATTTACACACATTAAATAGACTGAATAATGGGCTCAATAATCTGTGGATTTGTGTGGGCCTAGTTATAAGGTAAAGTGGCCAGCAAATGAGATTGTTACAGTCACTGTTTGGCTGTTACTATTTAAAAATGCGAAGAGAAGTATCATGAAGAATATGTATGCATGTTCGACCTTCAACTTTTAGTTTAAGTTTTCACACGAACTATAGCCATGTCAGTTTTCACACCTGAACCCACAAGTCAGTCACTTCATTTCACAATAACACTTGCAGCAAACCACCACACACTCGCTGCCATTTACTAGTCAGTCATAGGTCACTTATGAGAAATGTTGAAAGTGAAGCTGCTGGCGATATGAGCTTTTTTATATTGACGCGAGCAGTAATAGGCATTTTTGATGGTGTCTTTCTATTGGTCCTTAGCAGAAGATTTCAACCAGTTCCTAATTAGAGCCTCTGCAAACTTCCAACATAACTTTTAAAGATTTTAATTTATAGAGGCCAAACAAAAATGAGATTTTACGTTGACACCAAATGCAGTGGTGTAAAGTATCATATTACAATGCTTAAAATACTCTAATTGAGTAGTTTTTTGTAGGCGGCAAGGTGGCTCAGTGGTTAGCACTGTCGCCTCACAGCAAGAAAATCAAGGTTCAAGTCCTTGCTGGGTTAGTTGGCATTTCTGTGTGGAGTTTGCATGTTCTCCTCATGTTCATGTGGGTTTCCTCCGGGTGCTCCAGTTTCCCCCACAATCCAAAGACATGCGCTATAGGTGAATTGAATAAACTACATTGGCCGTAGTGTACGAGTGTGTAAGGGTGTTTCCCAGTACTGGGTTGCGGCTGGAAGGGCATCCGCTGCATAAAACATATGCTGCAATAGTTGGTGGTTCATTCTGCTGTGGCGACCTCTGAAATAGAGAAGGAAAATGAATGAATGAATTGTTTTTTTTCTCAGGAAATGTACTTTACAAAGTACAGTAGTTGCAAAATGTGTACTTGAGTACATTTTTAGTGCTGCATCAGTACTTTTATTGCATCATTTTTCTTCAACCTGCAGTCACTACTCTGTATATATTTTCTCTTGTCTGTTGTGATTGGCTGAATAGAATAATCAGCCCTGTGATTTCTTTCCAGTCAAATTAAAATCACATCACACAGACTGACTTCAAAACACGGACGCTTTATGAATGCAGCAAATGTGTACAGTGTGTAAGCATTAAAAGTGTCCAAGAAGACCCAAAATTGTAACACACAACGACCAATTCGACTGCATGTCACTGATGAGAATACGTCTGAGATCGCCAAATGGTCTTAAACAATAACTAAATGTACTACAGAATGTTACGTTTTCAAACCCATGCACAAACTGCATGCATCTATGAGTGAGCTTGGTTTGCGGCGTCAACTGCAGGACAGAGCTTGTTACTCTGGGTTCTAATGTAATAATGTAATGTGATCAGTCACATGCTTATTGCCACATTACAGTATATTGTTATGGTAACATTATATCATTGCCTTCTGTGATTTTCCTGATGATAAATACCAAAAAAATAACTGTAAGCCTCGCAACTCGTCAATCTCGTATGACATAAGAGCTCGCGATGACATACACTTCCGGTATCCGCGGGGTCTTAAAAAGTCTTAAATTTCAAAAACAAAATTTTAGGTCATAAAAAGTCTTAAATTCACTGAAATATTGTCTTGTAGGTCCATTTTAAGTGGGCCTTAATTTTCCTTTATGTAAAGCTACCCAATCGATCCAACACACATCCAATCACTAACAATGCATCTCAATAAAACTCTATTTATAACTAATATTATAGTAGTCTGTTGTGCATACATTTAGTTCAGGGATGTCAAACTCAATTCCTGGAGGGCCGCAGCCCTGCACAGTTTAGTTCCAACCCTGCTTCAACACACTTACTGGTAGATTTCAAACAAGCCTGAAGGAATTAGTTTGATCAAGTGTGTTTAATTAGGGTTGGAACTAAACTGTGCAGGGCTGCAGCCCTCCAGCAATTGAGTTTGACATCCCTGATTTAGTTTGTTAAAGCTTTTAAAGAGTCTTTTTTTTTAAGTTATGTTGAAAAATAGCATATATACAACTAGGTTTACTTGTTTTGACTCAGTATTTAAAGTGTGGCTAAGAAATAACTAATTAGAATTCGTTTTTTAAGGGGCAAGTAATTGTTTATTTTTTCTGCTGGGCCATTAAAAACTCATTTTTAGCTTTTAGCCCTATATAAGTCTGAAAATGAATACTTGATGGCTCGTTTCCACTGACTGGTACAGTACGGTACGGTTTGGGTCGGTACGGGTCACCTTTATCAGGCTTGTGTTTCCACTGCTGAAAGGGTACCAATGGTACTTTTTTGGTGGGCGTGGTGTACGACAGTAAGCTTCAGTCAATTCATTTTCGCTCGAAAATGTCTACAGTAAAGCTGTACAGGTCGTTCACATTATATGAGAAGCACTTCTCACAAAACAGATGCTTTATACACATAAATACTTCTGTATAAATGTTTATTACTAACCTTTCTATGAACATGAGTTGATTATAACTGCACATCAATGACGAAATAGCCTACTGTAACGTCTGTAATTATATCAAATAAATAAATACATGCAACATATATGAAGATATACAGACCCTTACAGACTCCGATATGTTACCAATTACAGAAAAACTACACACAGCAGACATTTAGTCCTTATTTAGGTTCAAAACCTACAGAAACCCTGTCTTTCCACCACTGACCAAATGTAATGTATGTGAATGGAGCTCTCCTTAAGCCTGTATTATTGATAGCCATGTGCTTGCTTGATCCTGCTTTCTGAGATATGGGAAGAATGCCATTCCTCTAACACACTTTTATTGTGTTTGTGTTTAGCTGGAGAAGTGCTCTCAGGATCTGGGCTCCAGCACTAAAGCCGTGAGCTCTGCCATTGCTCAACTCCTCAGTGAAGCAACTCAAGGCAATGAGAACTACACAGGTAACACATCAACCACACACACCTCTAGCCCTTAGCTTATTACAACATCTTGAGCGTTTATGATCAAATCTATGTCTTCAAAACGTCTCGACCCCATGTTTTACTGCGCTCCCTTTCTGTAGAAATGCACTCACTGGTCACATTATTAGGTAAACCGTGATAGTACTAGCAGATTTGTCAGCTGGACATCCATGTTTAAATCTCCTGTCCATTTGAGTTTCGAATTTTCCATGACAGATTTATGACACGTTTTGTTGTCTTGATAATGTCAAGTCGTCATGACTGAGATAAAGATCCGTTGCGATGTATTTGTTTATGTCGAGTTGTCATAACAATGTTATCTTTGCATTTAAAATGACATAACTGAGCGAATGACACTTAATGACAGTTGTCATAAGCATGCATAAAATCTCATGTGTAGTGTCGTGATTATAAAGGCTTCACAACAGTCTTATGATCACCCAGTGTTGCCAACTATTTTTAATAAAGGCGCTAAGCTCTGCTCAAAGTCGCTAAATGTCACTAGATTACATCATACGCCAATTTGCATATTACCGACGTCGTCGAATCCAATGGTTTCTGTTTGTTTAACAGACTATGGTTAATAAAGGGGTATTTATATTTGCACTATGCTTTATATTTGAGTAAATGTATTGTTGTTTGAATACGGTATATAAATGTAGATGAGCAGTGAATTTGCTGTAATCTCTTAGACATAATAAACTCAGACAAGTTCAGAAACTGATGTCACTAAAATCTCTGTGATTGTGACCAACAGCAAGAAAAGAATAAAAGGTCCAACGAAATTGTTACATTTAAAACAAAAGAGAAGCAGATCGTTTTGACTGTACTAAGGAAATAAATACCTCTTGCTCGCGGTGCTAAAACATTCGCCGTTGATATGCAGAGGAACTATCCGCTCTCAATGCTGATTTCTACTTTCACCTGGCACAGTGACGCAGACCTCCGCTGACTGCGCACACATTTCAAGAAATGTTTGAGGCTTTAATATTTGACACGTTCGCCGTTGAGATATTCTTTAAAACGACAGGGGGTGGTCAAAAGAAACCCACCGTAAAATCAGACGGATAAACAGAGAAGTAGAAAGTTTACGGAACTACGTCATATCATTCAATATTTTTTAACTAATTATTTTTATTATTTTTATAAATTATTTTAATGATTATAAGCATTTTTTTTTTTAATTTGTAAGGATTTATTTTTATAATCATTCAAGATTTTTTTTTAAATCAAACTTTGATGCATCTCTTGCTTTTGTTCATATCTCAGACAGTTCTATTAAACTTCATTAAAATTTTAATGACAACAGAATATGGGTTAATAATAGCTTCAAATATTTTTTTATTATGGCAAGAATACATTTTTTAAAAAGTATACTTATTAAAAAAATGATGACCTTTTTTTTTAATTAATTAATTTATTTATTTATTTTTAGATTTAGCCCACTCCACAATTCAAACATTACTGTCTGGCTAGTTTGTGTCCTCCACTTATATACTAAAAAGGCAATAATGGTCCAACATTCGTGACCATTATCACCAATAAAGCCTAAAAACAGGGCATCCGTATATTGTAAACTGATAGGTTCAAATATTCTTTTCCAGTTATCAAAGAAATAATTTGTTCCTTCATTTTAGTTTTGCAAATATTAAATTGTTTCAAATTCAAAATTGTAATATATACATCAGTGTAAAACCTATGAATGGTGGAAAAACATATTTCTGTAATATTAAAACCACCTGGGTCTCCACTTTTGCCATGCCCTCTCTTTTTGGCTTTAACAAACTTTTACCTCAGGTTTTCCAAACTTTTACAAAAACTTTCTTCTTTCCCACTGCTGTTGCAATTTCTAGCCAAGAATTATTGTTCATCTGGTTATCCGTATGATCACGCATGGACAGATCATAAAGAAGATGTGTGTGCAGTCATACCTGTTTCAAACAAAAATCTCTTCAAAGTGATTCATATTCAACTCAAATGAAATGCGGCGCTACAAGAACTGTTTGCTCGAGTCTCAAAGATTTTTGGGTGCTGCGCTAGCCGAAATCATGTTGCACGCACTCAAAGTGAACCTCCGCAAACACCGCGATGACGTCTCATCCGCCGCGCGCACTCAATGGAACTAGCGAATGCGTCGGGTATAAACCAGGCTTCAGGCTGCAGGTGTGAGAGACTGCTGCTGGAGGACTGAGCCGCCTGTAAGTGCTCTGAGGAGGGCGTAGGTTGGCGACATCACCCACAGCTCGTTCAGATGTGTTGGAACAGTACAGTATGGACACATACACAAATCTCTAGTAAGACCAAAAGAGTCACTAGATTTGTTGCTAGTCACTTTTTTGACAATTTGTCACTAGTGGGGTCTGAAAAGTTGCTAAATATAGCGACAGCTATAGTTGGCAACACTGTGATCACCTCCTTCAAGTAAAGTTTAACCGTTTTGTTTTTGTTTTATTTTTATAAGTAAAAATTTGGTAACAAGAAAAATTTGGTAATACAAAGACTGCCGTGAAACCTTTATAATCAGGTCATTACACAAAAGGACATACACAAGGTATTTACACAAAGGTTTTTTCTGAATTCTCTGTGCAGGTATGGCTGCTCGTGATGTGGCTCAGGCTCTGCGTTCGCTGGCTTCAGCTGCTCGTGGGGTGGCAGCCAACACCCAAGACCCTCTAGCCCGTAACGCCATGCTGGACTGCACCGGCGATGTCATGGACAAATCTGCCAGCCTGATCGAAGAGACCAAGAGGGCCGTTGCCAAACCAGGAGACCCTGACAGTCAGCAAAGACTGGCCCAGGTTAAACCCCTACCTCAGCTTGAGTACTTAATAAGAAAAGCTGAATGGAATTGGAGTTTAAATTAAGCAACAAATCCTCCCTTTTAATTGCTGATGGGAGATTTTGTCTGCCGTTGGGTGCAGCGCTCATTAATTTTGAAAAGAAAATTGCCCCTTGTGTCTATGATTAGCATAACCAGACAAGTGTTTTTGCATATGTGTGTGTTTTCAGGTAGCCAAGGCTGTGTCTCAGGCACTGAACCGCTCTGTAAACTGTCTGCCGGGGCAGAGGGATGTGGATAATGCCATCAGAACTGTCGGAGAAGCTAGCAAGAAACTGCTGTCTGATAAAGTGAGTCCCCAAGGCCATGAAGCCACTCACCGTGTCCTTTCACAGACAAGTATTTTCCACTATTGTTGTCATCTAGATGGTCCTTTTGACCCAAGTCTTAAGTGACTTATATAACATAACTGATGTCAGCTGGTGAAATGCATGTGGTTTAACAATGAGTGTACAGCTCTAAAGGCCTGTTCTCACAAAGGTAAATGTTTGTTGTCCACATTATTCACAACACACAGTTGAATTTGATTGAATGGCTGCAAATGTGTCTGTTTGGAGGGAGAAAAATAGATTTAATTGCAACAAACGGGTTTATTGTGAGACATACTAATATTTTTTCTATCAGATTGTGATAAAAATGATTAACTAGGGATGTAATGAGTCACAAGGGCTAGTTGATAATCAATTCAAAAGGGTTAGAATGTTAAATGAATCATGATAACCGTTTTGACAACAGTGTGTTTACTACAAACTCACTTAACATACGAAATAGCGGCGAAAACAAGTTGTAGCTGATAGTTTAAAGTGGCAATAAGTGCGGAGACCTCAGCTTGTGCCATAAATGGTGTATATGGTATGTTTATTGATTTGGATTTTTGTTTTTGTTTTAAAATTGCAATTTAGTTTTGTTAGACAACATATAGATTTATTTTACCAAGAGATCTACAGTATTTGATCAATTGTAAAATGGCACTTGTTCAATTCTAAATTGTTAAAAAACATTGGCATCAGTATTGAATTGTGAGTTGAGTGAATCGTTACATCAATATGATCAACCAATGATGTTTGCACTTTTGGTCACATGCCAAGAGCTGTTTGTATTGCATACAAATGTATTGCTAAGCCTAAGACAATAGCAGAAGAATCTGGTTGTGTTAAAAATGGTTTAAACGTATTAGCAATAACAAAAATCTTCATATATCGACATTTAAATATACATCAAACTATCCATCCATCCATCCATCCATCCATATATTAATTAATCTGTCTCTCCATCTAGCATCCAAATTTCAGTCCATCCATCATCTGTCTGTGAATTTTTAATCTGAATATTTTTATCTATTAATCTGTCTTTCATTCTATTATCCACCCATTTGTCTTTTCATTCATCCATCTTGTGATCATTCATTTATCCATTCATCTGTTCATCTCTATATTTTTTCCACCCATCCATGCATCCATTCATTCATTCATTCATTCATCCATCCATCCATCCATCCATCCAT
>LR812528.1:8489268-8751768 GCA_903798195.1 Danio kyathit | reverse complement strand
GTTTTAATGAGATAGTTGTGTATTTCGGGCTGGATACTTGGCCATTTCATCTTATCCAATATCCATTGGGAGGGTGCTATCGCAAATGGACTTGTCAGACGAACGCCGCTCACTTTAACGTTAATTACTGGGTGACAAGCTGTTACAAACCGGTAATTCGCCTTTAGAATGAGGCTTGATCACTTATCCTTATTTATTCTAGAAATAGATTTAACTCTCTGATGTCCCTTATTTGGGAATCACACTTGTGGTCTTAGCTGGTCAAAAAGGTACTGTAAAGAACCCTCTTTTTTTTTTTTTTAGCTAAATGAATCTAATTAATTTTTTCTTTCTATATTATTTTGAATTTTGAGACAGCTTTGTGGTAATAATTAATTTATATGCGGTAATTAACATCCATTATCCCTATTGAAAACAATGGAATTTTTAATGTTTAACTGATTCCATTATTTCCAGGTAAAGTCGAGACTCTGCCATTAAAAAACAAAACAAAACAAAGGGCAGATTAGCACCATCTGGTTGTAAAAAAAAAAAATTACACTTAGATTGTCACCCCTTCGTTCCTGTGCACTTTTTTCAGCATCATGGTGAATTAGTATTTTTGCAAATGAAATATTTTCTAAATGTTCATATTTTTGCTTGTTTCCCCCTATTAATTTCCTAAGGACCACAATTGTGACTATTTTTGAAAAACCATTAAGCATCCATGAATCATTGCCTCAATTATTTGTTTATTCACATTCTGATGAAATGTCAAAAATCCCAATTTTTCAGTCTAAAATAATTAAAGACTACCCTACCAGAGGCTTAAAAATGCTAAGGCATACCACAAATGCTAATTTTATTAAGAATTGTGTTAGTTTTTTTTTTTGGACTGTTTTAATAATGTCTCCTCTTGTCTCTTCCTGTAGTCTAAAGAGGACCAGACTCAAGTGGTCACCAACCTGAAGACCATCTCCATGTCCTCCAGCAAACTCTTGCTGGCGGCTAAAGCTCTGTCCACAGACCCCAACTCGCCAAACCTGAAGAACCAGCTCGCTGCTGCTGCTCGGTTAGCACTCTGTTGCCTGTTCTGTGTTTATCAAATCCCATTGTGTAGACCAGTAATCACTGCTATCATCAGTACTAATATATCCCAACAGCATTAGCCTGTAGCAAAGCATTTTAACACATATACTGCTGCTATTGCAGTATATAAAGACACATAATGCTACTATTGACCTTATTCTTCACCGTTTTGGCTCAAGACTTCCAGTCTCTTTTACTTGCATTGATTTTAGACGGTAAAAACCGATCGCTGTGCCTTTATTTGATTAAAAATACTGTAATATTGTTCAGCATTATAACTTTTTAATATATAAAAAAAACTTTTAAATATTTATCAAAATATAATTTTGTGCTGTGTGATGTTGCAAAGGGATATTTTCTTATTATATTTTTCTGCTTTTCATGTGTAGTCATTAGGGCTTCAATATATCATTTCAGCATCAATACCGCAATGTGCGCGTCCGCAATAGTCACATCGCAGGATGTGCAATGTTGAATTTACATGTCGGGATTATAGTTGAACAGGAGCCACAGTTCAGTGTACACGAGATTTGTGGAGTCACTGAAGAGCTTAACCATATTAGAGTAAAAGTGTATCATTTGTCTGTGTTTTTAAGTATGCATTCAGGTACAGGAGAGTGTGCATTTTTATTAAATATTTTTTTATTGAGTTATTACAATGAAAACCGTACAGTGTTATTTTACATTGAATTATTTAATTTCTGTATCTGAATACTGTTTGACTCACCAGAAAACCATAAAGCACTATTTATTTCACTTTTATCTTTGCTCTATGGTTTTAATCCTAACCCTAATCATGATGTACTTTTTCGCGTACTTTCTTGTACTCAATTTGAAATGGCTTATTATATTTAATGCATTATTTGGTCCTTTACAAAATCATCACAATCAATATAATTTAATGAATTTGTCCCAAAGAAAGATTCGAAGTCATCTCATGAAATTGTATTCATATCGCAATGTACAGTGCATCCGGAAAGTATTCATAGTGCTTCACGTTTTTCACATTTTTTAATGTTACAGCCTTATTCCAAAATGTATAAAATTCATTTATTTCCTCACAATTCTACACACAATACCCCATAATGACAATGTGAAAAATTTATTAAAAATAAAAAAGCTGAAAAATCACATGTACATCAGTATTCACAGCCTTTGCTCAATACTTTGTTGATGCACCTTTGGCAGCGATTACAGCCTCAAGTCTTTTTGAATATGATGCCACAAGCTTGCCACACCTGTCTTTGGGAATTTTGCCCATTCCTCTTTGCAGTACCTCTCAAGCTCTATCAGGTTGGATGGGAAGTGATGGTGTACAACCATTTTCAGATCTCTCCAGAGATGTTCAATAGGATTTGGGCTCTGGCTGGGCCACTCAAGGATATTAATCAAGTTGTTGTGAAGCCACACCATTGATATGAAGATGAACCGTCGCCCCAGTCTGAAGTCAAGAGCACTCTGAAGCAGGTTTTCATTCAGGATGTCTCTGTACATTGCTGCATTCGTCTTTCCCTCTATCCTGACTAGACTTTTAGTTCCTGCTGCTGAAAAACATCCCCACAGCATGATGCTGCCACCACCATGCTTCACTGTAGGGATGGTATTAGCCTGGTGATGAGCGGTGCCTGGTTTTCTCCAAACGTAACGCCTGGCATTCACTCCAGTTCAATTTGAGTCTCATCAGACCAGAGAATGTTGTTTCTTATGGTCTGAGAGTCCTTCAGATGCTTTTTTGCAAATTCCAGGCGGGGAGTAGTTTCCGTCTGGCCACTCTACCATACAGGCCTGATTGGTGGATTGCTGTACAGATGGTTGTCCTTCTGTAAGGTTCTCCTCTCTCCACAGAAGAACGCTGGAGCTCAGACAGAGTGACCATCGGGTTATTGATCACCTCCCTGACTAAGGGCGTACTCACACTATGTACAGTTGCGTTGAACCTGGCCAAAGCACGCTTGTCCTCCTTCCCGTCTCCCCCGACGGCCCGCACTCACATTACATTCGTGCCTGGGCACGCTTATGTCATTGATGATGCGCTGTTCAGTTTAGGAAGAGAAGCGCTCTCGCTCAGCACAGTGGAGATTTCTTTAGTTTTATCGTTTAAGTTGTTTGATATGCGGTCACACGCAGTCAAATATTTCGCAGAACAGATCAGCCACTTTTGACGCTCATAAAGTCCTCGTGCTGCAGGAATTAGGAGGTTTGCTGAAGGTGCAGCTGTCGTGCAGTGAGGGGTTTGCGTCTTTAATAAACTACGACAGTTTGCGTTCCTTGAACAGCACTAATGATTAATTAATCCATATGAAACAGTCCCTGAAAAGTCACGTCTTGCTTTCAGTTTCGGGCTTAGGCACGCTTGCACTCACACTGCAAGCATACCGCGCCTGAGCCCAAGTGAACCGCGCTCAGGCCCATCTCTTCCAACCGGACCAGGGCCGGCCAAGTGAACTGTGCTTGAGCCCCATTCAGAGCACTCACACTTCTCAAACGATCCGGGAAACGGGCCTGGGCACGATTTGGATAGCATAGTGTGAGTACGCCCTAAGGCCCTTCTCCGCCCCGATCATTCAGCTTAGATGGCCGGCCAGCTCTAGGAAGAGTCCTGGTGGTTCCAAACATCTTCCACTTACGGATGATGGATGCCACTGTGCTCATTGGAACTTTCAGAGCAGCAGAAATTTTTCTTTAACCTTCCCCAGCTTTGTGCCTCGACACAGTCCTGTCTCGGAGGTCTACAGACACTTCCTTTGTCTTCATGCTTGGTTTGTGCTTTGACATGCACTGTCAACCCTGGGACCTTATATAGACAGGTGTATGCCTTTTCAAATCATGTCTAATCAACTGAATTTACCACAGGTGAACTCCAATTAAGCTGCTGAAACATCTCTAGATTGATCAGTGGAAACAGAATGTACCTGAACTCAATTTAGAGCTTCACGGCAAAGGCTGTGAATACTGATGAACATGTGATTTTTCAGCTTTTTTATTTTTAATAAATTTGCAACAATTTCAAAAAATCTTTTTTCACATTGTCATTATGGGGGATTGTGTGTAGATTTTTCAGGAAATAAATTAATTTAATCCATTTTGGAACAAGGCTGTAACATAAGAAAATGTGGAAAAAGTGAAGCGCTATGAATACTTTCCGGATGCACTGTACATAGCAGAAAAACAAAATATCGCTATGCCAGATTTTCCCACTATCTCGCAACAGTTTGTAGAGCAAGAAGTTAGACCATTTTCTGCCATTTTTTTATTCCTAGTCATTTCACGCATAGGCGACTGAGTTCTAAAACGCTTAGAAAAACGAGCGCCCTTCCGCATTGCAGAATAAGGTCAATAGAATTTGGCTGAAGAAATGTGTCTCAAGTATCCATTGTTTTTACGCCAGCTGCTGTTTGAATCTCTCCTTGTGTCAGGAGCTCACTGTGTTTTTGGAGCATTTCTTTAGAGCCCTCAGATATTGTGTGCCTGTGATAGTAAGAAGGAAATCAAGCACACACTCACGGCTCTTCTATTGACATACAGTGCATTACATAAGTGGCGTGCTCGCTTTTAGACACATTTGGGTTGAAATGAGCGCAATTATGTAACTGGAATCTACGAAAGCATAGCTGTTTGTATCGCTGCAGCTCTCAGAGGTGTGCATGAGACGATAAAAGAGGAAGGCAGGATGAAACAACAGCAGTTAATGGTTTTTCTCTGCTCAAATTCCAAAACTCCCATCACTCCCGCACTGAGCATCAGAGCGAGCGAGAGAGTGTGTCAGTGTGTGGTAACGCACGTGGGTGGACTGTTTCTCACAGATCTCTCACACTATTCCTTCCCTTTCCAAAGCAAACTCTGATGTCTCTCTCTCTTTCTTTCTGGATAGTGCGGTGACAGACAGCATTAATCAGCTGATCAGCATGTGTACCCAGCAGGCTCCGGGACAGAAGGAGTGTGACAACGCTCTCCGTGAGCTTGAGGTGCTTCTTCTTCTTCTTCTCTCTCTCTCTCTCTCTCTCTTTTTTTTTACCTCTGTTTCCGCATCTTCTCTGTCTTCATCAGTTTGTGTGAGTGACTCGCTTTCATATGCAGCATTTGGACTCATATTCATATTCAGCCAGTCTAAATTGAGCAGTGTATTATGAAGAGAGAGATGACACTCCTTTTTGTGACTTTTCTCTGTCGTTTATTGCAATATTTATTATAATAATGTAATACATACTTCAAAAACACGTGTTTTTTTAAAAGTTTTTATATATAGATGCTCTTCCATATATGTGTATGCATGATTTGACATTCTGTTTAATATTGAGCAGCGAATATTGGGCTGTGTGCGGGTTTTAAATTGTTTTAAAAATGTATTTTTGAGTCATTACTGTACGTACAGAATTTATTAAACTTACACCATCATTAAAGTTTTGGTTAAATTGTAAAATTTTAAATTATTTGATTTAGATTTTGTGTTTTGTCCACATGCTTCCTCTTCATTTGACTTTTTTGTGTTGTGTATGAGCTTGCTCAATGTGCATGAGCAAATGGGCTGTGGTTTCATAGTGTCGCATTGCAATTAGTTTTTATTTCACATGACTTTTCAGGGCTCAACACTAAGGATTTACCAATTTATTTTCTACCCACACCAAAAAATTAAAATAAAGAAATATTCTTAGCCCAAAAGAACTGTAAGCAAAAGAAAGCAGGTGAAAAATACCGTCTGCAATAATGAATGGATGATCACGTGAAAGGTTAAAGCGAAAGCAACCTGCTGCTTGCAAAAAGAAAGAAGAAAAAGCGCACAAGCGTCGTTTTTTGTCCAGTCTATTTAAAAGAGACCCGATCGCACCAGTTATGTTTCCAGGCATGGATGCTTCTCGCAAGAAACCGTTTCTTTTTAAAACCTTTAACCACTCGCACACATTACATCACCTGAAATCAGGCTTGACACTGAAGCCCTCGTCAGGATCGCCTGTGTCTCACCATGCACGTCATCATCCTCTCATTTGGTCTTCACCTTCTTTCTTTTGCTCACACGAACGCAGTTATTATTGTCATCTCTCACGCTGGCCCCTCATTGGGCAACCCTTTTTGCTTTTTAGGAAAACTACAATTTAAAAATTATCTTCAACCAGCCAAAGTGGCTAGTGGGAGCAGCTGTCTAACCTGCCACAGCTGAAATCTACCTGCATTTGGCGGGTTGGCAGATGTTAATGTCAATGCCCTGGATGTATACTATGTAACTATGTAAAATACTATGTAAAAATTATGATTTTATATATATATTTATATATATATTTTTTAACGTTTCTTTACCCTATTTTAATAAATAATAATGTTTTAACCTCCTAGGGCTTAGTGGCCACATAAGTGGATTCTATAACACAAAGGTGACTTTATTGTGTTTTATGTAAATTCGGACCACGAGCCCACATATATGGACATCGTTTTTCTCTAAAAGTACATCATATCAAAAGATGATACTCAGATTTTTATTTTAATTAGGTTCCAATAAACCCAAATAGCAAAGAGAAATAAAAAATGCATGTAAAAAAAACTGCTTGGGCCTTAAGAGGTTAGCAAAAAAAATGTTATACATAAGTTAATATTTTAGCCAGTTTTATCAATTGAACTACCGAACTACATTGTAAAAAAAAAAAAAAAAAAAAAAAAAAAAGATATGACAAAAAATCATGAAAACAAATGTTTTTATGTTACCTTAACTTATTTTATTAATTAATCAGGTTTTTTTTTTAGGTTTCCTTAACATTTGTAGGCAGTTTGATTCATTTAAATTGAGATGTCTAGTACAATTAATTTGATTCAACTTAAAAAATAAAGACAGCAATCATTTTTACAGTGTAAAATTCAGAAACTGGAACATACCAAAAATTTAAAAGATCAGCATTTGTAAGTTGCCTTGCATATACAGTTGAAGTCAGAATTATAAGCCCCCTGTTTATTTTTTCAGAAACATAATAGTTTTAATAACTCATCTCTAATAACTGATTTATTTTATCTTTGCCATGATGACAGTAAATAATATTTGACTAGATATTTTTCAAGACACTTCTATACAGCTTAAAGTGATATTTAAAGGCTTAACTAGGTTAATTAGGTTAACTAGGCAGGTTAGGGTAATTAGGCAAGTTATTGTATAAAGATTGTTTGTTCTGTAGACTATCGAAAAAAAAATATAGCTTAAAGGGGCTAATAATAATGACCTTAAAATGTTTATTAAAAAATTAAAAACTGCTTTTATTGTAGCCAAAATAAAACAAGTAAGAAAAAATATTATCAGACATACTGTGAAAATTTCCTTGCTTCCTTAAACATCATTTGAGAAATATTTAAAAAAGAAAAAATATTCAAAGGGGGGCTAATAATTCTAACTTCAACTGTATTTTGTGGATGGTGTATGCTAACCGTGTGCGTGTGTGTCTGCAGACGGTTGGAGGAATGCTGGAGAACCCAACAGAAGCAGTCAATGATTTGGGGTATTTTGACTGCATTGACAGTGTGATGGAGAACTCAAAGGTGCCACAGTGATCACACTAAAACGAAAACTAAATCACCCAATGCCAGTGTTGAGCTAAAGCTTTATGAATGTTGATGTTGTTTGCAGGTTTTGGGTGAGGCCATGGCTGGCATTTCCCATAATGCCAAGAACAGTAACTTGCCCGAGTTTGGGGATTCAGTCAGTTCAGCGTCTAAAGCGCTGTGTGGTCTCACTGAAGCAGCTGCTCAGGTAAAAACACTGTGTGTGTGCGCGTGTGTGCGTGCGTGTGTGCGTGCGTGTGTGCGTGCGTGCGTGCGTGCGTCTGTCTGTCTGTCTGTCTGTCTGTCTGTCTGTCTGTCTGTCTGTGTGTGTGTGTGTAAAGCTCATCTCTCCTAAATTAGAGAGCTGAAGAGGTGGTGCGTAATGAAATGTACCAGTGCTATGATGCGTCAAACATCTGGACTTACAGGAGCGCATTAAATGAACAAGCACATCCGCTGTTCTTTCTTAGCTGTCTTCTGTGCCTTTGCTCACACCTCCGTGCTTTTGTTATTTATGGGCACAAGAATACACTCTCACACACTTGTGCAAAAAGAATTCCTAATGGCTTTGATGGGCAGTGAGTCATATTTAACTGCTTTCTGAGCTTAGCCCTAAAAAATGGTTCTCTCAGAGCTGCCATTTCTGTAGTGATTCATTTTATTTGTGTGGGTGTGCGTAGTTTGTGTGTGTGTGTGTGTGTGGATGGGGGTGATGTACCAATAATGTGAACTTGATGGCGTTTGGTTGTTGTGTCTCTAACAGGGGGCGTATCTGGTTGGTGTGTCAGACCCGAACAGCCATGCTGGCCAGAAGGGCCTTGTGGACCCCTCACAATTCGCCAGAGCCAAACAGTCCATCCAGATGGCCTGTCAGAACCTGGTGGACCCGGCCTGCACCCAGTCCCAGGTAATACCACAATAGTCTGTTTTAGCCCCGGGGTCCATTCTCTATACCTCTCTTAAAGGGCACCTATGGTGAAAAATCTACTTTTCAAGCTGTTTGGACAGACATATGTGTAGGTATAGTGTATAGACCGTCATATTGGGGTGATATAAACACACTCAGTCCTTTTTTTCAATTTCACAACATAAAATTGGTGGTCCAATTGGAGCGGTTTTCAGACAGACTGCAACTTGAGGTAGGAGTGCGGTCCCCCCGCCCACCGAATTGATTGACAGCTGCGTATTAACATGTCTCCGTAGTAACGTTTATAATCATATCAACAAGACAGGACGTGCGCCAAGCAACCATAAATAAAAGGTCTGTTCAGGTCGCTAGGATCATCAATCATCATCAAATGTGATCAAGAGTGAGTTTTACAAGTTTAAAATCTTTTAAAACAGTGCATGTGTGTAATGAATTACAGCGATTTACTTCAGCTTTACTTCATCACCACAGCCACGTGTCAGAACAATTATGAAAGAAGACGATTCAATCCTAGTTTGTTGACGTTAAATCAGGTTTATTTTGTACATTAACATAACAGATATCCATACAGCAGTGGATATTAACCTGTACATATTAACCTGGATATTAACCTGTAACGTCCTCCTCACGGGCCTTCCCAAAAAGACAGTCAGACAGTTGCAGCTCATCCAGAACGCTGCGGCCAGGATTCTGACCAGAAGCAGGAAATCAGAGCACATTACACCTGTCCTCAGGTCTTTACACTGGCTCCCAGTTACATTCAGAATAGATTTTTAAAGTATTATTACTTGTCTATAAATCACTAAATGGCCTAGGACCTCAATACATTACAGATATGCTCACTGAATACAAACCTAGAAGAACACTCAAATCTCTAGGATCATATAAACTAGAAATTCCAAGAGTTCAGTCAAAGCAGGGTGAATCGGCTTTCAGCTACTACGCCCCTCGCTGCTGGAATCAACTCCCAGAAATGATCAGATGTGCTCCAACATTAGGCACATTCAAATCCAGACTGAAAACACATCTGTTTAGCTGTGCCTTTACTGAATGAGCACTGTGCTACGTCCGATAGATCGCACTATTATGTTTTTCTCTTCTTTTTCATTCTTTTACAACCTGTTTTAACATATTTTTATCTGTTTTTTATTATCTTTTTTATTTTTTCTTATACTTGTCTTTTTATTCCTGTTTATGTAAAGCACTTTGAATTGCCACTGTGTATGAAATGTGCTATATAAATAAACTTGCCTTGCCTTGCCTTGTATCCTGTCACATTTGCGTGCAAAAAGAGTGCAAAGCTAAACTCTGTGTGTCTGCGCTGTGTGTGTGTCTGCGCTGTGTGTGTGTGTCCGCGCTGTGTGTGCGTGAACTTTGTAACGACATTGTGTGTGACTCATCGTTGCAACTCCACAACAAATTCATCAAATACTCATTGGTAAAGTACTTACTGTAGTATTTCTCACAAATGTTACGTAAGATCTGCTTACTTCATGTCTGTCTGTTGTCTGACACAGCCGAGGGCGGTACACTGACAGGCACTTGGAAACGGTGGGTGGGGAGGACTAGCCTTAAAGGCGCAGTACACAGAAACCGCTACCTGCTGATAAAAGCTAATAGAAACTTATAAAAGGTATAATAAAAAAATCTGTATTTTGAGCTGAAACTTTACAGACACATTCTGGAGACACAAAAGATGGCAAATCCTGGATCTTTTCATTTAATTTTTTTCAATTCATCTTTATTTCAATAGCACTTTTACAATGTAGACAGGGCTGGACTGGGACAAAAAATCCTCCCTACAGCATTGCAGTAAGAAATATTTATTTAGCACTATTGTTTTTAAATGCATGTCAATTTAATAAATAATATTTCTGCTACAAAACAAACGTAAGGTTATAATAAATCATTCAATCCAATGCTGAAAGCTGCAAAGCAGTCATCAGTAAATAGAAAAATAATAAACATCTCAAGAAAGAATGGACCAAAGAAAGTAAGAAAAGTCTCACTTCTGCCACTCTTTAAAAGTTTTGGTTTCAGTTTGTGTCATTTTAAATGCTCAGTCTCGTTATGAGCTGATTTTCATTTTTCTGTGTTTGTGGAATAAAGCAGGCGAGTCAGCTGACCCAATATATGAGCAGGCAGAACCGGATTCTCGTGATGACCACCGGCGCAATACCGTTCTTTGTTATGAGCCGCAGATTCAGTTTAAACTTAGTAAAGGCGAGCTTCTTTGGCGATGATGTGTACAGTGTTAGATTTTACATTTAGCGGACATTTGCGCTGAACACACAGTGAATGCAACGCATCGAGATTCGGCCACCTTCTCCGAAAACACTCGATTGACCCTGTTATCTGACAGCGGAAAGCCTGGAGTGATTGACAGCTAATATGCACCAATATAGCGGCAGGGAAGTCTGATTCAGAATGTTTTTAGAAAAAATCGAAACAGGTCGCACTACAACTATTATATGCAGTCGCACAAATGCTCCCAAATATATTATAGGTCACATAGATTAAATTTCGGGCGCATATGCGACCAAAATTGTTGCAATTTCGAGCCCTGCCTTGGGGAGAAAACACGCCCATTTTTGTACTTTTAATTTGGAGTGTAGATTGCATAACATTCATTCATTTTCCTTCGACTTAGTCCCTTATTTAGTTACTTATTTATCAGAGGTAGCCACAGCGGAATGAACCGCCAACTATTCCAGCATATGTTTTACACAGCAGATGGCCTTCCAGGCACACAAACATGCAAACTTCGCACAGAAATACCAACTGGCCCTGCCGGGACTCGACCCAGCCACCTTCTTGCTGTGAGGCAAAAGTGCTAACCACTGAGCCACCGTGCCGCCAGATTGCATAATAGTTTTTTTTTTTATTTCTTTTTAACTTCTGTTTTATATATAATTTTATTTTATTTCTATTATATTATCAATCCATTAGGGGGAGCTATCAGTCAGTTATGTCGAGTCTATCAGTCCTTTAAAGAGCCCCTATTTTGCATTAAAAAATGTCATATTTTGGTTTTAGGGGTCTCCAGCAACATGCTAATATGCATGCAAGGTCAAAAAACACTTTCATGTTCTTATAATATGCATTTATTTTTACCTAATTATCCCAGCGACTCCCATATGAATCGTTCAGCAATTCATTTGTTCCCAAACCCCTCCTTAGCGTAAAGCTAATCTGCGTTGATTGGACCGATGACCCAGTCTGTTGCAATTGGTCGACTGCATTCAGAGTAATGCCCAGCACGGCTACAGTATGAAGTAGCAGAAAGTATGTGAGAGCCCAATGCAGGAATGCAACAAAGCAATGCAGTTAAACACCAGCATATTACTCTACTCTTAAACCGAACCCCAAGTAATAACGGCACACATTTAGTATTAATCCACACAGTGGCAAAAGTTGAACTATTTTGAAAATTGACATTTTTGCGACGGAACACAAAAACTTAAAAAAAAAAAAATATGTTTTCCTGTTACACTGGGTTTTTTTTTTCTTCCTCCCATTTTTTTTTCGTCCACTTATTTTTTTCCCCCCACTATCACATCCCTTCTGGGTCTTCGTATGTTTCTGGTCAACATATCTTACAATTATTAAATCAAGAAGCATTTTCTAGACAAGCAAAACAGATTGTCTTGTTTCCAGAAATAGGCCAAATGAAGTGGGTTTTTCACTAAAACAAGCAAAATACTCTTATGTCAAAAGGAAAATTAGGATTATTTTGCTTGTTTTAAGGAAAAACTTAAGAAATATTATTTCTTAAAACAAGACAATCTGTTTTGCTTGTCTATTGTTTGGACTAGAAACAAGACCAAAATTCTAAGTAAGAATAGCATTTTTTGCAGTGGATGTAAACCTTTTAAATTAGTCACTTCAAATAACCTCATAGTGACTCATAGTGATGTTTCGTTCACCTGCATATTTTCCTAGGTTCTCTCTGCTGCCACCATCGTTGCCAAACACACTTCGGCCTTGTGCAATGCCTGCCGGCTCGCCTCCTCCAAGACATCCAACCCAGTTGCTAAGAGACAGTTCGTCCAGAGTGCCAAAGAGGTGGCTAACAGCACAGCCAACCTCGTCAAGTCCATCAAGGCAAGTTTGGAGAATATCAGTCAGTGTTTATGTGCTAGTGTTATTACGGTGATTGTAACTCTGTGTTTGTGTGGTCACGTCAGGCTCTCGACGGGGCCTTTAACCAGGAAAACAGACAGAAGTGTAAGGAAGCCACTGGGCCACTCATCGAGGCTGTGGATAACCTGACTGCCTTCGCTTCAAACCCAGAGTTCGCAAGTGTACCCGCTCAGATCAGCCCAGAGGTGTGTTAAATCACTGTTATATCACAGAAATCTTATTTACTTTATTGTTTGTCCAAAAGTTTGGGCACAGTAAGTGTTATGTAATTCATACTTTTATTCAGAAAGGATGTATTCTATTTATATTAGAGTTATTTCAGAAGGATCACACAACAAAGCTTATTTATTCAGTCTTCGTGTGGTATAAACGGGGGCAGACTTAACCAATAAGCGCGGTAAGCAGCCACTTAGGGCCCCGGGGAATTTGGGTGCCCCGACCAATGCCAGGAAGCCTATATTTAAGGTGCCACATACTGCATTGGTTTAATAAGTGAAATTGTTCTCTGATATCTACATAGTAGGTTCATGGCTTCGGTAAGTTCAAAAAATCTCCAGAAACGGTTTTATAAGCTCATTTATTATTCCATAAAATACCCATAGAATCAGAAGGTCCATGATTGACCATATATGGCTTGTGTCGTGAATATTAATGAGCTTCGCTCTGACGTGCCGCTCTTACAGACACACACACAGCATTATGTACGCTGAACACAGAGTAATGTTAGCCTATTTTGCTCACCAGATCTGTTGTGAATAAAGGCTAAATTATAATTAAATTTGACAAAAAAAGAGTGATGCAGATGTATAGCGTTGGATTTTGAAGCTATGATCAAAGAAAACACAGTCAGGAATTATTATTTACCTCTGCATGAACAGTTGAGCAGAGTGTTTGTTGAAACGTACGCATTAAATTTCACAATAAACACGATCAGTTAACAAAATATGTAACTAAACATACCTTATGCCTCTTCAGAGTGGAGATAAATAAATGTATAATCTGTATATCTTGCATTTTGCGTCCTGAGGCTGTTTGGCGCACTCTTTTTCAAAATAAAAGTCCCACATACATAGTAAATGAAACATACGCTTAAAAATAACTAAGGGAGGAAAATATCACTGTTATATCACTAGAAAACGTTGTTGCTTATGTTGCATGCATAATAATGATCTTAAAGCTTTTTTATGATCTAATAGCTTGATGACATGGCTGCTCGTCAGGTCCGGATGAACTACCCAAATTAGGCATACATGCAAATGCGGAGGGCATGGCCCATGATGAGTCTAGTCACAGTTTGTTTTGTCTTCTGATTGACCCGTTGTCCACCGAGGTTTTACACTCATGGAATTTACCTGAGAATGAGGAAACAGTGGTGTCTGAGGCTCACATATACTGATATACTGATCTTTTATTATTCTACTATGCCTTGGTATACCCAGATTTTCATTATAGGGCACCTTTAATCATATAGCTCTTTTATAAGTTTTCTATCATATGTTGTAAAATCTGTCTATAACCATAAAGATTTTACCATTATTACTTCTTGTCAACCTTTTGCAAACACCTGTCAGATGATGAGGTCTGTGAGCTTTTTAAGAGAGGGCCTGTCCAAAAAGCAAGAAAATTTCCCAGTGAACATTGAAGGCCGCAGATTCACAAACAACAGTTACTTAGTTCATATAACAAATGGTGAAAAGATTAGTTTGATTGACTGTGAATTAAATTTGATTTAATTTTACATTAGTGACATTTTCAAGTATCGCTATAACAGCCGAGAGGAGAGGAAATATCACAACAGCAGGTCAAAGGTCCACAGTGAGAGAGCGAGCAAGCGAGAGAGAGAAATTGAGTTTACTTTCATTTTCTTCATTACAGTGAAGCAGGGCTTCTGCTGTAACGTCAGTGCCAGTGAAAGACTGTCCATCAAACAAATGCAGTGAATTGTGCAGAATTTCTGCAATTTAATTTCTTCCGCTCAACATAGTATTGTACCGCCACATATCGCATAAATGACGTATAAATGACATCAGTACATAATAACCGGTTAGGATCTGTTACTGAACCGATACCGAATTTTTCTCTAGTATATTATGTTTGCAGCAGCAGCAGTGTGTTATATTCTCAGCATGTCTGTGTATATACTGGCAGCAGCAGCGTAGCAGATGTATACCGCCAAGACCAAATGCATCAACATTGCCATATACATATTCACTACCATACTAGATCCCAACAGTGTTCATGACAGAAAGATAATACAGCAGCTACCCAAGTTACAGAAATTGATACACATACACATGTACATAGTTTGTGAACTTGTTTTTTATTTGTGAATATATTATATTTAATTTTACGTATAGATAAAGATTCCACTTTAAATATATTTTAAACATGCAGTTTATTTACAAAAAACTACAAGAGAAAAAATAAATAAATAAAATAAATATATATATATATATATATATATATATATATATATATTCTACAGAGAAAGAGAATGATACTACAGAGAAAGAGAATCCATACCTGGAATTAGTTGGGGCCCCCAAATCACTAATTCGCCCCTCCCTGCGTATATACATCTCCATTTTTTTTAAAAATTGGCATATGTGACTGGTTTAGGGCACCATTTATTTATTTGTTTATTGCCTAAGCAGATCACGTGTTATATAAATGGACTAACAGCAGATCAAAATTCCAAAAGTCTGTCATTAAAAGATTTAATAATAAAAAAAACTCCCAGAACTGACTCTTAAAATGATAAATTTACAACTTTGTACTATGAAGCTTTCTGTTTACTATAAATAAACTTATGATCATGACACACTTTTCCATTATTTTCCTGAGTATATTGAAATAAATAGCTGAGAACATACTTAAACTTACATGGTTCAGAAGAGAAATAGGACTTCCTGTTGGAACTATCTTAAAAGTTGTGTTGCTGACTTTCATTGCAGGGTCTGGCAGCGATGGAGCCAATCACAGCAGCCGCTAAGGCAATGTTGGAAAGCTCAACAGGACTAATCCAGACGGCTCGCTCGCTCGCAGTCAACCCGAAAGATCCACCCAAGTGGTCTGTGCTTGCTGGACACTCCAGAACAGTGTCCGACTCCATCAAGAAACTCATCACTAACATGAGGTACTCACAGAAATGTATATCCTTTATCCGGTGGTTGACTAAATAAAAGGCTGGCACGTTGCTTATTATGCCCATTTTTACAAAATCTCAAATAATTCTCTTATGTCTCTAGAGTGTGTATGTGAATTTTAGCACAGAATACCACACAAATGTTTACTTATAACTCTTTGAAGCTGCCCCTTGTAGGCTTTGATCCAGATTGTGCTGTTTTGGTGACTGTCGCTTTAAATTCAAATGAGATTGTGTCATCCATGTGTCAGCATAGTGGCAGATTCAAAACAGGACTAATGTTATCTCTGTGAAAAACTGAAAATGAAGTGTATCAGAAGGCGGCAGTCGAAGTTTTAGGACGCACAAACACTGTAGTCTCCTACAGTGTTTATTTGTGCGTCCTAAAACTTCACATTTATATTGCCTCCTAGTTACGCATGTAAACTCTGATGGTGGACGGCTGCTTCTCACTCAGGGCCGTTTATGCTGAATGCTGTGTGTTGTAAGTGAAATGATTGGTTTTATGTATGGTGTTTATATACCATCTTGTAAATGTTTTCAGGGAAAAGGCTCCAGGTCAGAGGGAGTGTGATGATGCCATTGAGGTTCTTAGTAACTGCATTCGTGAAGTGGATAAGGCCTCGCTGGCAGCCATCAGTCAGCAGCTCACGCCTAGAGACGACATTTCCCATGAGGTGAGGATTTACAGCAGCAGTTTCCATTCAATACCTCACCGGTTCCATATGGAAGCTGCCACAGAATAATAAATAAACGCATATTCTTTAGGTCAAGTTTATGACTTTTCAGGGTTTCAGCCGACAGTGAATGCAGTAATCAGACCCCCTAGTTTTTTTGTGATTTTTGCGGTTAAAATGACTAATTTTATGGTGGTAAAATTTTTGCGAAAAAAAAAAAAAAAATATATATATATATAAATGTAAAAAATGTTAAATATATATATATAATATTTTATTTACCATATTAGGTAGCCTTCTATGTTAGATGTGCAATCTCCAGGCCACAAATCAGAAAAACAAAGCTTCTTTATTCTGGTCAAGACAAGATGTAAAGCGGATCTAAAACGATAGGGATTAAGCCAAAGGATTGTATAAAGAGGTTGTATAACTCTTATTTTTACCCACAATCTTACTTTCTCTCTCTCAAATTTCACTCTCCGCAGCATCTGACATCATGTACCTCTCTCAGGACATGCGTTTGGGCTTCTCCTACCGTAATACACCTAAAACACGGATTGCCGTAAAACTCGTCAATAGCAGGGAAGCATTTTCTCTCGTTAACTGCAGGGAAATAATTAAACGAAATCATTTATCAATTCGACGCACATCATATTACCAACCATACATGTAAGGCACAAATAATGTTCTTCAATTCGGTCACGTCCAGCGGCTGTCATCCTTGAATCAACCTCCATTGTAAGCTGCTTGCCTGCTTTCTGTCTGTTCCATTGCTCCGTTTGTTAGATGTTTGCTCCCACTTTCTTTTGCTGTCTGAAGCGTTTCAACACCCTATTCACGCCATGTCATTCACTCGATTTGCCCCACAGAATGTCTAATCGCATCTTTGCAATGTCTTTACATGTAAATCACTTGCAGTTGACGCTTCATCCTCGTCTGCTTATTGCATAGGCCCCACTTTTTTATGTAATGTTAGGATTTTGTGAGGGCAGGTGAAACGTCATTTTTCTCAGGCCACTCAAATACATCACGTGTGCTGCGTATGCAACGTCTATAAGCCACGTAAAGCAATTAATTGCGAACTGAAATAAATATAATTTGATTATTCATTCATTTTTTTTTCGGCTTAGTCCCTTTATTAATCCGGGGTCGCCACAGCGGAATGAACCGCCAACTTATCCAGCACATGTTTTACGCAGCGGATGCCCTTCCAGCTGCAACCCATCTCTGGGAAACATCCATACACACTCATTCACACTCGTAGACTATGGACAATTTAGCTTACCCAATTCACCTGTACTGCATGTCTTTGAACTGTGGGGGAAACAGGAGCACCCGGAGGAAACCCACGCAAACGCAGGGAGAACATGCAAACTCCCCACAGAAACGCCAACTGACCCAACCGAGGCTCGAACCAGCGACTTTCTTGCTGTGAGGCGACAGCACTACCTTCTGCGCCACTGCGTCGCCTTATTTGATTATATGGTTTAGAATTTGATGTTTTATGACATTATTTTTTTTTGCGATTATTTCGCTTTTAAATTTTTGTTGATTTTTGCATTCTGAGACAGAGAGTGTTTAATATACACAAGTTATGCATTACTTTAACCTTTGCATAATTTCTAAAGTGTTTGTGAACCAGCATGATTGCAGGATTTGACTAGATTTGAAATGAGATTTTTTTGTAAATCTGTTTTCACAAAAACTGCCGTTTTAAACCAAATAAAAATGCAGTTTCTGACCAAAAATAAAAGCTTAGTGGCATTTTCCTCAACACAATATTATCATCATTATTATTATTATTGTGGTTGTCATTATTGTTATTATTAATATGAATTATTATTATGGTTTAAAACACTGGTGTGAATTTGTGAACAAAAAAAAAAAAGTTTAATGTTTGATGTTGAGTCAGCGCTTCCCACAAATAGACTTTACTTAGGCGGGCCGCCCAGGTATATAAACAGCCACCCAAATATATTTGATGACCGTTTGTTTTTGTTTTTTACCAATATTATCATACTTTTATACTTTTTTTTTGTATCCGCCCAAGATAACCAAACATCGACGTTTGATTAAACAGTGGAAAATCTTCTATTTCCCTACACATTTCATACTGGTCATTGTGTGCACGCGAGAACTGTCAACAACACTTCCTCAGACAAATCTCCTAAAATGTCCGGGATTCAACTTTTGCTTTCGTGTTCTGTGTTACTCTTTTATTAATAGGGGTGTGAACCTACACTGGTCTCACGGTTCGGTTACGATTATCATGCCATCGATTCGGTTCAATTCGATATCTCGGTGCATCACGGTGCATTGACGATGCTTTCCATACATAATTAGATTTTTTTCTTTACAACACAAGAATTTTTTTTTTTATTAAAATCTATAAATATGTTTATATTTATATATTATTTGTAATACAATTTTGTCCTTTAATACAAGCAGTCAGATATATGAACTGTACCTTTAATTTACCTGCTCAAAAAAAAAACATATTGTGAATGAAAACTCCCAAACATGCTCAGAAGACAGCACGAGCAATTCATAAAAGTTTCATAACAAATAAACTAATGTAAATATTATCCCGCTTGGTTTTTAAGTGCTGGCAAGTTCTTACACCCCTATGATTGGTCATTGGTCACTGCGCTTGGCTTTAGAAACGAAAGCGCTGTTCACCCATGAGTGACGCGGGAAAAACAGCCGCGGGTCAGTCTATATGCGCATAATACGCGGTTATCAGGTAATCCGTAATAGAATAAATACAATACAATATACTCGCACCACAGGCACGCGTCTGTTTCGATCCACAAACAGCCGAGAGGAGGGAAATTTACCTCACGAACATGCCAGCGGGTCAAATGCCCAAAGTGTGTGTGCGTACGTGTGTGTGTGTGGGAGAGAGCGAGAGAGAGAGAGAGTTTTACAGCATTTCTCCCTAGAAGTGAAATAGCGGCTCGTGCTTTACCATTCCTCAGTGTCAGTGAAAGATCTGCTTTTTAAGTAGTAGGAGTGTTTTATTTACTCACCCTCGCCTCCTTCGCCATAGTATTCTACCGCGACATCGCGCATAGGGGATAAATGACGTCAGTGCGTAATAACCAGTTATGATCTATTACTAAACCGATATCGAATTGTCCCCATCTGCATCGCGGTGCACCGAAGAAACGATTAATTTTGACACCCCTATTTATTGAAGACTACTTTTTGCTTGGCTTCGGCGCGCACAGCCACGAACGAAAAATTAAATAATAGATTCTTCAATCTAAACGGTTCAAAAACTTTACTATATACTCAGAGAGGACGAAAATGACATCTAAACTGGCTACAAAATATATGTACACCTTATTTAAATAATCTACACTTCTTATTCTAATAAATAATTCATTATTAATAAATACTATCCATTTGGGAAATATTGTCTGTTTTTATTCATTAATCCTGTAATTTATTTCTCATTTTCTGTATATAATACTAATTTGATGATATCAATACATTGCATATTTTACACACATTTAAAATGCTTTGGCAACTAGGCATGAGACGATAACCATTTTGAAGTTATACCGAGGTTTGGAAAAGTCAAGGTTTTAAAACCGCCAAAATTTTCTGTAATACTGTTGCTAAGGTATGCGTAAGATTTTTTTATTTACATTTTTTTTTATTTCTTTTTTTCAGACAACAGTATCTTTAGCATAAAAAAATATCTAAAGATGCCGTTTTAAATTGTAAAGAAATCTGTGTTTTTGAAACTAATAAAGACTGCAGAAGTCAATGATTCATTTGAATTATTCAGCCTGACATGTTTACTGTTTCAAAATATTTTAAATATTTCTCAAAATAAAATATATTGTGTTCAAAAAGGAAAAAAGTTTTTGTTTTTTACCCAGACGTTTAAAAACAAAATATTTTACAGCTTTAATCACCATACCGTGAAACCGTGATATATTTTATCAAAGGTTATCATACCGTCAGAATTTTATATCGCGCCATGCCTATTGGCAACACTATACTAAATGTCATGCCATTAAAGCAACCTGAACTTGAGAGAAAGAGAGAGAGACAATGTGCAGCTGGCTCTAAAACCGCATAACAATAAAAGAAATAGTGGATATGTTTTTTTTTTTTTTAACAGTTTTAAAAACTTGAAAAAACTTGAAAAAAAAATTATAAATAAAAATATAGGTAAAAATCACATTATTTTTGTGTCACAAGTAGTTAACGATTTATGTGCCGTGGGTAAAGGATGTTTCAATCTGGCTACCACCGCAAGTATATTTCAAACCTGTGGGAAGCACTGTGAGTTAACACATTTTTTTTTTATGTTGTTCAATTCAAACAGTGAAAATGGATTAGAGCTTTTAACTATGAACTTAGTGCACCAGATTGATGCTTTATCTTAGTTTTTAAATGGTATTTCTCCAGCTCCTGTAGAGGAAACAATGTTCTCCCCATCTGCTGGCAGACACAACAGTCGTAACAAACTAGAGCTGAATATCTAAAGCTGAGGGCACAGATTTCACGCAGGCCTGCTAATGATCGTTGTCATTCTTATTAATGCAATAAAGCATTATTGTTGTTTTGTGTTTTAGGCTCTGCACGAGCAGATGGCGGCGTCTGTGCATGAGATCAGTAACCTGATTGAACCGGTGGCCATCGCAGCCCGAGCTGATGCCTCTCAGCTGGGACATAAGGTCTGAACTCTTGATCATTTTAAAAAGTGTCTCATTGGTGTGAAAGTTTAGGGTTGCAGAAAGGTGGAAAATTTACATGGGAATTTTGCAAATATTCCAGGTTGGAAACTTTGCAGGAATTTATGGGAATTTGGTTAAATTACTTGGATGTTTTGAGGAATTTATATAAACTGTATGTACGTACAAACTTAACGATACACATTTTGTTCATAAGCTGACATGCACACAAACTAATATATATTAAAATGATTATTTTGACAGATTTAACTGTAAGTGGAACTTTAATTCTTTTATTGAACAACACAAAATCACAAATGTTGAATGCAAGAAAACATATTTCCTTATGTTTGCTGTAAAATGAACAAATTCCCAGCCCTTGCCAAAATTATATCAAATGTACTTGAATTGATGTCCCCCTTTAAGGGGGATAATGTGCAGGGGATGGTATTTTTTAGTGTACACTACCTGACAAAAGTCATGTCATCGATCTTAGTTGTAAGAGCAACAAATAATAACTTGACTTCTAGTTGATCATTTGGAAAAGTGGCAGAAGGTAGATTTTTCTGATGAATTATCTGTTGAACTGCATCTCAATCATCACTAATACTGCAGAAGACCTACTGTAACCAGCATGGACTCAAGATTCTTACAGAAATCAGTCAAGTTTGGTGAAGGTAAAATCAAGGTTAGGGGTTACATTCAGTACGGGGGCATGCAAGAGATCTGCAGAGTGGATGGCAACATCAACAGCCTGAGGTATCAAGACATTTGTGCTGCCCATTACATTACAAACCACAGGAGAGGGCGAATTCTTCAGCAGGATAGTGCTCCATCTCATACCTCAGCCTCCACATCAAAGTTCCTGAAAGCAAAGAAGATCAAGGTGCTCCAGGATTGGCCAGCCCAGTCATCAGACATGAACATTATTGAGCATGTCTGGTGTAAGATAAAAGAGGAGGCATTGAAGATGAATCTTGATGAACTCTGGGAGTCCTGCAAGAACGCTTTCTTTGCCATTCCAGATGACTTTATTAATAAGTGATTTGAGTCATTGCAGAGATGTATGGATGCAGTCCTCCAAGCTCATGGGAGTCATACACAATATTAATTCAAAGTCAGACCTTACTGTCCTAATTAAATAATTAAAAGTCAAGGCATGATCATATTTTATTTTGGGAAAGTAAGCATAATCTAGAGGCCTTTGCCTTTCATATAAGCCATTTCTGATACTAAATGATTAACTAGAAGTTATTATTTGTTGTTCCTAAAATTTGAATAGGCGACAATATTTTTGTCAGGTAATGTATGTGTGCGTTTTTTTTCTTTCACATAAATGTTTGCTCAGTCAGTGTATTTGTTTATACAATAGTATATTTTGGTGCACAATAGCTTACAGCACAAGTACATTTTATGTTTAAACCTATTTATGTAATTTAAATGGACAGATGCACATTTTTAAAAATGGTTTTGTATGCAGGATTCAGTGATGTGTGCATGTTATGCAGTAAAAAAAAAATTCAATTACAATTAATTACCCTGTCATAGGCTAATTTTCAATTTATTTCAATATATTCTTATTAATTCCCATGGAAAGTTTCCAGTCTTAAATCCCCATTATTTTGCAACCCTTTAAAAGATTCAAGCTCACTGTGTGCGTTCCCCTCACAGGTGTCTCAGATGGTCAGTTACTTTGAGCCGCTCATCATGGCTGCCATCGGCACAGCGTCTAAAATCTTGAACAGCCAGCAGCAGATGAGCGTGCTGGATCAAACCAAGACTCTGGCTGAGTCTGCGCTACAGATGCTCTACACGGCCAAAGAGGCTGGAGGAAACCACAAGGTAAGAGACAGCAGCTACTGATGATCACCTCTTTGCGTCTACCTACCCTGCTGCCTGTTTATCTGTTGACACACAAGTCATATTAGATGGTTGAACTCACATGACCCTAATCACAAAATCATAATTAAGAGTGGGAAATTTAAGGCTTCCCAGCCGCCAGGTATATCTATTAAACTGTACATTGGATGCATTATTCTTCCATTTACTGTAAAACAAAATGTTGAGGTATTTTGGGGGGAGGAGAGGACTGGACACCAGAAGACTTGTTTTGTGCATTTAATGTTTTAGGTATGCTTTTATGCATACCTGTCAACCCTTCCTGTTTTTCCCGGGATTCTCCCGTATTTTCGGTATTTTTCATCCCGTAAAGATATTTTCCCGTATTTCTCCCATATTTTCAGTCTTTCTCTGAAGGGTGGCTATAAACCCATTAAAGAGCAGAGCCTCCCTATACACAACCCATACTGCCAAACCACCAGGGGCCGCCCTTTGCTCTTAAATGTGAGTCTGTTCTGTGCTTTCGCTTTGTTTAGGCATGAAAACGCTTTGAAATAAATATAAAAACGGCAGGAATCCCTTTCCTTTTATTACATAGGTGCCGTCTCCTTTTCATATGCAATCCTCAAAACAGTCATATAGCGGTGCGTGACTGTCAGCTGACGCGCTCCATAGTGATAAATAGAGGCTGTTTCCCAAACAGATTCTGTACACGCGATTTGAAACGGAGCGAAAGTCTGGGTTTTGGGTGCGTGTTTAAACAGACATATACACATAATTAATAATAATAATATGTAAGGATGTCGATCTTGGTGGGGTTTTTTTTCAAACACAACAAATTTTGTCCTAAATGAGCATAAAAAGTTTCTTTATAATGTTAGATGGTTGCATTTTTAAAGTGACACCTGTTATTTAATGTAATCAAACGAAAAAAATCTAAATAAATAAGAGATTCATTCGCTGCTTTTTAATCATAATGTGTAAGTTATACAGTGAAGAAACGGCTAATGAGATCTGATAGCTTGATTTGATTTCATTATAATAGCTATTAATTTTAATAAGCTGAACTGTTTGCTAATGTATTTGTTGCTAATGTATACTATTTATGTTTTCTTTTGTAAATTATAATAATAAAACATATTACTGACCATTTACTATTTATTTACAATGAAACAGCTCCAACTCAACATATTTAGTAATTTGGGGATTTTTTAAGGGGGGCGTCTAGGGAATTCCTTATTATGGTGGGCATATCCCTTATTTTCACATCCCAATGTTTACAGGTATGCTTTGATGTTGCCCGTTTGCTTTTGTTGTTACTGTAATATATACTATTGTTGTAAGAAATGGGCTAACAGCTTGGTAAAGCTTTTCCATAAATATGCTAACAACTTGCTAAGTCATGATGAAAAAATTTTTTTAGCAAAGAATACAAATATTAATGTTAGCAACAAGCAAAAGATTTATCTGTATGTCTCTTTGTCTGACCTTAAAACCTTTCATTTATACCTTTTAAAACTAAAACAGGCTTAAAGCAATTTCTAAAGGCATTTTTACATCGCAAAGGCGGCACAGAAACCAAACCTGTAATATTAAAAAAAAAAAAAAAAAATTAAGTCACACAAAGCGTTTAATGTGGCATAACGTCTTTACATTGACTTCATAGCAAACACAGACCCGCTTTAGGGTGTGTAAAGATGCTTCAACTAAACTTTTACTGATTTTGGCGGGATTTCGGCTCCCGCTTTATATTAAGTGACCTTAACTGCTTTGTACTTACACCAAAATATAAATACGGTGTACTTCCTGCGTTCATAATATATTGTAGAACACTTCTGGTGCTCTTGAGGTGGGATATGGATGGGGTTAGTGACAGCTTTGGTGGTATGTGTAGCTTTAAGGGTGGTTTAATGTGTAAGGGATGGTCAACAGTATAATTATAAATGGTATTACAGAAAATAATTACATTTATAATTAGATGCAGGGGCAACGCAGTGGCGCAGTAGGTAGTGCTGTCGCCTCACAGCAAGAAGGTAGTTGGTTCTAGCCTCGGCTGGGTCAGTTGGCGTTTCTGTGTGGAGTTTGCATGTTCTCCCTGCGTTTGCGTGGGTTTCCTCCGGGTGCTCCGGTTTCCCCCACAAGTTCAAAGACGTGGTACAGGTGAATTGGGTAAGGTAAATTGTCCGTAGTGTATGAGTGTGTGTGGATGTTTCCCAGAGATGGGTTGCGGCTGGAAGGGCATCCGCTGCGTAAAAATGTGCTGGATAAGTTGGCGGTTCATTCCGCTGTGGAGACCCCGGATTAATAAAGGGACTAAGCCGAAAAGCAATGAAATTAGATGCAGGTATTTAATCAATCATAAGTACAACGTAAAAACATGTATTTACACAATAAGTGCATTGTAACAAATGACTAATTTATAACATGTAAGTACATATTAGTTAAGGCCGCTTGATATAAAGTGGGACTGGATTTCCCAATCTAGCATCAATTTTTTTTGTTTAGTTTTGATTGTGTCGGCTCGCAATCTGCTGTAATAAAGTGTGTGTGTGTGTGTGTGTGTGTGTGTGTGTGTGTGTGTGTGTGTGTGTGTGTGTGTGTGTGTGTGTGTATGTGTGTGTGTGTTTAGGCGGCGCACACACAGGAGGCTCTGGAGGAGTCTGTTCAGATGATGAAGGAGGCGGTGGACGATCTGGGTTCGACTCTGGCAGAAGTGGCCAGCGCTGCAGGAGCAGTGGGAGGAATGGTCAACTCCATCACTCAGTCCATCAACAAGATGGAGGACGGACCTGCTTTCGAGCCTGAAGGAACGTTTGTGGATTATCAGACCACAATGGTGAAGACGGCCAAAGCCATCGCTGTCACCGTTCAGGAGATGGTAAAAACTATCACTGGAGACAATGGTTTTTAAAACTCCCTCACTAAAAAAACAAAAACAAACATTGACTCAATTTAAAATTATAAGGCAACTTGCTGCACAGCTTTTTAGAGTTGACTCAACTTAAATCAAGTCAACTGCAGTACTTGGCATAAAAATTAATTCAACTCACTTTTTGAGTTTTAAGTTGGTAACTTACAATTTTAAGTTGAGTCAACATTTTATTTTTAACAATGCTGTTAATGAACTTGTACTTTACAAATACTGTTCAGGCTCATAATTGGACGCTGGAAAAAGATTACCAAACAACATTATACTGTTTAATAGCCAGACCCCCTAGTTTTTCACAATTTTTTTTGTAATTTTTTTTGTGATAAAAATGACTTTTTGTGGTGCTAATTCCCAGAAATTTGCTGACAATTTTGCGATAAAAAAATAATATATTTATATGTGTGTGTGTGTGTGTGTATGTGTATATATATATATATATATATATATATATATATATATATATATATATATATATATATATTAGTGCTGGGCCGTTATCGGCGTTAACGTGCTGCGTTAACGCGAGACTCTTATCGCGCGATAAAAAAAATATCGCCGTTAATCTATTCTCAAAGTTAGGTTGGGAGCTGGGTCTATTTTACCCAAGCTGTGATAACTTTCACCTATTAGCGCGGATGAATACCTGACCGGTGAGCCGTCTGCCCTTCTGAATCAAATCAGCAGGCTGCCTGACTCTAACTGCAGGTCGGCAGTTTTATTTTAACTCACGGATATTTCATTCATTCCTTCGTGACAAAGTGGGGTATTAGACGCAAATACGGAGAGAATGTTATGGAATTTAATAACGCATGCCAAATGGTAAGAAAAAAAAACTTCCGCATTTCGCGATGTGTGTGTGTGTATGTGTGTGTGTGTGCAGTCCTTTACTGACAGCCGCATGTGGATCTTGTCGGAAAATATGGCGAAAGGTCCTAAAGACCGCCGTGTTTACTTCAATAATGCCACTAATATCTGCATACTCCACATCTTAATTCCATTTCTGTTTAGTTCAGTTATCACTTTAGATGGATTAAGGTAATAAAAAAATCGCTGTTTGGAGCTTATGTGGGCCTACAGTTCAACATTGATGTTTAACTGAATAAACAGTAAACACAAGTACATCTTATGGAACATCATTTATTTTCATCACCAATTATCAGAGTAGAACAGTTTCTCAAGCAGTTTGTAATGCTTTTTTGAAACAGGAGATGAGCCACTGGTCTAATGCACCACCTGGCTTGAGAAACCTGTTCTCAAAGACTTATTATTTGGGTAACACACATATTTTGAATGCCTTCGGCAGAATTCAAATGAGCCATTTTAATCTAGATTAATCTAGATTAATTTCGAAATTAATCTAGATTAATCTAGATTAAAAAAATTAATCTATGCCCACCTATAATATATATATATATATATATATATATATATATATATATATATATATATATATATATATATATACAGGCAGTGCAGAATTATTAGGCAAATGAGTATTTTGACCACATCATCCTCTTTATGCATGTCGTCTTACTCCAAGCTACCAATTAAGCATATTAGGTGATGTGCATCTCTGTAATGAGAAGGGGTGTGGTCTAATGACATCAACACCCTATATCAGGTGTGCTTAATTATTAGGCAACTTCCTTTCCTTTGGCAAAATGGGTCAAAAGAAGGACTTGACAGGCTCCGAAAAGTCAAAAATAGTGAGATATCTTGCAGAGGGATGCAGCACTCTTAAAAATGCCAAGCTTCTGAAGCGTGATCACAATCAAGCGTTTCATTCAAAATAGTCAACAGGGTCGCAAGAAGCGTGTGGAAAAACCAAGGCGCAAAATAAACTGAGAACTGAACCATGAACTGAGAAAAGTCAAGCGTGCAGCTGCCAAGATGCCACTTGCCACCAGTTTTGCCATATTTCAGAGCTGCAACATCACTGGAGTGCCCAAACGCACAAGGTGTGCAATACTCAGAGACATGGCCAAGGTAAGAAAGGCTGAAAAACGACCACCACTGAACAAGACACAAGCTGAAACATCAAGACTGGGCCAAGAAATATCTCAAGACTGATTTTTCTAAGGTTTTATGGACTGATGAAATGAGAGTGAGTCTTGATGGGCCCGTGGCTGGATCGGTAAAGGGCAGAGAGCTCCAGTCCGACTCAGACACCAGCAAGGTGGAGGTGGAGTACTGGTTTGGGCTGGTATCATCAAAGATGAGCTTGTGGGGCCTTTTCGGGTTGAGGATGGAGTCAAGCTCAACTCCCAGTCCTACTGCCAGTTTCTGGAAGAAACCTTCAATGAGTGGTACAGGAAGAAGTCTGCATCCTTCAAGAAAAACATGATTTTCATGCAGGACAATGCTCCATCACACGCGTTCAAGTACTCCACAGCGTGGCTGGCAAGAAAGGGTCTAAAAGAAGAAAAACATGGTTGTTGTTCAATAATAAAATTTATCCTCAAAAATACAACTTGCCTAATAATTCTGCACTCCCTGTATATATATATATATATATATATATATATATATATATATATATATATATATATATATATATATATATATATATATATATATATATATATATATATATACCTACTATGTTAGGTGTGCAATCTGACACAATGACACAAATGATAAAAATAAAGCTTCTCTATTTTGATCTCTTGTCAAGACAAGATCTAAAATGGTAGGGATTAAGGCAAAGGAAGGTTGTATAACTCTCATTTTTATCCACGATCTTAGTTTTTCTCAGATTTCACTCCCAGGAGCATCTGACATCATGCATCTTACTCCGGACATGTGTTAGGGCTTCCCCCACCGTAATGCACCTACAACACAGATTGCCGTAAAACTCAAGCAAAGCAAGGAAGCGTTTTCTCTCGTCAATGGCAGGGAAAGAGTTAAGCGAAAACATCTATTGATTTGATGTACACCATAATACCAGCCATACATGTGAAGCAAAAATAATGTCCTTCAATTCGGTCACGTCCAGAGGCCGTCATCCTTGAACTAATCTCCATCATTGGAAGCTGCTGCTTTTCTGTTTGTTCCATTGCTGTGTTTGTTAGACATTTGCTCCCACTTTCTTTTGTGGTCTGAAGCACGTCAAACGCACAAAATGCTTAATTCGCGCCGTGTCATTTACTCAATTTTCTTCATAGAATGTCTAAATGCATCTTTGCGGTGACTTTACATGTAAATATTTCACGCTTCATCCTTGTCTGCTTAATGCACAGGCTGTAAAAAACAATTTTCCCCCACTTCCATGTAATGTTAGGATTGTGAGGGCAGGTGAAACCGAAACGTCATTTTTCGAGAGACACTCAAATAAATCACATGCGCTGCGTATGCGACGTCTATAAGTCATGTAATAAAACAGTCAATTCAATTCATGTTTATTTATATTGTGCTTTTACAATGTAGATTGTGTCAGAGCAGCTTAACATAGAAGTTCTAATAAACTGTCAGTCCAATTTTCAGAGTTGAAGTTCAGTTCAGTTCAGTGTGGTTTAATTTTCACTGCTGAAAGTCCAAACACTGAAGAGCAGCTCCATTGATGCGCAGCTCAAGTCCTCAAGTTGGTATTTGCAAACTGAAATAAATCTAATTTGCTTATATGGTTTGGAATTGGATGTTTTAGGAGATTATTTACATTTTTTTGCGATTATTTTGCATTTAATTTAAGAATTTAGCAGGATCGCAAAAAAATTCGACTTTTTGTTGATTTTTCGTTGAATTCAGCGAAAACTAGAGGGTCTGAATAGCACAAACATCTGCATACTCTTACCCATGGCATCAGTAGAAAAGAAGCAGACATTTGCACAGTAAAAAAATCTATCAGAGAGCATTGTGTGCGTATTCTAGTATCATATACGTAAATGTATTCAATTATTCTTCATTTGCATTTACAGATGCTTGTTTTGAGCTCTTGTACTCTGTAAAATGTAGATGTTTCTCACTTAAGTTTTATCTGTTTTGATATTATGGTTCAGAGTAATTCAGCGAAGGAAGAATTCTGCAGTGTTTATTGACCTTGTTCTTCAATGCGGAAGTGCGCTCGTTTTTGCGATTGATTCAGCTGCCTATGGGAGAAATAACTAGGAATAATAAACGGCTGAAAACGGTCAAACTACTTGCTCTACAAACATGTGTTTGCATGACTATACAGACAAAGTAGAATAATATAATAAGAAAATATCAGTTTGCAACATTAAGCAGCAGAACGAGCTGTTTTTAACATATAAAAATGAATGGAAGTGAATGAGACCGGAAGTCTCGAGCCAAAATAATTCAAATGGCTGCGCTCGCTCGTCCACGGAGAATAAGGTGAATAGACAAGAAAAGACTAATGATGTGTTTTTTAAATACTTTGTTACTAGGTTACCAAATCCAACACCAACCCTGATGAGCTGGGCGGTTTGGCCAATCAGCTGACCACAGAGTTCGGTGACCTCGCATCAGAGGCCAAAGGCGCAGCCATGACTGCTGAAAACGATGAGGTATTTGGTCATACTGTTTTCTCCTCTGTCTAGATTTCAGTGTTTCACCAGATTGAAAATCACATGGGTTGTTGATGTGAAGTTGGATTTTCACTGTCACACATGACAAAAATTAATATAATTAGTATTGTCATAATTTAAGATGCAGCAAACGGTTAAACATTTCTTTGGTTGGATTTTTGGTCGATTTCGATTTTGTGATCAGATCAAATTTTTTTTTTTTTTGTTATTTTTGGACAACCATCTTACATCATCTTTCACGCAAAGCCACAATGACTCAGGGAAAAAGAGAGTGGGCAGTGACTCACAGCTGTGTTAATAAAAGAGCACTCGTTTCTCCATTCCTGTATTTGAAGGGCACCTATAATGTCCCTTTTTACAAGATATAAAACAAGTCTCTGATGTCCCTAAAGTGTGCATGTGAAGTTTCAGCTCAAAGTATCACACAAATGTTTATTTTATAACTGTTTGAAACTGCCTCTTTTAGACTTTGATACAAATTGTGCCATTTTGGTGACTGTCGCTTTAAATTCAAATGAGATTGTGCTCCCAGCCCTCTTTTCAAATGGGGCGGAGCTACAAATGCCTATGTGTCAGCATAGTGACAGTTTTAAAAACAAGACTAATGTCCTATGCTAATGAGGAAGATAGTCACTAATGGACCAGGCTTTCCCCCTCTGATGACATGTACAAAGGGAGAATGTCAGTCAAAGTGTTTCTGCAGACTGTTTTTATGAAATTTGATTATAAAAAGTAAAATTAATAAAAAAAAATTACCATTAGAAGCTGCTTATATTCACAGACTGTTGCCACACAACTGTGTTTAAACCCCTTATAAAAGTGATTTTTGCATAATAGGTCACCTTTAAACTGTTTGTAGGGCTTAATTGTTTATGGTTAATATAGCATTCTTAAGCACTGTGTTATTTCTCTGTCTCAACACTGCTGCAAAGCATATTTTTGGTTTGTTCTAGTTTTTGACAGAAAAGTTTTTGCCCTATTTTTAATCTAGGCTTTTTTTTAACCAGTAGACATATAATATCATGTCCATGATGTGATTTATGCATGTGATGTATGCAATAGTTTTGTATTAGTTGAATGCTTATATGGAGGATGTTAATTATTTGTTTACAATTACAATACAGCTTGCGCTCTCTCGTTAACATGCTGAAATGCATTAACTTGAGCTACATGACAATACAAAAGCTTTTTTGTCCTGCTTTATGAGATTGGGACTTGTGCAGAACTCAGTTCTGAAATGAAAGCGTCATTCATTACCCCTTTTTTATGATGTGTGACTTGCATTTACAAGTGAAAATTCAATCTGCCTGCTTACACTGCAGACATGAGGGCACGTATATGATTCATATCAGATACATTTCTGCATATAATAATAATAATTAATAATAATTCCTTACATTTATATAGCGCTTTTCTAGACACTCAAAGCGCTTTACATATTGGGGGGAATCTCCTCATCCACCACCAGTGTGCAGCATCCACCTGGATGACGCGACGGCAGCCATTTTGCGCCAGACCGCACACCACACACCAGCTGATTGGTGGAGAGGAGACAGAGTGATGAAGCCAATTATGATATGGGAAGGGTTCGGAGGCCATGATGGGCAGAGGCCTGTGGGCAGATTTGGCCAGGATGCCGGGGTTAAACCCCTACTCTTTCTCGAAGGACATCCTGGGATTTTTAATGACCACAGAGAGTCAGGACCTCAGTTTAACGTCTCATCCGAAAGACGGCGCTCATTGAGCAGTATAGAGTCCCCGTCACTATACTGGGGCATTAGGACCCACACAGACCGCAGGTTGGGCGCCCCCTGCTGGCCTCACTAACACCACTTCCGGCAGCAACCTAGCTTTCCCATATGAATGAGGCCTGAATCTGATCTGAGCAAATCAGCATCCTTGTGATTTTGTTTTTCCGGTTTACATGTACACAGGCCATATCTGTGCAACATGAGAAAAGAACAACGGAATTGGGTCCTTGAACCTTGCAGTGTAAATGCAGATCCATGTCTTTCATGAATCACGTGTTATAAAAACTGCCGTGTTATAATTTACTTTTATTTATTTATTTTTTTTTACATTTTTGAGCCAAATCCAAAAACTGTCCTATGGTGTGACGGTCTCAAGTGTAGTCCAGTAAATTACAGCTCTTATAAATAAAAAAAAAAAAAAGTCATAACATGATTTATAAATACCTCAGACCTGGTAAATGATAATCTTTTTTGGTAACACTTTAAAATAATGGTCCATTTGTTAATGTTAACTAATGTGTTTACTAATATGAACAAAAAATAGGATATTAATTCATCTTTGCTAACGTTAGTTAATGATATTTAAGTTAAATAACATTAGTTCATGTTGACTCATAGTGCATTATCTAATGTTAACAAGTACAACTTATGCATTAGTTAATGTTTAACTCAAATTTATAAATGCTTTACAAGATTATTCATACTTAATGTTAATAAATGCATCAACTAATGGACCATTATTCTAAAGTGTTACCTCATATTTTCATCCATATATTTTTATAAACATTGGAACTTGATACATTCCAATTAATACATTGGGTAACACTTTATTTTGATGGTCCATTTGAGTATTAGTAGACTGTCTACTTAATATCTGTTGACACTGACATTTAACAGTCCTTCAACAGACATTTAACTGACTATAAGAAACTTTGCAATTACATGTCAACTTACACTAACCCCAACCCTAACCCTAACCCCAACCTAACAATCTACTTATAATCTAATGATAATTAGTTGCAATGTAACTTAAATTCAACAAACGGACCGTCAAAATAAAGTGTGACCATACATTTTAATTATCATTATCGAAACAAAAAAAAATCATATCCCAAACTGTGTCTTGCTGAACATATTGTTGCACTGAGATGCCTCAAATCAGTCATGGAGTTTGCATGAAAGTGAATGTTTTACTAGATCAAAGCTGAACATGCTCATGCTTCTCTTCAGATTGGTTCACATATCAAGAAGCAGGTGACCGAGTTGGGCTACACCTGCACTGGTCTGGTCAGTAAAGCAGGAGCGCTACAGTGCAGTCCAAACGACTCCTACACCAAGAAGGAGCTCATTGACAGTGCCAGGAAAGTCTCTGAGAAGGTTTGCAGTGTTCTTCTCTTATTCCACATATTATTGCCATTTCAGACTTGGTCAGACTACTAATATCATTATATTTCTCAGGTCTCTCACGTGCTGGCAGCTCTTCAGGCGGGCAATCGCGGCACTCAGGCCTGCATTACCGCCGCCAGCGCTGTCTCTGGCATCATCGCTGATCTGGACACCACCATCATGTTTGCCACCGCGGGCACTCTCAACCGAGAGAACGCAGAGACGTTTGCAGACCACAGGTACTACATGTGTCCTTACAGAGAAAACACACACAAACATATTTCAGCGGATATTACTTAAATCTAGAGGTGTGAACCTACACTGGTCTCACGGTTCGGTTCGGTTACGATTATCATGCCATCAATTCGGTTCAATTCGATATCTCGGTGCATCACGGTGCACTGATGATGCTTTCCTTACACAGTTTTATATTTTCTTCACAGCACAGCAATTCTTGTATTAAAATGTATAAATATATTTATATACTATTTGTAAAACAATTTTGTCCTTTAATACAAACAGTCAGATATATAAACTGTACCTTTAAACAACACGAGCATTTAGACCATTTTGAGGGATGTAAACAAAAACAATGGTCCTAACGTATCCTGTTTTACATTTTTAATTTCCATTGCTTCTGAGAATCCAAAAAGGTCCACATATTGATAAATAGTGTTATGACGGCTAATTTAAAGTCAAGTTATGATTGAATTGCCTCTTGTTACAGTTAGGAAATAGTTTAACGTCAAGCAGGAAAGGTTCATGGGCCAATGACATGCCCACATTGAAATGGTCTATAGCAAATAAACAAATAATATAAATATCCCGCTCGCTTTCTACCAAGTTCTTTCTTACACCCCTTTGATTGGTCACGCGCTCAACAGAAAGGGCTGCGATTGGCTCTTACACGCTGGCGCTCTTCACAGATGCACACATGGGCCACAGTGAGAGAGAGAGAGAGAAATGGAGTTTACTTTCATTCTCTTAATTGCCGTGAAATAGGGGCTTTTGCTGTAAGTGTCAGTGAAACAGAGTTCAGCAAACACACACGAAGTGAAATTGTGCACAGTTTCAGTTTTTACATAGTTAAATACTCGCGCTCGCCTCCCTCGCCATTGTAAGCTACGGCGACATAGCGCACGTGAGATAAATGACGTCAGTACATAATAACCGGTTATGATTATTACTGAACCGATACCGAATTGTCTGCGCCTGCATTGCGGTGCACCGAAGAAACGATTAATTTTGACACCCCTACTTAAATCAAACATTTTTTATGAAATTACAATATGGTATGAGCAGTTGTTTATACTTTAGATTTAAAAAAGATGTTGTGGTCAATGTTGGGAAAAGTTACTTTTGAAAGTAATGCATTACAATATTGAGTTACTCCCCAAAAACCTAGTACCTAGTTCCATTACTTAGTTACCTTTTATGGTAATGCATTACGTTACTTTTGCGTTGTTATTACCTGGATGAGGCATGATCTCTTTCAAAACTTGCGGATTTTTTTTCTTATTTTTTTAAATAGAGGAGCTCTGCTATTAACAATGCACTGTATAACCTTTATTTACCTAAAACACATAAAAAAATAATAATGTAAGATAATGTTCGCTTCTGAGAACTTCCAGACCCCAAAGCTTTGCATGCCGTATTTACAGATTAACGAAAGTTTAAAGCAGGGGTCTCAAACTTCTTGCCCGCGGGCCATTTGCGTCCCCTCGTCCTCCTCCCTCCGGCCCGCAACTGACGTCAAAAATAAAACAAGATTCGGCCCACCAAAACATATTTTTTAACCTCTATCATTGTTGTGCAGTCACATATACACTTGTGATTTTGACCTACTGGACATTTAAAATACTGTACTATATGTTCGGGTTACTTTCGGTTTCTCTCAGCATGTGGTCGAGAGTAACGCACGTGCAGATTTTTTCAGGGGCTGATTTAAACGTTGAAATATATGTCTGTAAGGGCTCTATTATTGCTAAAGTTGTATTTTTGTAAATATTCAAAGGTCATTTGGTTATAATTAGTTTTATACCACCTGCATTGTGTTGTACAAGCACTTCTTCATGGCTTACACGTTATGCTGGTGGTGTAAATATGATCATTTTGCTAATATTCGACTCAAAGGGCCTCATTTAATAGATTTTCCACATATGCATATTGAGATTTGTATAGAAAAATGTGCATTAGTAAAATTTGACTGCTGGCTAAATTGAACATAAAAAGTAAAATTTATATATATATATATATATATATATATATATATATATATTTATATATATATATATATATATATATATATATATATATATATATTCATGGATTCATTCATTCATTCATTTTCTTTTTGGCTTAGTCCCTTTATTAATCTGGGGTTGCCACAGCGGAATGAACTGCCAACTTATCCAGCATATGTTTTTACGCAGAAGATGCCCTTCCAGCTGCAACCCATCACTGGGAAACATCCATACACTCTCATTCACACTCATACACTACGGACAATTTTAGCTTACCCAATTCACCTGTACCGCATGTCTTTGGACTGTGGGGGAAACCGGAGCACCCGGAGGAAACCCACGCGAACGCGTGTTAGCCAGCACTCAATTTTGGGGATTTACACCTACCTAACTTTAAATAGTAACAGTTCCTGACTCCAGTAAGCTACAAACACAAACTGGGTATCATTGGAAAGAAGACACTTTACTGTGGTAAAAGGGGAAGTTACATGTTAAAAAATATAAAAAGTTATACATTAGGAAGTCATGAGAAAACAAATTTGTATTGTGTTCAATATTTGTTTTTCCATATACAAACACAGGAAAACATTAATGTAATGTCCTAAAAAATATGACTTGAAAGCCAAGTGTCTCATGAGTTTATATTTCAAATCTGATGAAGGTAGCATACAAAATGAGACTTCTGTAAAAGGTTTTCTGAGATTATATCGGTGTCCTCCTTTCCCTCACCGTGAGAGGCACTTTCTCAAAAATGGCCATCTCAAACTAAAACATTAACAGTTGCTGAATGATTTGGTCTACATTCACAGTTTATGTATCTTTGGAAAGAAGACACTCTGGGCTTTATAATCCATCATAATAGGGTTTATAATGCTCAAAATAAAAAAAGTTATAGATGCTTAAGTAATGTAAAAAAAAAATTGCACAGCACTACACATTTTATTATTTCATAAACAAATGTGTGAAATCTGTCCTGGAGCAACACAGAGAAGTAATAGGTCAAAAGCTACATATCTCCTGAGTATATGTTTTGAATTTGATGCCAATATCATGCAAAATTTGGCCTTTATGCTTTGGCACTGATCAGCTGCAAAGGTTCTAATTGCTTTTTAAAGTCAAGTTGAAGTCAAGTAGAGATTTATTGTCACTCCGCTACATCTGTCAACATAAAGTGGTAGGAAATGTCACGTCCCATAGGACCACAGTGCTACATAAATAAACACAACACTGCAATTTTTAAACCTATACATAACTAACATATTGAAGTGCTAATCTAATTTTGCACTATGAAAATTGATATGACAAAAAAAACATGAAAACTAATGTTATTATGTTGCTTTAATAATAAGTAGTAACTTTCTGATTAACTGCTTAATATTAGTTAAAGATACTACTTATACTACAAAGTTTAACCTAATATTTTTACTCTGTTTGTCTGATGTAAGTTGAGATAACTACAAAAGTTCATTTAATCTTTTAATGAATAGAAAAGTTTATTTAACTAAAAAATTGTCAGCAAGAATGTTTTTACAGTGTACATATACTACAAATAGTTAACTATACAAATAACCCAAGTCAGACTATACAGTGCAAGGTTTCCGCTACATTCATTCTTCCGTGGCGGGCCGCCACACCAAAATTCATCCCGCCACGGCTACATTACAACGCATTTAAAACATTCAGTCGTGTTTTTTTATAGCAAGGCAAGGCAAGTTTATTTATATAGCACATTTCATACACAGTGGCAATTCAAAGTGCTTTACATAAACAGGAATAAAAAGACAAGTGTAAGAAAAAAAAATAAAATAATAAAAATATGTTAAAACAGGTTGTAAAAGAATGAAAAAGAAGAGAAAAACATAATAGTGCGATCTGTCGGACGTAGCACAGTGCTCATTCAGTAAAGGCACAGCTAAACAGATGTGTTTTCAGTCTGGATTTGAATGTGCCTAATGTTGGAGCACATCTGATAGCGGGTTATAATCGCACCAAAACATATTGAAAGGTAAGAGAAATAAACATCACAAACTTTTCTGTAACCGTAGTGCTGTGCGCTATTTGTTCAACCCTTTAAGGTGACATGCTGACTGACTGACAGCTGTGTGATGCGTGAGGCCAGCAAACACGGCGTAGCTTTCAGTTAAGATGAACACAGTTTCCATAAGTATACTTTGTTGATGAAGGTCATTGGCTCTGCATACAATGACTTTATCTTGCTGGAGTTTATAGCCGTTTCACTTTACTTCAGGATGCATTAATGTCGCATAACACACAAAAACGCACTAAATCGCACTTCAGCAGTGTTTATTTGACAGCGCACATAAAGATCTGCACTTGAGCAGAGTATATTTGAGGGCGTGCAAGTTGTTTTGTGCACGAACAGAGGAAATCGATCTCGACTTGATACTGCGTGTAATATTTGTCTTTAAAATAGTTGGCAGATCTGTGTAAAAAAAAAAAAGCCTGCCGCCACAGCTGGAAAAAATCCTAGCGGAAACACTGCAGTATAAGTACTTTACGTAATACAGAACAACACCAGAACAAAGACCAGAATAATGTCAAACTGAACTAGACAGATCATGTTTTGTTCTGAAACATTTCTCTACATTGTCCTGAAAGTGTGAAGTAGTTTCATGCTGTTTTTGTTAAATGAACAGAAAGTCAGCTGATAACAGGAGAGCTGATTAAAAAAACGCATAAAGACTAAATGTAACCACTTCAATCCTCATTTAACCGCATTAGACCCTCATGAAATCAAATCAGACCTGTGCAGTTCCAGGAAAACCCTTTAACCCCCGGGGGTCGGCGAACACTGACACATGTTTTAGAACAAAAGTCCATTAAAAGGAACTTAAATTACTCTGTCATTTTTGATCGATGTCAGAAAAAACAGCTGCTTCACAGACATGAGAGCCATACCAGCATAAAGCCTGGAATGTGCACTTTTAATTGTCTCCTCTTGTCTGCTTTTAGTTATCTGTATTATAACGCAAAGCAGAATTCTTGTTCTGAGCTTAATATTCCACTAATCAGTTCTCGCCTCATGCATTCAAACACAAAACACATGACACCCATGTTGAGTTGCGAAGGCCCACAAATATACACAGTGGCTTTGTTAGAAAAAAGATTATTTTATTTGCATTGTTAGGAAGTTGGAATTATGATCAGATCTTGCTTTATTCAAAAGGTGACATGTGTTTTATTATTTATTTATTACCATAGTTGAACCAGTCAAGTGTGAAAAAACTCACTAAGGCTGCGATTATTTGAGCAAAAATAAAAATAAAAGGTTGTGAAATATTATTATTTTTTATTAAAGTAATTTAAAGTATTGATTTAAAGTGTTTTTTTGTGTTTAAATTATTATTTATTCTTGCGATCAAAGCTTTGCTCATTACTTCAGTATCTCATGTCTCGTTACTTCAGTATTATGTGTTGCAAACATATGATATATGTGATATTTTTGAAAATATATATATTTATCTGTGAAAGAAACATTATATTTTGAACAATAAACCATTTAACTGCACTCACAAGTTAATCTAATCAAGTTAATACTTTATTTAGTGTGATTGCTAAATATATTCTCAAACTAAAAACAAAAAAGTTTTGAACTTAATTTGTCCTCCTCTCCCCTCATCTGTATGGCTCATTATGCAGCTCTTTGTCTTCTCAGGTGTGAATCACTGCATTAGTAATGATAGTTCACTTGCATTTTAAATCAATATATTTCTGTAAGCAAGTAACCAAGATGATTTGCACATCATTGTGAAGCAAAAACTCTAGGCTACAAGATCCATGTCTCAAAGTCTTGTGAACAAATATCCGCTGTATGTTTTAGTTATTTCAGTGACTTCACAATTTTAGTTTTTCATTGACCACGTATATACGTTTCTCTCTCAAAAACACAATCATGTACAGAAATGTTGCTACAGTAACATTGTTGTATTCCAGTTTGTGCTGTTTACAGTGGTATAAGACTATAAAAATCTTTGCGTTTCACTATAAATTCGCTGTCTTTATTATTATTATTATTAATATTATTATTATAATTGACAAAAAGATGCACACAATTAGGTGCTCAGCTATAAGCAGGGTTCATACGGTCATGGAATCCTGGAAAAGTCATGGAATTTTGACATGGCATTTTCCAGGCCTGGAAAAGTTTTGGAAAAACAGAAAAACCCAAAGTTTTGGAAAAGTCATGGAAATGAGTTAAACAAATATCTGTATACTTGAATTAGGGCTGCGCAATATTGGAAAAATCTGACATTACCATATGTTGTCTTTCTGTGATGTATATTGCGATGTGAATACAATTTCACCAGATGATTTAACAGGTTTATTTGGACTGATTGGGGGGATTTTGTAGAGGAGTGAATCTCGAATAATAAATTAAATAACAAATAAATGACAAGCATAGATAAATAAAATATAGTAAAGAAGATAAAAGTGAATGATAGTTTTCAGGTATTCACTATTCAGGTACAGATATTAAATAATCAACACTGCATAGTCTTCATTGTATATTATTTAATCTTTATTAAAGTTACTAAACATTTCTTGTGGCCGGATGTTTTAAAATTTGAAATATTGAAATGTTTACACACTTACAGGCCTTAAAGGGACAGTTCACTCAAATATTAAAATGTACTCACTATTTACTCACACTTCACTTGTTTCAATACTATAGGAGTTATTAAATTATATTCTTTTTGTGTTCATTTAAAAACAAAGAAAACTCATAAATGTTTGAAACAACCCTGTATCAGTCTAATGACGAGCCGGTATGCTCTTACACTCTATGTCAGGGATGTCAAACTCAATTCCTAGAAACCCAAAGCCCTGCTTCAACACACTGACCTGTGGGTTTCAAACAAACCTAAAGGAATCAATTAGTTTGAGCAGGTGTGTTTAATTGGGGTTGGAACTAAACTGTGCAGAGTCGCGGCCCTCCAGGAACTGGTTTTGACACCTGTGCTCTATATGATAGCCTTTTAATAAATGTATGTTTATTGACGTCACCTGCCACCTTCACATTTTCTTTTTTTTTTTAATTGACAATACCTTTTACCATTAGATTAGCAGGATTGTGATGTTTTCTTATTTCTTGTGCTTTGTCAGAGAGCACATCTTGAAGACGGCTAAAGTTCTGGTGGAGGACACGAAGCTGCTGGTTTCTGGAGCAGGAGCAAGTCAAGAGAAACTGGCTCAGGCTGCACAGTCCTCTGTCAACACCATCACCAAACTGGCTGATGTGGTTAAACTGGGGGCAGCGAGTCTGGGCTCTGAAGACCCCGAGACACAGGTACTGCCACACACATCCTGTCGCATTTACAACTGGAACCTGCTGTCAATACATGTGTTTGTGTCTATGTGCGTGTTTCTCTTCTCTTGTATGTGTGTGTGTGTCTGTCTGTGTGTGCACCTCTGTGTACTTGTTTTTATATCCTGGTGGGTAGGGTTGTCAAAAGTATCGAGTTTGGTATCAATCGCTACTGTCTATTTCCCACTAACATTTGGGCGCTATTGAGCTTTTCCTTAAACACTGCTGATTGGCCGTTGTGTTCATGTGCTCAATAGCCAATCAGCGGTGTTTAAGTATGTGCTGAACAGCACTCAAATGCGGTTAGCAGGAAATGGACATTTTTAAAAATTCAATACCAATTGGTACCGAACTCGATACTTTTGACAACACTAGCGGTGGGGACCTGAATATACACAGACTCATGTTGACTTGTCACCTCAATTTTGGTCCCCGCGGGTAAACATGTTTATAAATCACACAGAATGAAGTGTTTTAAAAATGTCAAAATGGGTATTGTTTCCTGTGAGGGTTGGATTTAGGGGTAGGGGATAGAATATATATAATGTATAATTGAATTGAATATATGGTTTGTATAGTAGAAACATCATCAAGTCTATGAAAGTCCCCATCGGGATATACAAACTAGTCTATGTGTGTCTGTGTTTCTGTCTGTATGTGTGTGTCTCTCTCTCTCGTGTGTGCCTGTGCCTGGCAACAGCTCTTGGGTTTTTGCTGTTCCTATGGCAACAACACTAAATAATTAATGCCGTATTCTCAAAGCTTGTTATATATTGTTGAAGAAAGTGCAGTCATCAGGACAATTACACTTTCATCTGTTTAAGTCAATTAATATGATAAAATCAATCTTCCAGTCAATTAAATCTCCATTACAGTATTTCTCTGTATTTCCTGTACTTTGTATTACTAGTCAGGGTAATACAGTATGCTGTTATGTGACCGATTCTTAATTAAGTAGCATTAATATTCACATACTGTAACAGCTTTGAGTTGTGTTACATAACTGTGAACTTCCTTTATTCTTCTAATGTGAGCTGGGCCTTAAAATAACTTAATTTATTTAATTAACTAATTATAACTGGCCATAAACCATGGAGATCATTTTGAAGAACAAAATATAAACACTTTTTTTCAGAGATAATATTTATAATACTTTATAATAGCTGCACACTATGAATAATTTATTAATATTAGCAAAAAGAGCAAAAATATATTAATTTTAAGATGCAAAAATGAATTTGTTCAACTTTATCGAATGAAAAATCTTTAAAATGGAATCTCAAAATAAAATGACCACACAGTTAAAAACATGACTGAATAACTGGAGTCAGAATACAACATAAAACTGATAAAACACCAGTATAATCATTTCAATGTTATTCAGCGAGGATTGAACTGTACATTCATTTATTTTTAGATAAGATTGCAATGATTTATTTTTCATTTGATACAGTTTTATAATTATTTAATTATGATCAAAATTCTACATTGCAGATACTGCGATGTGACTATTGCAGATTTGCACATATCAATGCAGAAACGATATATTGTGCAGCCCTAATAGAAACATTACATTTTGATTAATGCAAACTACAATATAATGCGACAAACACAAATCCCAGATATTCTATGGCTAGGACAAAAAAATAATGTATACACTTTCAGGGATCTATTTTAACGATCTAGGTGCAAAGTCTAAAGCGCATGGCGCAAAAGCATGTTCAAATTCACTTTTGCTATTTTACGGTTGGAAAAATACGGCCTGTGCCCCGGCACATGGTCTAACAGGGTTGTGCCTATTCCCCTAATGAGTTATGTGTGTTTTGAGCATAACGTGCATTAAACCAATAAGATACTCATATCCCATTCCTTTTAAGAGCATTTGCTATTTACATGGTGGACTTTGTAAGAGAAAAAACAGAACGCTTCACTAGCGAGAAAACAGTTAAACAGACCATCTGCAGCGCGAGGATAAACAACGAGCCTCCACCATTCGGCCTCTTTACTTTCTCTTTACTTTACTTTTACTCTTTACTCCTTTACTTTCATGGATAAGAAAACGGTGTTGTACGCACGCTGCTGAAGACATCCATTAGTCTACATATTTAATTAAGTTAGTTAAGCGCAAAGATTTGGTTTAAAACTGTTTCTAAATTCAGTTCTAATATTCAGCAAACGAACAAAATGAACAATAATAAGTGTGGTCAAAAAAACAGAGTTATATCTAAACACACATCCTATTCTTATGCCCCATATGGTCTAAAACCAGACAAATGGACAAATCTAATATATAACATTATACTAATAATAACAACATTATACAAATGCAAATTGTCATGAATAAACTGAAAAAAAATATTGCTCTGTTAAACATCATTTGGGAAATATTTGAAAAAGGAAAACAGGATGGCTTATACATTTATCTTCAACTGTATTTGTTGTCTGTTAGGTGGTTTTGATCAACGCGGTGAAGGACGTGGCTAAAGCTCTGGGTGACCTAATCAGCGCCACCAAAGCAGCGGCCGGGAAACCTCACGATGACCCCGCCATGCTGCAGCTCAAGAACTCTGCTAAGGTACAAAACATTCTCCAACACACAGCCCTTAGACTGTCTCTGCTAGGGCCTTTCAGTGGTTGAGCTCAATCAAAATAACTGTCCTCGTTATTATGGGCTGCCAGACAACATTAGCTGACCTGAAATCATGATTCTGTGACCTACAAACCAAACTGGAAGAACTGATGGTGATTTACGCTTGGATAAGTGGTTGTTATTGTTAGCTAAAACTCTTAAAATAAATGTAAATATTAGATGAACAATTTTAAAGTACATTTATATTGCTTTAACAAATGTAAACACAAATGTAAAAACAAAAATTATATAGAAATATGGCATGACTAATAACTAATAAAAACCACAAGGGCACATAATAAAATTATTTAAGATAAAATAATAAGAAAATAGAAAATCTGAAAAGAAAAGATCTTTTCAAATGTGAATAAATACTATGATAGTCTATAATTATTGCTTAAGCAACAGACTTTCTGAAACCGATTACTACAACATACACCATTATATAATATGCACAGTTATAATATTTACAATATGTTCATAATTTTATTTTGCGTTTTTTTTTTTTGACGTTTTTCCGCATTCAAACCCAGTCAAATTTCACTGGTGTTGAGCAGAAGAGTGTGCAAAATCACACCTTGACGTTAGATGGCGCTTAATGAAAAACAGAAATACCCCGGTGCAGAGGGTGGCGCTACACAACTTTAAGCTTCTGACACTCACTTGTAACACAGAAGAAGAAGAGAGAAAGTTGACACACTTGTTAAAGTCTTTCACATTTGGCTGTTTCTCATTATGCGTTCTTCAGCGATCTTGCGTCCTCATTTTCTCGTGTAACGTCGTCATCAATTGCCAAAGTTCAGTTCCAAAACTCAAGACCGCAAGAACGGTCCCGGATGTGTTCTTGTTATCGAGGATGCTTCGATGCAGACTTGAGCACCGAACTCACTCTAGAAGTCCCAGAAGTCATTGCGACTGGAGGTGGGAAGTGCAGCATTTTAAATAGATTTATTATTAAAGTTCAGAAATATAACTTCTTTACCTCAGGAGTGTCCCAACATGAAACGATGAAAGTAAACATTATGAAAATCTTAATAAAGGCAGAAACACATTTTGGGTGTTTGTTTGCTGAAATTCATACTAAAATCTGTTTTATTTGTATTGTGCAGCGTATATTTGTAAAGTCTTTATGCAGAGTATATATTGTAAATAGAAAAACAATAAATTGTTGTATGAATGCTGTAATGTTTATCTAATTTTACATTAAAAACGCGTGAAGGTCATGTGACCTTCAGGAAGAACGCAGCATCTCATTTCTCACTGGATGCGTTCTCTGTTCTCGCGGTCTCCCGAGTTTGTTCTTCCAAAGGTGACCTGGCAAGACCGGTCTTCACTATAACGCAAGTCCGTTCTCAGTGTTTTTGGAATTGAGAAAAAGCCATTGCTTACTGGTGATTCAAACAAGCAATATAGATGATGTCTCGTTTATCAAACAGCACTTTTCGTTCTGACGCAAATGCAATAAACAGCTTCACGTTCATATCGCCTTTGGGCATCTTCTTCAATGTGGACTCGCATTGACAGTTTTGCAGTTGAGCGCCTCCAAGTGGTGTTTAATTTAACAGCAATCTGATTGGTGGAGAAAGTTTTGACGTGGTGCGTCAAAACAAAAAAATGAGCATAAGGCGTTTCTTTAAAAATGATGCTTTTACGGCTGGCGTTTTGCGCATTGGTTTGCGCGATTACATTGACGCCCTTTATTTAATCACGAGGCGTTAAACGACAACGAAAAACGTGAGCAAAAAGCGTCCCGGTGTGAACCTGGCTTTAGAATATTGAGGTCATTCTAATTTGTTATTTGATTATAGTTAAGCTTCGTAAAAGTCATTATAATCTGTTTATAAAGTGTATCCTTTATTAATTACTGTGCATTTAATTTAGTTTAGTGTAAAAAGCTTACTTGTTAAAAAAAATTTACACATTTTTTACGTTACATGCTTATAATTTGCCAAACTGTTATCATAAACGCTTAATTTATATTTAATAGAAAAATAAGGATTTAATTTGAGAATGATCCTCAGTTATATTTAGTATATTCATGTCCAGATTGATTTAGGCAATTATTCAATATTTTTAAGTATTTTTTTATTCTTATTTCTAATCAAATTTTCTGAATTGCTTGATATCTGAACATCTCTTTCCATATCTCTTTCTGTGCCAGGCTTCAGCAAAGCAAGCGTTTCTGTATTGCCTCTATTAATAAAACGCATTATGCATTTCTCCTTTGATTTCTCCTTCATGTTAAGTGGCAATGCTAATGTGTTTTGATGCGTTTTGTTTCTGTGACGTTCATCAGGTGATGGTGACCAATGTGACGTCTCTACTTAAGACGGTGAAGGCGGTGGAGGATGAAGCCACTAAAGGCACACGAGCACTAGAGGCCACCATAGAGCACATCAAACAAGAGCTGGCTGTAAGAAACACACACTCTCTAAATCAATCTATACATGGCTACAGTTCAATCAAGTATATTAACAATTATTTCATTTATAATTATTATGAATGATTAAGGATGTCAATACATGGATTTTTACATTTGTTTTTAGATTTTATATACTTTTTTGGGGGTTTGCACACAATTTTCAGACTTTTTCAAATGTTACCAAGTAATTTTTAAGACAGCAAGAATTTTTTTTCCCAGTGTTTCCCATTATATTTTTCTTCTGGAGAAAATCTAACTTAATTAGAAGTCTAACTTTCTAAATAATTAAAACATTTTGATAAGGTCAATAATATCAGCGCCTTTTATTATTTTTGTTTTTTTGATTTGCTTCAGATGAAAAAACTTAAGTTAGAAATTGAAAAAAAAAAAAAAACTTAACTTACTTAAATCTTTGAGGACTTGAACCCAATCTCTGTGTCTTTCCCTCAGGTATTCAGCAGTGCAGATCCTCCTCCAAAGACGGCCACTCCAGAGGAGTTCATCCGCATGACCAAAGGCATCACACTGGCCACGGCTAAAGCAGTGGCTGCTGGGAACTCCTGCCGTCAAGAGGATGTGATCGCCACCGCTAACCTTAGCAGACGAGCCGTCGCAGACATGCTGCGCTCCTGCAAGGTGAGGCCACTTTCACAATCACAACATCATGTCTGACAATGACTCCATATGAACTGTCAGGACTGCTTCAAAAGGGTGTATCGTAATGTTTGGCCCTTTAACTGTACGTTCACACCGAAAGCGGCGAGAGCGTCAAAGTAGCCGGAAGTCATTCATTTTCAATGGGAGCCGGCGGCGAGGAGCAGCGCGGCGCGTCTTCGCCAGTGTGGGCATCGATGAGAGTTGAAATCAAGTCAATTTAATGGTAATGAGCTATGATGTGGTTTGGCAGCAAGCAATCGGAACGTAGATATCCAGCGCTTGAGAGGAGTCCAGAGAACACAGTCACTGTGAACTTTGGTTCCGACCACAGTTGTTCCCAAGGGTTTGATTATTGCAGTTGCTGGATTTCCAATTATTTGCAATGTTTTCTTACAGGAACATAAATTTAAAAAGTTACTGGCGAGTTACTGATGTGCATCAATGTTATATATTTATTTATTTTTCTTAAAAAAAAAAGCGGGAATCTCATGCAACAATACAAAACAGTATTGCTGCTTCAGAATATTTCAGGCATATGGACACATAGTGGAGCAAAGCCACACCACATGCAACTAGATCTTCCGTAGTTAAGTGAATTTGATAATAAGTGTGCAACACCTTCATGCTAGAAAGCATGTTTTATGCGGGAGTGTAACTGATATATGCAGCAATGGCTCCTTTAAATACGAGATCAATGTGTAGCGAATTTTGACGCTCTCGCCGCCGGAGCTCAAGGCAGACAGCGTTGAAGCCAAGGCGGCCAAAGCGACCTTTGACGCTCTCGCTGCTTTCGATGTGAACGTACATTAAGAGATTATACACCAGAGAGCAGTGGTCTCAAACTCGATTCCTGGAGGGCCACAGCCCTGCACAGTTTAGTTCCAGCCTTGCTTCAACACACTTAATCTGCGGTCACACTAGAGTTTGAGCATGCAAAATTCTGTCGTACGGCGCTGCGAAAAGGGGCGGGATTAAACGAGATGTTTAGACGTTAAAAAAAGCGAGCGATCGCTCCATGTTTTGAATTTCTGTCCAGAGAGGTCATATTTTGATCCTCGATTGGTCTCACGCAGTCAAGTGATGTGATTTCGCAGAAACTTGTTGCACGACCTTGCGTTTCCGGTCTGACGCATTCGCGTGCGTATGAATGGAAGTCTACGTGGAGAAAAGTCCAGTGTGACCGCAGCTTTACCTGTAGGTTTCTAACAATACTCAATTAGTTTGATCAGGTGTGTTTAATTAGGGTTAAAACTAAAATGTGCAGAGCTGCGGCCCTCCAGGGACTGAGTTTGACACCTGTGCACTAGGACTATATGGTGTCCAAAATTGTTCCTCGTTCACTACTGATTTTAAATGCACATCCAAAACTAGCAAAAGAACACATGAAGAAGAAACATGGCTGACATGAACAACAGAGGCGGCAAATTTAACTCATAATGTAAGCCAGGATTGCTTCAGGACCTGCGAGAATTATAAATAATGTTATTTAGTAGCGGTGAGATTATTTATTATGTCATTTAAAGTAATTGGTAATGCTTTAGTTTAAATAACAACTCACATCATTTACTACTAGCTTATTAGCTGCCTGCTATTAAGATATGAACTGTTTATTAGTACTTATAAAGTATAATCTTATTTTGCCATCCTAATCCTACCCAATACCTAACCCCAACTACTTCCTTACTAACTGTTAATAAGCAGCTGATTAGTAGTTTGCTCAGCTAAAAGTCTTAGTTAATGGTTAGTTAATGGCGTGAATAGCACATCAAAGTAAAATGTGACCAATATTTAAACACTATATTAGTATAGTATAGCGTTTTTAATTTACAACATAAATAAAATGTAAATAATAAGCTTGACAAGGAGGAGTTTATTTCCTCTTATCGTGAAGTAGGGCACTGTGCTCCTGCTTTATTTGATTTTGACGTGTTAATCATATAAACAGAATAACTGAAAAGCTTTATATTTTTTATTTCACAAGCTTCAGAAATATAAACACAAACGAGCTTCACACACTGAGGAAACGTTTTAGTTATCAAATATTACAATAAATGTGACAAATAAACAGTGACATTTAATTCATACAGCCAAAAAGTATGTATTGTTCATAATGAAATTATCTGCCACAGACGTCACACTATTTACATCACTGTCCGAATTTATTTACTCATTGTCTTTCCATCGTTCCTGATAAAGTTGGCTGCCATAGGGAGTGCAGAATTATTAGGCAAGTTGTATTTTTGAGGATTAATTTTATTATTGAACAACAACCATGTTCTCAATGAACCCAAAAAACTCATTAATATCAAAGCTGAATATTTTGGAAGTAGTTTTTAGTTTGTTTTTAGTTTTAGCTATTTTAGGAGGATATCTGTGTGTGCAGGTGACTATTACTGTGCAGAATTATTAGGCAACTTAACAAAAAACAAATATATACCCATTTCAATGATTTATTTTCACCAGTGAAACCAATATAACATCTCAACATTCACAAATATACATTTCTGACATTCAAAAACAAAACAAAAACAAATCAGTGACCAATATAGCCACCTTTCTTTGCAAGGACACTCAAAAGCCTGCCATCCATGGTGAACAGATCAAAACACTGACAGAATCCATCAACATTGCGTGCAGCAGCAACCACAGCCTCCCAGACACTGTTCAGAGAGGTGTACTGTTTTCCCTCCTTGTGAATCTCACATTTGATGATGGACAACAGGTTCTCTATGGGGTTCAGATCAGGTGAACAAGGACGCCATGTCATTAGTTTTTCTTCTTTTAGACTCTTTCTTGCCCGCCACGCTGTGGAGTACTTGGACGCGTGTGATGGAGCATTGTCCTGCATGAAAATCATGTTTTTCTCGAAGGATGCAGACTTCTTCCTGTACCACTGCTTGAAGGTGTCTTCCAGAAACTGGCAGTAGGACTGGGAGTTGAGCTTGACTCCATCCTCAACCCGAAAAGACCCCACAAGCTCATCTTTGATGATACCAGCCCAAACCAGTACTCCACCTCCACCTTGCTGGCGTCTGAGTCAGACTGGAGCTCTCTGCCCTTTACCGATCCAGCCACGGGCCCATCAAGACTCACTCTCATTTCATCAGTCCATAAAACCTTAGAAAAATCAGTCTTGAGATATTTCTTGGCCCAGTCTTGACGTTTCAGCTTGTGTGTCTTGTTCAGTGGTGGTCGTTTTTCAGCCTTTCTTACCTTGGCCATGTCTCTGAGTATTGCACACCTTGTGCTTTTGGGCACTCCAGTGATGTTGCAGCTCTGAAATATGGCAAAACTGGTGGCAAGAGGCATCTTAGCAGCTGCACGCTTGACTTTTCTCAGTTCATGGCCAGTTATTTTGCTCCTTGGTTTTTGGTTTGGTTTTTCTACACGCTTCTTGCGACCCTGTTGACTATTTTGAATGCACCGCTTGATTGTTCGATGCTCACGCTTCAGAAGATTGGCAATTTTAAGAGTGCTGCATCCCTCTGCAAGATATCTCACTATTTTTGACTTTTCGGAGCCTGTAAAGTCCTTCTTTTGACATATTTTGCCAAAGGAAAGGAAGTTGCCTAATAATTATGCACACCTGATATAGGGTGTTGATGTCATTAGACCACACCCCTTCTCATTACAGAGATGCACATCACCTATTATGCTTAATTGGTAGTAGGCTTTCGAGCCTATACAGCTTGGAGTAAGACAACATGCATAAAGAGGATGATGTGGTCAAAATACTCATTTGCCTAATAATTCTGCACTGCCTGTATAGGGATTAGTGAATGAGTGAACAATTAAGCAGTTTCCGACATGGCTATAGTTATACTACTGAGTTAGCACACTTGTTGACATATCATTTTAAAGTTCAATTCTTCATTTATTTATATACTTTTCAAGGGATGACTCGTGCATCATTCGACATGCTACTAAATCATTAGTTGAGGAAATGTCCAAATTGTGTTGCGTTGGAATATACAGTGCTCAGCATAACTGAGTACAGCCCATTTAAAAAAGCCATTAAAAATACATTTTGATCTATTTCTCAGTGAATATAGGCAATGTATTTAGGTGCATTTAAACAAAACAGATTTATTAAACAGATATACTTATTAAAATAATATTTTAGTCACTAAACATATTTAGAAATTGAAAGATAATACAATTAAATTCAAGCTAAATATTGAAAAAAAAATTACAACCAAAACATTTTCTAAATTTATCTAAATTTTTCCGTTTTTTTGCTTCTCTTGATTTTTCCTCTTTTTTTTAAATTTGTATTTAATATTTTTCTATAACATAATTTGGGTGTACTAGTTTTCATAAGTTATTTTGTTAGATAATCTCCAGACTTGGCTTTAGTACTGACTAATCTAATGTATATGCACAAATATAATATTGTATAGCTTCCTATTAAAATTATGAATTCAAAAGAGAGATTTGTGAGATGTGTACTTCTATATGCTGAGCACTGTATAAAGAAAATTAAACCACATTTCATTTAATTCAGTTTATTTCAGTGTTGTTGAACAATGTTGAATTTTTCCTCTTGTGTTTTCAGCAAGCCGCATACCACCCGGAGGTGAAGCGGGAGGTCCAGACTCGGGCGCTCCGCTTCGGCTCTGAGTGCTCCACAAGTTACCTGGGCCTGCTGGAGCATGTGTTAGTGGTGAGTCTAAAGTGTTTACAAGACCACCCTCATACATCCCATAAACACACGCACTACTCTAGAGCTCCTTTAGTTAGGGGGGTCATTAGGGTTAAAGCTGTGACACAGCCTGTTATTTTAGTTGCACTCTGAAATGTCACATATTTTACAAACTCACAGTGTGTGTCTGTCACTCAGTGTGGCAGTGGTTAATGTCTTGTTTCCACTGAGTTATGGTATGGTACAGTATAGTACAGTATATTTCGGTTGGGGTTATTGGCTGAACAATTAATCAACATTAAATCGCATTTGTGATTTAGCAAAAGCTGCAATTGTCATGTAAGGAAAGTGTGACGACATGATATGTCCTCCAACAAGCCAGAGGGTGCTCTCTTGTGAGTCACAGAAAACAACCAAATGTGACCCAAAGAAACCCAAGAAATCTCTAGAGGTCATCCTTATCGCTTGTTGAGTGTGACGTCACATGAAGCGGCGTCTTATTGTGCCTGGGAAGTGCAAACAACATTACAGTGTGAAACACTTTTACCAAGCTCGAGACAAATTTACATATTGGAAAACATTTTTATCTATCATAAGACACAATTATATAGGAAAAACGATTTTACCAAGGACAAAACAAATGTACATTTTAGAAAAAAAAATAACAGGACGCAAAACACTTTTGCCAGTCCCCAAACAAATTTACAATGACAGATTCTTTACGGAAAGGGAATGTACAATGTACCGCACACCAGAAGTGACGCAGAATGCACCACACACCGGACGTGACGCGGAATGTTCCACACACACCGGAAAATATCAGCTTGTGTGTGACTTTGTAGACACAAGTTAACACGAGTCCAAAGGCACAGGTTAACATGAGTCTACAACTATAAAAATCATGGTTTGACCAACTGATAAAACATTGTTTTGTCATTTAGAGCTATTCTGAGAAAATATCAGCGTGAGTGTATGTAGAAACATGTAAACGTTAATACATGGAAACAAGTTAACACGAGTCCACAACCAAAGCACAGCATATGTTGACTGATAAAAATATCAAAACCGACTTCAACGTGGAGTCCTGGGGTGCGTTTCCCAAACAACAACGTAACTCGTGGCTGAACTATCATAGTACAATGCATCGGTTTGGAAAAGAATGAAGTAGTGATGAGTGTTTCGCAAAACCCATAGTTTCTCTGTCGCAGATCCATCGCTTGAACCACGCTAGTTGTAACGTAAACGCCCATAATGATGCTCTAAACGGGGTGGTAACAACTTCTTTAGGGAAGAATCCCATCATTTATTTGTGCAAATTATATTATTTTACATGCACACGCATTTAAAATAAAATCCAATATTAGTTTTGGTAAAAACATGCACTCACTTTTCATATTAACTGAAATAAATGTAAACGGCTCATATAGGACCAATATGTTTCCTTTACTAATATTATTGAGAATATAACATATTCTATTCTAAAACATAAAATCACTTACAAAAGCTAACACATGTTCTAATATCATATATAAATAAATAAATAATGAGGCGATGTATTAAGAAATAAAATGTAATATTTATCATTTATAAGAAATGAAATAAATCCTACTTTAATAATAATATTAATAATGTTAATGATGATGATGATTATTATTATTATTATTAAGTAGGATATTGTTTATTTATTTTTTGAAAAGTCTACTTTTACAATTGGACACATGTAAAGCACTGCAGAAATGTTCTAACTAACAGGCCCATGTCATATACAGTACAGATACTTAATGAATTACCTACTATAAATTAAAAGCATTAACATATGCTATATATACACTGCAGCGGGTGGTGAAAACTGCCCAACGCATCACAGGGACCACACTGCCAACCATAGAGGACATCCAGAGGAAACACTGTCTGCGCCGAGCACGCAGTATTCTTAAAGATTCCTCTCACCCTGCTCACAGACTGTGTTCTCTCCTGCCTTCTGGCAGGCGCTTCAGGCTCCCCCGGACAAAAACCAGTAGACTAAGGAACAGCTTTTTTTCCCAGAGCTGTCTCCCTTTTGAACTCTGCCCCCCACTGACTCTTTGCCCCCCTGATACACCCCCCACTCTCCTCATAACTCAGACCCCTCATAATCACTGCACCATTTAACATTTGCACATTTAAAAATTGCACATATTCATTGCACTGATTCATTTATTTGAACTGTACATACCCATGTACATTTGCAATTATGTACACACCCACTGTACATATACATTTGTAATTATGTTTATATATCTGCACACTTCTGATTATTAATAGCAACCTGTACATATATCCATCTATTGTAAATCTCTGATCATAGCTAACACAACCTGTATATAATGTTCATAGTACATCCATTTGTAAATATTACCATAGTTTTTCTATAACTGCACTTTATAACTTATACCTGTATCCTGCGCTTGCTGCTATTGCACTCCTGGTTAGACCTTAACTGCATTTCGTTTCCTTGTACTTGTACATGTGTAATGACAATAAAGTTGAATCTAATCATCTAATCTAATCTAATATTTTGGTTTTCACAAGTTTGGAAACGTAACATAAATTCCGCTTTTAAATAATAGGTCACCTATAGCTTTCGCCATGAGGCTGTGTTCAAAATGACATCAATGTTTTAAAGTGCACTGTGAAGGGAGCACAATTGTAAGCATGAAGATCGCTAAAACTCAACTGTAAAAATACTTTGAAAGCAAATTACACACAAGAGAGATGACTTTAATGCTTTTTTATGTTTAATCATTCCAAGTGTAAATGTTAGAATGTTCTAAATTAATAGGGCATAGGGGGATAAGTGGGAATAGAACACAGCCAGGAACTATGTTTTTAACTACAGCTCTAGAGGTGTCGTTTCAAGTGCTCAAGTTTGCGAATGTTCATTGGAATGATGGATTTGGGAAACAGCAAATCAACAAACGATTGTAACGACGGAACTTGCGACCTTAGTTGGCTAACGTTAGTTTTGGGAAACGCACCCCAGAATAGCTCAGTTAGATAGGTCAATTGATAGTCGTGCTGAACTTTTGGACTTGGGTTCGAATCCCGTTGATGACATGTAAATTATAATAATTTTTTTTACAGTAATTTTGGTTATATACTGTTCTGCCACACAAATATTCAAATCAGTAATGTTTACAATGACACTGACACCAAGTAATAAGAATATTTATTGGTATGGGCATGTTTTGTTGCTGTGAAAAAGTGACGAATCTGCAAACGTGAATAGTTTACGTCTGGAAAAGGTCAGCAGTTAACACGGACACCAGTTAAACTGTAACACCGGCTTTGTTCAGTTTACTTTTAAGAGTCCTCAAGCAGATGTTTACACCGTGTAGACTTGCCATCATGTCCACGATTACAGGGTACGAGTGGCCCTGGTTAAAATATTGAACACATGCAGTATGTCTGGTCTACGCAAAGCAAAACTGCGTTAAGCTGCTCATGTGTTTGACCTGCAGTTTATTTACACCATGTACTCCACAACACGAATTTACCGCGATCACTACCAACGACAACAACACTTTTCCCCACGTCACTTCTGGTGTGTGGTACATTGTATACAAATGTTTTACAATATGTAAATTTGTCTTGAGCTTTGTAAAAGTGTTTCACACTTTGTAATCTTTTGCACTTCCCGGCCACCGTAGCTTTATCAAACTGTATGGGGAGACTCAACAAATGGTAATAATAAACATTTACAAAGTGCTGTAATAATTTCAAAAATCACGATTGCAATATATATATATATATATATATAGATCCATGTCTAATATCCAATGGCCAGAAATTGATTCATTTTTTATACATTGTTAAAATTTTGGTATTTGTGATGCAGCAAGTTCACAGACTGTCGTGTTCACCATGATTTTATATAAAATTCACTTCAAAGTGTGATATGAATAAACACCATAAACAAACATTTTCTCAATTCAAATGAGCAGCGGCTTGGACCCGGAAACAGTATTCCATACGTCACGATTTAACTAGCGTAGGATAAACAGAAGATTAAACTGCTTCCATTTGATTTAACGGGATTAATATTCAATTCAATTCATCTTTATTTGTATAGCGCTTATACAATGTAGATTGTGTCAAAGCAGCTTCACATGGAAGATTATAGTGAATTGAAACAGTGTCAGTTCAGTTTTCAGAGATTAAGTTAAGTTCAGTTCAGTTTAGCTCAGTTCAGTGTGGGTTAATAATCACTACTGAGAGTCCAAACACTGAAGAGCAATCCATCGATACGCAGCTCTACAGATCCCGAACCATGCAACACATGGTTTATTGGAGTTCTTTTTATTATAATTCTCATGATTATATAGTATGTAATGATGCTACGCCTTTGTCACTGCTAAGAATGCTATTATAAAATATGTTGCGTGCTTTGTTTGGTATAAGACACATCCTTTCACAGAAGGACTTCATTCAAACACTCGGAAACTTTGAATTAAGTTTTGAGTACAAACGTCTTTATATGTGGTATTTGCACGTGCTTTCATGTTTAACATTAGCAATATTTACTATAAAAGGCTACAAACAGCTGTCAATATCGCTGAATGATTATTTGCGATTTGACTATCGCATGATGATATCGCTTAGTTGGAACTATGGTTCTGTGTAGTAAACGTTGCTCCAGCTGAACGCAGGTGTTGGAGGTTTACCGCTGATTACAGAATTGGCTTTATAGACAAATGCACATGATAATCACGAGATTTATCGTTCAGCCCTGATACGGGTCACCCTGATTGTTTCCCCCTGCCAACAAAAGCAGAGAAACTTACTTGGTACGTTTGGTGTAAGACCGAGAGTTGCAATCAACGTCATTCTTTCTCAAAGAAGAAAGCCATATGGGTTGCCCTCTTATGTTTTTATGCACTCGAGTTCATTAATTCAAATGTAGCAAGCACACACAAATAGAGAGAGCTTGCGCTCGATGCTACATGTGAGCCATCTCGTAAACAACAATAGAGGACACACAGCAGATCCTGTTTTTGCTTGGCATTTGTTGTTCTCAAAAAGAGATCTTTGTTTGTGCTCGGCTCGACTGTGGTTCATTGCTGCGTGTCGTCTTTGTATTTTTATGGTCGTGTTTTGGTGTATTTAAAAACAATGCTTCTTTTATTTATTGTTGTTCCCCTGGCTTGTGCACACGCTGGTTTTCTGCAAACTAGACCTGCATAATATATCAAAAAATTATTGTTATTGCGATAATAGTATATGAAATATCCATGGGAAGTGCAATAAATGAAATTCATTTAATGTGCCAAGCATTTGTGTGCTGCATGCTTGGGTTGATAATCGAAATCTGACCAATCAGATGAGAGCTTTACTATCTTCATCCCCCCGCCTCTAATACCGGTAGGCGGGGGTGAAAATGACAACAGTCAATAAGAATTTGAGGTTTTCAGTCATTCATTTTTTTGTTAGCTCAGAAAATATCTATTATCTTTTTATAGTAGTATGATCATTACATTAAAAAATGTCAAATTGCTGATCAAATTAATATTTTTTTAAGTTGCAGCGCTCAACAATAATGTTGTATATTTGCCCAGTATCCTGCAGCTCTACTGTAAGCCAATAGTGTTCTGCAGCGAGTCTACCTCCTCCACACTTTAGGTACTGTACTGTTGTTGTAGGCACCCTTATAAAAGTGTCCCAAAAAGTGGTATGATAGATTCTGACAGTGGGAACGCCAATAAATGCATACTGTACTGTACTGTACTATACCAAAGCACACTTCTCAGTGGAAATGAGCCATAAAATCTTTGTATAACATTTTATTAAAGGCTAGATGGCAAGTAGCTCAATGATTTTTGTGGAGTTGAATGTGGATTTGTTTAGAATTAGTTGCAGCAGGGTAAAGTTTGTTGTTTCCTTCATTGACTTTCTGTTTTCTCTGATGTGTGTGTGTGTGTGTGTGTTCACTGTGATAGCCGGTGAGTTAAAGGTGACTGTGCATGTGTGTGTGTGTATTGAATTGTACAATGTCTTAACATGGAACAAAAGTTACATAATATAGTGTCTGCAGTGCTGCTGCTCAACTGGTGCCTTGCAGATCTCCATTTTAGTTTTTGTTCAGGCTTTTTTTAAGGTTCAGTTCTCACTATTACTAAACCATTAACTCTGACTTTTGCATCAATACACTCCTAATTAGTGGCTTATTAATAGTTAATATAGTTGGAACTATGGTTAATTGTTAATTAGTAATATAGGTTAAGGCAGATTCAGGTATTGGGGTGATTATGGATGTAGAATATGATCATGCAGAATATACAGTGCTAAACAGCCAATATCTTAATAATAAGTGTAATGTGTATTTATATAGCGCATTTATTGTGTATGGCCATACACCCAAAGCGCTTCACAATCATGAGGGGGGTCTCTCCACACCACCACCAGTGTGTAGCATCCACTTGGATGATGCGACAGCAGCCACAGGACAACGGCGCCAGTGCGCTTACCACACACCAGCTATTGGTGGAGTGAAGAGACAGTGATAGAAGTGCTTAGAAGGCCATGATCTGTAAGGGCCGATTGAGAGACTTTGGCCAGGACACCGGGGTTACACCCCTACTCTTTACGAGAAGTGCCATGGGATTTTTAATGACCACAGAGAGTCAGGACCTCGGTTTACGTCTCATCTGAAAGACGGCGCCCACCGACAGTGTAGTGTCCCCTTCACTTTTACTGGGGCATTAGGACTCACACAGCCCACAGGTTGAGTGCCCCCTGCTGGCCTCTCTAACACCACTTCCAACAGCAACCTAGTTTTCCCATGTGGTCTCCCATCCAGGTACTGACCAGGCTCAGCCCTGCTTAGCTTTAGTGAGTAACTGGTCTTGGGCTGCAGGGTGATATGGCTGTGGCTATAAGCACTAGTAACAAGCCACTGGTTTATAGTGAGACTTGTTTAAAGTGGTATTTTTCTTTCTTTTTTTTTTTTAGAATCATTTGCCATTTTGTTTCATGAAATTGTAACATTAAATATTTATAGACTCTAATGACAAAAATTAGACAATATTTTGCACGTTTTGTGAAATTCTGTCACGAATTTTTGAAATTTGACATGAATAATTAAAAACGTTTCATTTTCTTGTGCAGCATTTTATTGTTCAGTGGCTAAAAGCAGCAGAGAACCACTGTTAAAATCTGATAATAGTAACTGGAGATGTAGATGGGTATTGTGTGATTCTTGAAGGTGACATTTGTGTGTTCTGAACCTTTTGAACTAAAAAAAACACTAATTGCATCTCCATTAGTCAGGGTGCTTTTGTCACATTTCAGATTTACTGAATGGAATGACTTTGAATGGTTTGCTAAAGGATTTGACAGTGTAAGTCACACTTCACATTTCCATTTGTTGTCAGCTTCACAACCGTTGTCTTCAAGTTTCAACTTTGTCAACTATGACACAAATGTTAGATTAGAAACATAATAAGCCTTGAGATGGCAGCAGATATTCCTTTTAACTACACAATTATATGATAAACAATAAAAATGAGTGACTGCAAAGTTGTAAAAATAAGTAGAGTTGCTTAAGTGAAACTTTTTAAATGAAGTTAAATTTCTGATCAAATAATTTTTTCAAGTATCCTGCAGCTTTACTGTAAACCAATAGTGTTCAGCAATGAGACTAGCACCTCACACTTTAGGTATCGTACTGTTGTTGTTATAGGAACCCTTATGAATGTGTCCCAAAAAAGTGGTATGGTACAGTTCACTATTTTATTTATTATTATTCAATTATCATAAATGCCAAATCAAAAAAATATTGAATATAGGTGTGTGTGCTCGCGCTTATCTCTGGAATAAACATGCAATAAATTATGGTCTTAACAATCCTTTATTTCTTCATTGTTAAACCTGTCAATATAAAGGCTTTTGATTTTGAATACGGTCTAAAAATCTCTAAAGTTTCTTACTGACTATACATATATTTATGTTTTTATTCTGTCTTTATGTCCGTTTTTTAGCTTAATAAATGCTTTTAAGTACAAAACAAAATGATGAAGGTATTTTTTTACCATGCATCAGAATGTACCCATTACATCATGCATACATTTTTATAGTTTATATATTGTACCAAAAATAAAGGTATATTCATAATAAAAATGATTTAATGACTTATTTGATGTGCCTTATGCTAATTAGTTGTCATTATAAAATCGTTATATTTTGCCAAGTGCCATCCTTCAAATCACTAGGTTTTACTCATTTTTATGTTCACTTTTTTGTTGTACATTTTTAATAAGTACAGGTCATAGTTTGGCATTTTATTTTCTTTAACATTATTTGGAACAGTTGACACTTACTTGCATTTATAACACTTTGTTTTTAGAATTCTAAATTTGTTTTTGTAAATTGTGTTTAATGGGACACCAAAATGGGACGTTTCGTCTGTGACCAGTATAGCTTGAGTGAAGTAAATCCAGTGAGAAACTTTAGCCTGTCTGTACTGGACATATTAATACCATATTGATCATTATTTCCAAATATAGTCGCCTGACATTTAAAGGAGAAATACTCCACACTCTCAAAAACTAATGACTACAATTCCATTCAATTCCAGTGGTTAAAATGTGCAAGAACCCCACAGAGAGAGACAACTGTCCTATAGTATGGTTTGTAAAGACAGATAACATATGTTTGTGTGTGTGCTTCTGGTATTGTCTGTGTCATTCCCATCATTCCTGCTCATGGCCAAGTCTTTTCTTAGCCGTCTGTTCCAAATGAACAGCTCTGCTAATGCCACACACCTGTTCCTCTGTCACCAGCACCACTCTGGAGGACAAGTCTAGGACAAACACACACACACACGCATGTGTTGGTTTTAGTGGTTTATGAAGACTAGGCATAATGTATTTTATAATGTATATGCATATGCCCCCTGCTTAATATATGGCCTTATTTAACCCTATCGCTAAACCAAACCCTCACAGGAAACCTGGGGCAAATTTTGAAGACCCTATTAAGAGTTCTGAATTATGAGGACAACGACCAAGTCCACATAAACCACCTCGATGTTTTAATACCTAGGTCATATTCCATTTGTTTCCTTTATTTTTGTCATTCAAAGTATCACAATAAATTGTAATGCAGAACCAAATTGACCCAACAAGAACAAAAAACACCGAACATAATAAAGAAGCTTTTATAATTTATAGTTATATATAAAATATAACACAATTTAAAAAAAAAAAGTCACAGAAGGAAATAAATGAATACTTAAATAACTATTGCACAGTTTGTTCTAATAGTTGTAATATTAACAATTTGTGCTAGTGTAACTATTTATAGATTTATCATTACATACTAGCTGTCAATAGTATTTAAAATATGGTCTTTTTCACAAATCTTATAGTGACAGGATAAAAACTGCACTGATTTGCTCCTCAGGCTTCGGTACCGCCTGCCTGATGGCATGACTGTGAGCAAACTATGGCCAGGGTGGATCCCTTAAGATGCTATTTGTCCTAGACAAACATCGTTGTTGATACTCATCATATTCATGTCACTACACAAATTTGTGTTCTCGTATACCACCCAAATCAGTGCACACAAACACACATATTCAGAAACACTACATTGGTTGTGAGGGTTGCACAATGTATCAAAAGTATTGTTATCGTGATAATAGTATATGCGATATCCATATCACGGAGAAGTGCAATAAATTAAATACTTTTTATGTGCCAGGCATTTGTGTGCTGCACACGTTGGTTTTTCCTAATCTGACCAATCAGATGAGAGCTTTACTATCTTCATCCTCACCTCTCCAGTAGGTGCTGTAAGCTGAACCTAGAGCTGAAAATAACCAGTAATGACAACAGCCAATAAGAATCAGACTTTCCTCCAAATCATGCATGGTGTTTTTAAGTCTAAAACATGACGTTTGCTGTTTGTTCAGACTACTTATTTAAAATGAGCTGAAACAACACAATTCTTGAGTTTTTGTTGTTGTGATAACTCAATTATTTTAGTTTGATCCACTTAAATTTGTGCAAATTAATAAGTTAACTTAATTCCTTCATGTTTTTCCAACAGCATTTTTTACTGTGTAGCTCAGATAAAATGTCTTTTAACTGTTCATCTTAGTATGATCATTACATAAATAAAAATAGATTTTTTAAATTGCTGGTAAGTTAGTTAAATTGTTAGAAATATTGGTAGCGCAATACTCAACAACTTACAGTATAACATGCATATGGAGTTTACAGTGCATCCAGAAAGTATTCATAGCGCTTCTCTTTTTTCCACATCTTTTATGTTACAGCCTTATTCCAAAATGGATTCAATTAATTGATTTCCTCTAAATTCTACACACAATCCCCCATAATGACAATGTGAAAAAAGAGATTTTGAAATTGTTGCAAATTTATTAAAAATAAGAAAAACCTTACAGAAGGACAACCATCTGTGCAGCAATCCACCAATCAGGCCTGTATGGTAGAGTGGCCAGACGGAAGCTACTCCCCGCCTGGAATTTGCCAAAAGGCGTCTGAAGGACTCTCAGACCATAAGAAACAACATTCTCTGGTCTGATGAGACTCAAATTGAACTCTTTGGAGTGAATGCCAGGCGTTACGTTTGGAGAAAACCAGGCACCGCTTCACCAGGCTAATACCATCCCTACAGTGAAGCATGGTGGTGGCAGCATCATGCTGTGGGGATGTTTTTCAGCAGCAGGAACTGGAAGACTAGTCAGGTTGGAGGGAAAGACGAATGCAGCAATGTACAGAGACATCCTGAATGAAAACCTGCATCAAAGTGCTCTTGACCTCAGACTGGGGCGACGGTTCATCTTCCAGCAGGACAATGACCCAAAGCTCACCGCCAAAATATCAATGGAGTGGCTTCATAACAACTCGGTGAATGTCCTTGAGTGGCCCAGCCAGAGCCCAGACCTAAATCCTATTCAACATCTCTGGAGAGATCTGAAAATGGCTGAACACCGTCGCTTCCCATCCAACCTGATAGAGCTTGCTTGAGAGGTACTGCAAAGAGGAATGGGCAAAAAGTCCCAAAGACAGGTGTGCCAAGCTTGTGGCATCATATTCAAAAAGACTTGAGGCTGTAATCGCTGCCAAAGGTGCATCAACAAAGTATTGAGCAATACTTGTGTATTAAATGAATACTTATGTACATGTGATTTTTCTGTTTTTTTATGTTTAATAAATTTGCAACAATTTCACAAACTCTTTTTTCACATTGTCATTATGGGGGATTGTGTGTAGAATTTTGAGGAAATAACTGAATTTAATAAATAAATCCATTTTGGAATAAGGCTGTAACATAAAAACATGTGGAAAAAGTGAAGCGCTGTGAATACTTTCCGGATGCACTGTAGCAGCACTAAAAGCGTCAGGGTGGTAGGCCTGTCACAATAATAAATATATCGACTTATCGCACAACACATGGACATCAATTCAATTATTTTTAGGGATGCAATAAATATCGCCCATACATAAAACCAAATCTAGCAACATTTTAACTGATTGTGCAACATCTCTACCTCTACTGGAGGTGTCAGTATGGTTAAAAACACTATAGTATTTACTATAAATCACTATAGTATATTTTCATGTGGAAGTCTGACAACTAAAAATAGATCTGGTAGCAGATATATTACTTATCACCTTGCACTTTTTTGTTAACACTAATTATTATTCATTTAGGATATGCGTTTTCACTTTCTGATTCCAATGCCTAATTATTGAATTGTTAAAATTACTATAATTAAATTAAATATTCTTAAGAATAAAATATTGTGTGCTTTTTGCAAGAGTGTACTTGCATTGTGATTTTATATTGTCATTCTGGCATTATATAATGAGTGGCATAAAATGGTCTTAAAATGACAGTAATATCGTTTATCGCAATATATTTTGGTGCAATATATCGTACAACAAAAAATAGATATCGTGACAGGCCTACAGGGTGGTGCTGAATAAACACATTCATGTTTGTGATTTCCATCCGCAGATCATTCAGAAACCCTCGCATGACCTTAAACAGCAGCTGGCAAACTACTCCAAACGTGTGGCCAGTTCAGTGACCGAGCTCATCCAGGCTGCAGAGGCCATGAAAGGTACAGCACCTGTGTGTGGGTGTGTGTGTGTGTGTGTGTGTGTGTGTGTGTGTGTGTGTGTGTGTGTGTGTGTGTGTGGTGTGTGTGTGTGTGTGTGTGTGTGTGTGTGTGTGTGTGTGTGTGTGTGTGTGTGTGTGTCATGTAGTGTTTCCTGGTACACACTCAGCATCCAGGGTTCAGGGTGGATTATCTCCTGGCTGCAGTTCCCCACATCTCGGTTTGTTCTCGTACTTCTTGCCCTCTGGTTTGCTCCATCAGCTCAGGTCAAGTGTCCGCTTCCAGTTCTGCATCATGAGCAGGGAATTCAAGCAGGATTTGTCAGGATGAATCTCTGCCAGCCATCACTGAAAGCGATCTGAGAGCCTGTGGTGATAATCACCAGCCCCTGATTTAACACATGATGAGAGATGAGGAGAATGTGTGTGTCAGTGTGTGTGTGTGTGTGTGTGTGTGTGTGTGTGTGTGTGTGTGTGTGCGTCAGGGCCACAAATTCATTTTTCCATTAGGAGCCAGTATTCCCCCGCTGAGATTAATTTACACCTTTTTTTGTATTTATCAACAAACATATTTAGTATTGCCTCTATTGCTTTTTCATATTGTAGTAATGATTATCAATCATTGGTAAACCATATATGAAAATGATTTGTGTTTAGGGAAACAAAATGTCCTAATCTGGCTACACAGAAAACACTTGTTGGAATAATACAAGTTATGCAAAAATTGATGTTATAAATAGGGTTGGGTATCGTTTGGGGTTGTTTCGATACCGGTGCTAAATCGATACTTTTAAAATGTGCCGAAACGGTGCCTGAACCGATACTTTTGAGCCACAAAATTATGGTGGATGACTCTAAAAAAATCTTTTATTTGACAAAAATGTCTTTAATCATTTTAATTGAACAATATAATTGGTTTAAAGTAAACATCAATTCATATTTTATATAGTTAAATTGAATTGCATTAATAGATTTCTTTTGATCACTTGTTTGTTAGCATGAATACAAGATTAGCATTATGCAATTTACATTACATTAGCTTACTACTAACCTGTGGAAAGGCTGTCATCAAAATCAGGGAACACCTTTTTGTAGAGTTGAGGCTTGGGACCACATTTACATGGACATCAGTAATCTAATGATTAATCTGAATAAGACATTAATATGATGAAGGTGTTTACATGAGTTGCTTTTTGAATGTTCCTTTCATGATCCTGTTTTACATGTTATAGCACATAGACTGATTAACGTCATTGCGTCACCAGCCTATCCACGTTTCCTCCAGAGTTTCATGTCATTTCGGGTTTCATTTTTAATCTTTCGACTTTAACTGCAGTTCGACACTTTCACTTTCATTCAGCAACATATTGTTCTGTGTTGAGGTATTGAATGATATGATGTAAGGTCTGTCAGAGACAAAGTGCATTGCTCTGCCTTAAAGTTGATTCTATGATCCCTGAAATGTTTCATTAAGTTTGACGTGTTTCCCCCCCCTACACGCAACTTTAATAAAGCATCTGCTTCACGTTGCTGTGTCAGAATACTTGCTTGTAAAATATAGCCATACTTTAGAACACTCAGTTTAAGCAAGTTTGATGAATGCGAACATGCGTGTTGATGACTCTGAAGGGAGTTGCTTACCGGATGCGCTGAACTGCACGTGTTGTCTACTTGCATGCGTTTCCTAAGCAACAAGAACAAACGCCTAACATCGCAGATGGTGTCCGTATCCCTCAAAGTTGTTTAGAATAAAATGTGAAGAGATGGTGTGAAACAATGCGCACCTATGTGTGCCTTTAATGTACCTTGCCTTGATGCTTCTTATGTCCTTGTTGCAGCACCAGTGGCACTGAAATTAGGCACCGAAATTCATATGCGGATTCGGTCCGGTCCATACCGGTTACAGTTTCGGTACCCAACCCTAGTTATAGAAGCTGCATTTTGTTGTTTATGAAGGACAATGAGCTTAAAGGGATAGTTCACTCAAACAAATGAAAATTCTGTCATCATTTACTCTCCCTTCACTTGTTCCAAATCTGTTTGGGTTTTTTTTCTGATGACCACAAGCAAAGATATTTTGAAGAAAGCTGAAAAACATTGACTTCCATAGTACTTGTTTTCCTTACTGATCATTGGTTGCAGGCTTTCAGCTTTCTTCACAATTTCTTCTTTTGTGTTCAAGAGGATAAAAACTCTTGATGGTGAGTAAATGTTCGGTTTTAGGTGAACTACCCCTTTAACAGAAACATTTCATTGGTTCTGGAAGGCTCAGTGATGCAAAAAAAATTGAATGCAAGTTCAAGGATCTATTTGTCAGAAATTGATTTTCACATTTCACTTTTAATTGCAAGAGCTTTAACAGATTAGTGTGTGCAGGACAATTTTCCTCTTAAGTTTTAATTTGTGGGAAAGTTTGATTCATTTCGGTGATAACAAGCCCAGTGTGTTTTGGAATATTCAGTTTCGATATTCATAAGAAAGTAAATTTCTTTTTACATTGACACAACCATGGTTCTATATAATGTTTGGTGCATTTAAACTAAACGGTTTTATTAAACAGTAACGAAAGTAAGTATCTTTAGGAAAAGAAACCTAACATCTTTAGAAAAAGAAAGATTTATTTTCCCATTTCATACATTCAATTTCAAGCTATTTATTGCAAAACAAAAACAAATACAAAGTACAAAATTTCAACAAAATGATAGATTTTTCTATGTTTCTCTTGATTTGTCCTGTATTTTCAATATTTCCCCCCAAAAATATTAATTTAGATTTGGCATGATGATCGTAAGTTTTTGTTGTTGTTGTTGTTGTTGTTGTTGTTGTTGTTGTTGTTGTTGTTGTTGTTGTTGTTGTTGTTGTTGTTAGATTAGTTCCAGGCTTTGGTGCTCACTAATTTAATCTGCACAAATATATTATTTTTAAGCATCCAATAGAAAATATTTATTTGAAAGCGAGATCTGTGAGTATATCAAAAAATATCAAATATCAAAAAACACATCAATGAATTTTTCTTCAAGTGTATCTGTCTGCGTACTGCAAGACAACCGGAACGGGCGTACCTTGTAGTGAGTTAGAGGTGTAACTTGCAGTTATCGAGAACCATTGAACCATGGTTGCAAATAATAGTATAATGGTGAGCACGTCAAGTATGAAAGCCTCGCAGCTGTACGTTAATAACTGTGATTGTTGGGTTTAGGGTTGTGGAAGGTGTAGGCGTTAATAACTGTGATGGTTTGGAAAGTTGTAGATGTTAATAACTGTCATGGTTGTGTTAAGGGTTGTGGAAGGTGTAGGCATTAATAACTGTGATGGTTGGGTTTAGGGTTGGGGAAGGTTGTAGATGTTTATAACTGTGATGGTTGGGTTAAGGGTTGGGGAAGGTTGTAGATGTTTATAACTGTGATGGTTGGGTTAAGGGTTGGAGTAGGTGTAGACATTAATAACTGTGATGGTTGGGTTAAGGGTTGGAGTAGGTGTAGACATTAATAACTGTGATGGTTGGGTTTAGGGTTGGGGAAGGTTGTAGATGTTTATAACTGTGATGGTTGGGTTTAGGGTTGGGGAAGGTTGTAGATGTTTATAACAGTGACGGTTGGGTTTAGGGTTGGGGAAGGTTGTAGATGTTTATAACTGTGATGGTTGGGTTTAGGGTTGGGGAAGGTTGTAGATGTTTATAACAGTGACGGTTGGGTTTAGGGTTGGGGAAGGTTGTAGATGTTTATAACTGTGATGGTTGGGTTTAGGGTTGGGGAAGGTTGTAGATGTTTATAACTGTGATGGTTGGGTTTAGGGTTGGGGAAGGTTGTAGATGTTTATAACTGTGATGGTTGGGTTTAGGGTTGGGGAAGGTTGTAGATGTTTATAACTGTGATGGTTGGGTTAAGGGTTGGGGAAGGTTGTAGATGTTTATAACTGTGATGGTTGGGTTTAGGGTTGGGGAAGGTTGTAGATGTTTATAACTGTGATGGTTGGGTTAAGGGTTGGAGTAGGTGTAGACATTAATAACTGTGATGGTTGGGTTTAGGGTTGGGGAAGGTTGTAGATGTTTATAACTGTGATGGTTGGGTTTAGGGTTGGGGAAGGTTGTAGATGTTTATAACTGTGATGGTTGGGTTAAGGGTTGGAGTAGGTGTAGACATTAATAACTGGGATGGTTTGGGAAGTTGTAGACATTAATAACTGTGATGGTTGGGTTAAGGGTTGGGGAAGGTGTAGACATTTTAAAAGATTTGATCCGTTCATCTCTTGAGTCCTCGGTTTTAGTCGTTTGTTCATCACGTGAAAGAAGCCAATCATATGCATTTAGAGCCGAAAAAAGATTTGGTCTGTTCCTCTCTTGTGTCCTCTGGTTTTCAGTCATCTCTCTTTACATACTGTCATGTAATGAATGAATGATGCAAAAGGTGAACTAATCATGGGTATTTCTGGCTCAGACTGTATTTATTGGTTAAGCTTATTTGGAACTGTCAGTGTCAGATGAAGGAACAACTCCAATTTGACATGCCAGAAGAGGTGATCTGAGCTAATCATAGACAAAACACCAGGTATCACTAGGTTTTGATTCGCTTTCACACTGCCCTTTTTGCAGTTAACCAGTGATTGTAAACAAAACCACATGTGTAAAGTCAGCCATTTATTGGAGAGAAATTGCTTTATTCACAATTCAATTAAACCAAACAAGACGTACGTGAATCCCTCCTTAATGAAATAAAGAGTCCAGCATCAGGTATTGGTGTAATTGTCATCATACCACTAGTTCTCAGTAGTGTAGTATAACAGACACACAGCACAATCCTACAGAGGAGTTTGATTGGCTGTGATCCTGTCTTTAGGTACAGAGTGGGTGGATCCCGAAGACCCTACCGTCATTGCAGAAAACGAGCTGCTGGGAGCCGCAGCTGCCATTGAAGCTGCCGCTAAGAAACTAGAGCAGCTCAAACCCCGAGCCAAACCCAAGGTGAGGAAATGTTCAGATACATCCTTCAGGCTAAACTGACACTGCCTACAGCTTGACATTTCTATATTTAGCTCGGGAAATCCCACTCTGTTTTCATATATTCTTAAGCCAATGCATTATCTGACCATTGTACAACTATTCCTGTTTGCGCTTCCCAGTATGGATTTGGATTTAAGGTAACTTCAATCAGCCATCACTACAGTCACTGAGCATGAATTGAAGGGATAGTTCACTCCAAAAAATGACAATTCTATCATTTATGCCACTTGTTCCAAACCTGTTTGAGTTACTTTATTCTGCTGAACACAAAAGAGGATCAACTGAAGAGTGTTGGAAACAGAAGCAACCATTGACTTTTATAATATTTTTATATTCCTACTAGTATATCCCTATGAAATTGGTCACCTAACACCTTTAGGAATAGAAAGCTAATTCATTTAAATGATTCATTGCAAAAAAAGAAACTACGAAACTTCAAAACATTTTATATTTTTTATGTTTCTCTCTTTTTTTCGTGTTTATTCATTTTCTATAATATTTTTCAAAAATAAAAATTTGAATGTGCTAGTTTTTGGACTGTGGTCCAAACCTGTTTGAGTCAAAAGCAGCCATTGACTTCAATAGTATTTTTTAATTAATTAATTTTTGGGTGCACTGTCCCTTTAAACATCATCATAATCATCAATCTTGGAATGATAAACCATTGTGATGTGTTCATATGCATGTCAAAACCTAATAATTAGCAGTGTAACGCTACACAGAATGAACGATCAGTATGTGCCGTGGTTAAACACTGTCGTTTTTCAGTACATTTGCAAACCAAACCAAATAACTCATATCTAAAATGTTCAGTATGAAAGGAGCAGTTCAGCGCCTCACCATTGAGATCCATTGTATTTGTTTTCCCTACTTTGGTAGTCGATGGTGGCGGTGAACTACTCTTTGAATTTGTGTACCGTTAGATCCTTAATAATTCTATTTCAAAAATATAAATATTTTTATGGTCGTCTTTCACAGGAAGCTGATGAGAGTCTGAACTTCGAGGAACAGATTCTGGAAGCAGCCAAATCCATTGCTGCAGCCACCAGTGCTCTGGTCAAAGCTGCGTCTGCCGCTCAGAGAGAGCTGGTGGCTCAAGGGAAGGTATGAACACATGTGCACACACCTCACACAGCTGTAGGACCATACGGGTCAACTTCATCTAAAAACTCTTATTTTTATTAGCCCTCCTGTATATTTTACTCCTTAATTTCTGAACATACTAGTTGTAATATCTCATTTTTAGTAACTGATTTCTTTTATCTTTGCCATGATAATGCATAATAATTGACTAGATTTTCCACATACTAGTATTCAGCTTAAAGTGACATTTAAAGGCTTAACTAAGTTCATTAGGTAATTACGCAGGTTAGGGGAATTAGGGAAGTCATTGTATAACGACGGTTTGTTCTGTAGACTATCGAAAAAGAGATATTGCTAAAGAAGACTAATAATATTAACTTGAAAATGTTTTTAAAAGAAAACAAAAACTGCTTTTAGTCTAGCTGCAATACAACGAATAAGACTTTCTCCAGCAGAAAAAATATAGGAAATACCGTGAAAAATTCCTTGCTCTGTTAAATATCATTTGGGAAATATTTGATAAAGAAAAAATTCACAGGAGGACGAATCATTTTGACTTCAACTGTATGTGCTTTGAGGTTAACTAGCATAGCTTCAGTAAAAAGACAATGTGATTCTCTCTTTGTCAGGTCGGAGCAATTCCAGCAAATGCGGTGGACGATGGACAGTGGTCTCAGGGTCTCATTTCAGCTGTAAGTCTGTTTCAAACCCTTCGTTCAGGTAGTGCTGGGGTCTGTACCATCAAGCTAGCTCAACAAACTCTGGGTTACAGAACTGGGTTTTAGAACATGTGTACATGAATGTGAAAACCCTCAGATGCCAATCAGATTACATTTTACAGATGAGACTTTCTCAAAAGGAGACAACTGAAAGCAAACACCTGACTTTATCATTTAAAGTGAAAAATAATCAGTAGACGAACAAGACGCTATTTAAGGACCTCAGTGCAGCCCCAAAATAACCTGCCACTATACTTTAAACCACCAAGTTTTGTCCCATTGTTCATTATTTCAAAAAATAATACAAGTTGGCATAATCATTATTCTTTAATATAGTTTAATAAGTACAGGTCAAGACAAGTATGTTTAATTTATTTAAGTAAAGGTGTCTTTTATGGTGAATGACGATGGAACATTGTTTACCCACAATTTTACATCCCAAATTGACGCATCTCGTCTTTGACCCATGTAAACATCTGTGTCTTTTAAAGAGTATATATTGAGGCCTATTAATATCACGTAGTAATATTTGCTAAAATGACTGATCAGTTTAATGCTATTTAAGGGTTCATTTGTTCAAAATCGCCTTTACATTTATTGCTAAAAGCAGAGAAATTTAGTCTTCAAAATACTTTTACAGCTTTTTTTCTTTACTTTGCTTTAATCTGATTGGTTTCATATGAGTTTAAATTGCTCATCAGGAGTGAAACCTGTGCAGGTTAGCCAATAAGTTACTTATGATACACCAACCCACCGTCAAGGTGGATAAATCCCAGTGTTGGCACAAGCTACGCTTCATGGTACAGTTCAATTTTTGGTAACATTTTGTTTTGATGGTCCATTTGAGTACAAGTAGACTGTCTGCTTAATACTGCTCAGACATTTAACTGACTATAAGAAACTTTGCAAGTACATGTCAACTTACACTAACCGTAACCTAACAGTCTACTTAGATTATAAGGAGAATTAGTTGGCATGTAGATGCAATGTAACTTCCGTCAAAATAAAGTGTGACAAAATTTTCATTGAACAAAGTCAGACGAGTCCAAATCAATATTTATTTGTTTTTATGCAAAAGAGGTCATACTTATTTGGAATTATGTAAGGATGAGCAGGATGATCATATTTGGCTGAACTATACCTTTTTTCCTGATAGAGTTAGATTTGAGGTGCAATGTAGTTTTTGATTTGGAGGATGTTTAACATATTCTGTCCTTTACATCATTGACTCCAGGCTCGTATGGTAGCCGCGGCTACTAACAACCTGTGCGAAGCAGCTAACTCTGCGGTTCAGGGTCACGCCAGCGAGGAGAAGCTCATTTCTTCAGCCAAACAGGTGGCAGCATCCACCGCACAGCTGCTGGTGGCCTGTAAGGTCAAGGCTGACCAGGACTCCCAGACCATGAAGAGACTGCAGGTCAGTGTCTGTGTTTGATGCCTTCACTACAGTTTGATGCATGAAAGAGCCTTGTAGTGGATCTTAAAAAGTTAAGCTTCCTTTTCCCAAAATATAGTAAATATTAAAAAAAATTCATAAACTTATGCAATGTGAAAATTAAATGGATAGTAAAGGTCAATATTATTCAATGCAAACTACAGGGTTCATACGGCCATGAAAAACCTGGAAAAGGCATAGAATTTTGACATGGCATTTTCCAGGCCTGGAAAAGTTTGGAAAAACAGAAAAACCCACAAAGTTTTGAAAAAGCTGTGGAAAACAGATATCTGTATTCTTGAATATAGGTTAGTTGTCTTGACTTCTATTCTGTCCTTGGCCAATCACATGCTCTCACATTATTAGTGCGGTGTAAGCGTTATCTAAATCTATTTTACATAGATATAAATATAAACTGAAACTAAATAGATTGCTGCATGTTTTATGATATACTGTAATAAATTTGAACATGCATTGTTTTTCTTTCACCACGCATATGTAGACATTGCATGAAACATTAGGTCATGAACATTTACTTGAAAGTCTTGGGAAAATCATGGAAAAGTCATGGAATTTTAGTAGTAAAAATGTGTTTGAACCCTGAAACTACAATTTTTCTTAAAAACATTTAACCTTTGCTATAAACTCACTTCCCATACACTACAAAAAAATAAGCATGACAATATTAATTGAAAGATATTTATTTAAAAAATGATTCAAGTCGTTTTGAACGTCAGAAATGTGGAAATGCCCTTTTCTGTTTTCATAGTGTTAGCAATGCTGAAGTCATGGATTTGATTCTCAGTTTTAATATTGTGTTGAGTATTAATGTGTTCATGTTTATTTGTACTTTTAAAGTTTTTATTTCTTTAGATTTCCTAATTTCACTTTAATATTAGAATTATTTTACTTTTTTTATTCTTAATGTCTATTTTATTCTTTATTTAGTGTTATGTTCATCCAAAAAAAAAAAAAAAGAAGAATTACCTTACTAACTACCTGAAATAAAGTGTTTACTTTTTCAGTTAATGTTCATTTAAAGTGACAGATTTTAGTTTTATGGTTTTAGTTAATCGTAATATCTCAGGTTCTCAGAGAAATTATCCACATAAATGGCTAAAATTATACTTTTTCAGGGGGAAAAAATCTGTGCCAAATGTATGAATGTAAATATGATGAATGTCAATTTTTGAAAAGCTCAATAAATTGACTTTCCATTGATGTAAGGTTTAAGTTAGGACAATAATTGGCTGAGATACAACTATTTAAAAATCTGAAGGTTCAAAGAAAATCATGTTTAAAGGGCACCCATGATGAAAATCATCTTTTGTAAGCTGTTTGGACAGAACTGTGCGCAGGTATAGTGTGTCCACAGTCATAATGGGGTGATAGAAACGCAATAAATCTCTTTTTTAAATTTTCTGATGTTCAAATAGGATCCATATCCCTCCCATTTTGAGGCAGACCGCAACATGACATAGGAGTGCGGTTTCCCCGCCCACTGAATTGATTGACAGCCATGTAGTAACATCTCTCTGTAGTAACACGTATAATCATATCCACAAGACAGGACATGCGCAAAGCAACTGGGATTAAAAGATCAGTTGAGCTCGCTGTGATCATGGTACTGGTAGTTCTAATAAAATGAAAAATAAATTGCAGACGGCCCAAAATAAGTTGTGTAGAATTGTTTTGAAAGTACCACCACTGACATTTAAATAATAACATTATAGTCAAAGTAATTTTTTAAAAGTTGATAAAAGGGTAAAAATTTTAAAATTAGTGATGCGGTTTAAGATTTTAAAGAAAATGGTCCCAAAATATTTTCTTAATTATTATATTTTAGTTAGTGAGGTACACTGTCATTCAACAGGAGAGAGTAATAGGGATATTTATCCTTATAGATTTAAGAGTGAATCAGGCAGAAATTCTTTTTTGTGTACTAGCTCTGTTGCTTGGAATGTTTTACCTACAAGTTTTAAAGAGATTCAAATTGAGAGTGTTTTTTGAAGGGAAATTAACAAGTGGTTGTTTTACAGTTGAAGTTGAGGATTTTGTTGTGCTGAGCTGATGATGTTTGCACTCCATTTATGATTTGCTCGTTCATTTTTAAGAATATCGAGGACCACAATGGAAATAAGCCTGTGGCTTTTTTGTGTATTTTATCCTCGACAGTTTTTAAATATGAATGAATTAGTTTAACTGGACTTGTTTGTATATTTTTGTTAAAATTGTCAAATAAAATCAATCAATCAATCAATCATCATCAAATGTGACCAAGATTGAGTTTTACAAGTTTAAAACATTTTTAAAACAGTGCAGGTTTGTAATGAATTACAGTGATTTTACCGTCTTTATCGCCACAGCCGCTTGTCAGTACAATTATGAAAGAAGACGCTTCAATCCCGGTTTGTGGAAGTTAAATCAGGTTTAGTTTGTACATTAACATAACAGATATCCATACAGCAGTGGATATTAATGGCTATTCTGTCACATTTGCTGTGGAAAAACAGTGCAAAGTTAAACACGCGCTGTCTCACATTCTGGAGACACAAACAACTTATCTTACATCTTGAAAAAGAGGTAAAATAGGTGCCCTTTAAAGTTCTAATGACCTATAATACTAGTAGAGTGCAATATTACGTATACATTATGTATAATAGTATAATATTTACAGTAGGAAATGAACTTAATATCTTCATGGAACTTGATCTTTACCTAATATTCTAATGACTTTTGGCATAAAAGAAAAAAATAGATCAATTTGACTCAAACATTATTTTTTGCTTTTGGCAAAAACATACCACATAAGACTGGTTTTGTAGTCCAGGGTCAAATACACTACCTGACAAAAGTCGTGTCGCCTATTCAAGTTTTAGGAACAACAAATAATAACTTCTAGTTTATCGTTTGGTATCAGAAGTGTCTTAAAAGGCAAAGGCCTTTAGATTACGCTTATTTTACCAAAGTAAATTATGATCATATGACTTTTAATGATTTGATCAGGACAGTAAGGTCTGACTTTGCTTAAACAAAAGTCTTGTCACTTAACAGAAATAATGTCCAGTATAGAATCTAAAGTCATGGTGCAGTGGAAAAAGAGTTAATATTGTGTCTGACTCCTATGAGCTTGGAGGACTGCATCCATACATCTCTGCAATGACTCAAATCACTTATTAATAAAGTCATCTGGAATGGCCAAGAAAGCGTTCTTGCAGGACTCCCAGAGTTCATCAAGATTCTTTGGATTCATCTTCAATGCCTCCTCCATCTTACACCAGACGTGCTTAATAATGTTTATTTCTGGTGACTGGGCTGGCCAATCCTGGAGCACCTTGATCTTCTTTGCTTTCCAGAACTTTGATGTGGAGGCTGAAGTATGAGGAGCACTATCCTGCTGAAAAACTTGCCCTCTCCTGTGGTTTGTAATGTAATGGACAGCACAAATGTCTTGATACCTCAGGCTGTTGATGTTGCCATGCACTCTGCATATCACTTGCACGCCCCCATACTGAATGGAACCCCAAAACATGATTATTCCTTCAAACTTGATTGATGTCTGTGGGAATCATGACTCCATGCTGGTTCCAGTAGGTCTTCTGCAGTATTAGTGATGATTGGGATGCAGTTCAACAGATAATTCATCAGAAAAATGTACCTTCTGCCACTTTTCCTAGTCAAGTTATTATTTGTTGCTCTTACAACTAAGATTGACGACAAGACTTTTGTCAGGAAGTGTATGTGATCCTGATATGGGGCTAAAAACCCAACTCTTCCTCTCATCATCAGCCATTGCAATGGTCAGACACAAATAAACAATGAGGAGTCCCAGTTGCTTTGTGTCCTCTAAATATCCAGTGACAGTGAAACCCACTGCACCCCTCCCGCACCAGTAGGACAGCTGTCGTCCAGCACAGGGTGAAGGTTGAGCTTTAAATTTAAAACACTTCTAAGATCACCATTATATCTTAGACATGACCGGCGTTATACTGAATTTTCACACAAGCCAATTGAGAAAAGCACCTATATTTTTTGGTCATGGATTGCAGTGGCTTGTATGTCTACAGTGTCTGATGTACTCCTGTATGGTCTCTGCATGTTTAGTTAGACCGTGTTTTATCAGGGAGATGAATGTAGCGCTGGAGCAGGAATAGACCCAGTTTCATCATCTTGTCTTCCACAGTGCAGCTGTCTGAAGTGTAATGTGCACTGATGAAGACATGTGATAAGAGCAGTGCTGATGGGGCGCTCGACGGGCCCGCTGGAGGGTGTGCTGTTTTAAAAATCCAGCACATTAGCATATAGACCTTCTTTTTATCATTCATTCCAAAGCATGTGTATACATGTCAACGTAGACAGATGCTGTGAGCAATAATTCATTTGCTGTTAATCAATACACATTTAAAAGTATAGATCACAACTAAGGGGAAGTTTACTTGAAACATCATTTTGGGGGCTGAAAATGGGCATACATTTGAAAAAGTGTTTCAAAACGGACGTTTTTGAAAACACAACTGTTGTCATGTTCCTGTAAACACCAGGAAAAAGTTAAAGAAAGTCTGAGTGCGCACTTAGGGGAGTGTAGATTAAAGCCAAACACAGAGTAGTGTTGTAGTTTTCTAATGCTTCATCAGCAAGTGTGTATTTACTTTACATTACCAAATACAGAGACACACACATGCCAAATTATACATAGACATGATCGCAGAGCTGTCAATAGCAAATTGTCAATTCCCTATTGACCTTATTATTGATGTACGAGCAGGCGCAGCCGTTGAAATTTTATTGCCTCGAGACTTTCGGTCTTATTCACTTCCATTAATTTTTAGATTTATGGTTCGTTATGCTGCTTCGTGCTGCAAACTTCTATTTTCTTATTACACGGGTTGGACCCCATTTTGCCTTCAGAACTGCCTTAATCCTTCATGACATAGATTTAACAAGGTACTGGAAATATTCCTCAGAGATTTTGGTCCATATTGACATGATGGCATCATGCAGTTGCTGCAGATTTGTCGGCTGCACATCCATGATGTGAATCTCCCTTTCCACCGCATCCCAAAGGTGCTCTATTGGATTGAGATCTGGTGACTGTGGAGGTCATTTAAGTACAGTGAACTCGTTGTCATGTTCAAGAAACCAGTCTGAGATGATTCACACTTTATGACATGGTGTGTTATCCTGCTGGAAGTAGCCATCAGAAGATGGGTACACTGTGGTCATAAAGTGATAGACATGGTCAGCAACAGTAATCAGGTAGTCTGTGGTGTTGACACAGTGCTCAATTGGTACTAATGACCCAAAGTGTACCAAGAAAATATCCCCCACACCATTACATCACCACCACCAGCCTGAACCGTTGATACAAGGCAAGATGGATCCATGCTTTCATGTTGTTGATGCCAAATTCTGACCCTTTCATCTGAATGTTGCAGCAGAATTTGAGATTCATCAGACCAGGCAATCTTTATTCAATCTTCTATTGTCCAATTTTGGTGAGCCTGTGTGAATTGTAGCCTCAGTTTCTTGTTCTTAGCGGACAGGAGCAGCACGCGGTTTGGTCTTCTGCTGTTGTAGCTCATCCGCTTCAAGGTTTGATGTGTTGTGCGTTCAGAGATGCTCTTCTGCATACCTCAGTTGTAACGAAGGTTGCCTTTCTATCAGCTGGAACCAGTCTGGCCATTCTTCTCTGACCTGACATCAACAGTGCATTTGCTCTTTTTCGGACCATTCTCTGTAAACCCTAGAGATGGCTGTGCGTGACAATTCCAGTAGATCAGCAGTTTCTGAACTACTCAGACCAGCCCGTCTGGCACCAATAACTATGCCATGTTCATTCACCTTTCCACCCCATTCTGATGCTCTGTTTGAACTGCAGCAGATTGTCTTGATCATGTCTACATGCCTAAATGCATTGAGTTGCTGCCATGTGATTGGCAGATTAGAAATTTGCATTAATGAGCAGCTGGACAGGTGTGCCTAATAAAGTGGCCGGTGAGTGTAGGTTTATATTCATGTTGGTGCTGATTAGGTTGACACTTTTGACACCCACCAAAACAAGAGAAAACGTTTCTCATAAACGGTTGCACATCGCTTTCAGCAAACATATTGTTCATCCTAGAAACCATAGCAAAACATTTGCACACTGGTTTGAGTTTGAACATGCCCTAGTCTTTTTTGTAGTTTCCTGATATAGCTGGTCGGTTTTTTTGCCTGTTTTGCTGAGATCTCATGAGAAAAATCTCCTCGCAAACACACTAACAGAGGACTTCTAGTGATTGATGCATTGGAATTGTTGTGAGGTGAACTAGACATTTTTGCCACGGTGTTTAACATGTAATTGTGCTGCTAATAGAGCTGTGCAGTGATGTAAAAGTCTCCTGTAGCAGTGGTGCGGAATCTCTTGGCTTTGCTAGTTTGTGTATTAAGTACAGGCCGGTCCTTCCTCTCTCTAAGATAAATCACACTCCAGACAGCCAACACACTCACCCCTAACTCAGCCATGTACAATGCCTCAAAAGGTATAAAAGGAAAAAAATATTCCTGGAACGTTTGCCAAGGAGCTCCAGAGATGTGTTTGGTTCCGGCTACTCTGTCCACGGCTGCTTTTCCTTATAAAGCCATCCCTAGTGTCCAGACACATCCAGAGTCTTCCCTACAAACAGCGGAGCTGCCTGCTGTGGGAGTAGTCTTCAACTCTTTGTTCAAAACTACTTCACATGGTTCTGATGAAAATATTCTGATTCATCTTCTGATAATATGACTGTTGTTGAGAAACTTTCACAATAATAAGAGTTTAATAAGAATTATTCTAAGATTCATTAGGATGGAAGAATTTTGTATTGTTTCGGCAGGATTGGCTTGGCTCGTAGTTGCTTATAATCTAAAATTATCTATCAAAAATGATATTTTTAGTTGAAAGAGATAAACAAGCAAAAATCTTAGCTGAAAAAGACTATCCTGTGCCGCACTGCCCAGCTGTCTTAAGTGTGCGGGTTTCACTCCGAGAAGCGGCTTTCACACCAAACAAGGAAAGTTCTGCACTATGAAACCCATTCATTTCAATGGCTTGTGCCGCACAAGAGCAGTTTGTTGCCGTGTCGACTTGCTTGCACGCGCTTACTGTGGTCAAAGTTCAAAATAGCTTCATATTCCACACTGTGGATGTTCAGTAATATGTACCCTTATCACAACAATCGCAACACATTTCTACATATGGTGGATGTTTTCATCCAAGGAAATGTTCTGAAGCCCCTTTTTCACTACGCGGTACGTATGGCTCTGCACAGTTTGCATTTCCACTATAGGTTAGTAAAGCTTAAAGTAGGTTGGATTATCGCTACAGTTGCACCACCTCTACTGCTGTGACTTCATGGAAAAACATTTTCATTCTGGGTCGTCCCATCCAGCTGTTCCACTGACCATGATGCTGCCATTGCAGGTGTATTTATATGTGGTGATATTAAAAAAAATTATATCTGGTGAATCCACAATACAGGAGTGACTGTTGACTGTTTAAATAAAGCAGGTTTGGTGTCGTATCGCAAATCCAATTCTCCGACCAATCAGTGATCAGCAGTCACTCATTAAGTGATGGTATGGCCTACTTGACTTTATTGTCATTCACATATACTCAGTACACAGAATGAAATTCTGTAGCATTGGCTCTGCAGTTTCAAAAAGAATACCCCTAAACAATAAGTAAATAAATAATATAATATACCAATATACACTAGATGGCACTAAAAAAAAAGAAAAGTAGCAGGTGCTAGATGTGGAATGCAGTGGAAACACCCCCAAAATGAGCGGTACTAAACCACAACATACCGTTCTGTAAAATAATTGCCTTTATTAGCTTTCACTTCTACTGCTTTGGTATTTGGTTGTAACTTTATTTTAGATTGTGTTTGAGGTGAATCTTTAATTAAATAAACACTGTCTTCATGTTTACTTAAGAGCATGTCTTTGGCTTTTTTATGGATACTGTAAGAATGTCTGTTTTTCCCCCCATTAGGCTGCTGGTAATGCTGTTAAGAGGGCGTCTGATAACCTGGTGAAGGCGGCACAGAAGGCTGCGTTTGAGGCTCAAGATGATCAGGCTGTGATGGTGAAGAGCAAGATGGTGGGCGGTATTGCTCAGGTAAAGAGAACATAAGTACAAGGCCAGTTGTTGCAAACGAACGCACACATTTCTTTTAGGTGTTTCAAGCACAACAACTGACAACTCAAAAATGCTGTATTTTAATGTCAGCTTCTTACTGATGCATGTCAAGTGTCCTTTATATGATTGTTTTTACTTGATAAATTAATTGTAATTGTGCTTGAAACTACAAAAATATACGTAAAATGAACGCTACAGATAGGCCCGCTGCCAGGATGTCATAACTGAGGGGGCATTTTAATCCCATTGGGGGGCACTAGACCTGGTGACTGATTTTAGTCCCGCTTGTTCCCTTCATGTAGGCTATTTATTCACTTATTTATTACTTTGCATTACTGCCTAAGTTACTGAGTTAAGGCAGTAATATGCTTTTTATAGTAATAATAATAATATGCACAGTTTCACTATTACTGATTTTATCAATGAAGGTTATGCAGTGATACAGTTTATTAACGCAGACAGATCATGGCTTCAGCGCCAAACGAGTGCTTTAAATTATATTTTATTCTCCTTATTTCTTTCCATTTTATTTCAAACAATATAAATGTTTAAAGTTTTAGGTAAAGACGTCAAACTATGCCCACACATGCAAGCTGACCCACTATTCATATAACCGCTAAATAAATATAGTGAAATCAGCATAACCGAGTCATCACGCTTCATTACCCAACCAACATCAGTGTTAGGAAAAAGTTCAATGTTGCAATCTAATGTCATTTTAAAAAAGAATAGTAGCTAAATGTGTTACTTAATTACATTTTAAGGCATTAGTTTAGCAAAACAAAGTCTGTCTACCTCAGAAAAACAAAGAAAGAATTCACAGTTATTACCATGAAAATTGGTTACATTTTTGCATGAATAACATGCAACTCAATAGGCTATATAACTTTTATTATTATTTTAAAGGTAAAAATAAAGATTTTTGTTATGCTATCATAAGTGATTTTTTTGCGTGATATTGTCCAGTTGGCATTTGTAAAAACGCCATCATAAACTAGTAGGTTACTAGGCCTACACATCATTTTATTTATTGATTTAGCTTATTTTAATAACTTGTTTTCAGGTTACATTTTCATTTTTAGGGCCATGAGCTACAAGTCAAAATAAAATCGATATGCTTTAGGCGTTAAAATAGGCCTACGGTATATTTTCTGGTGTTTAATTTTGCATGAGCAAATAGCAGTATATTGCATATATTTAAAGATTATCATTCAACCTACCTGCAGCGCATGTGAGAGGCAAATTCACCTACTCACATTTGTAAGACTGTAAACTTGACTTGGCAGGCCGATCATCTTTAAACTTAAAAGACATTTTAAGTGTTTAACTTGTAGCTGCTGCATAATGGGATGTTTCTTTTCACAACTGTTAAAGTGCGCTTTAGCAAAGTCAAAACGAAAGCAAACATTCAAAAGGTTCTGCGTTGTCCATCGGTTCATTTAATAGGTTATAAGTTCATTTTAATAATATTAATAATGATGAATATAATAAATTATAATATTATTTATAGTGTAGACTGCAGTGCAGTGTTCAATGAAACATTTTTATTAGGCTAGTAAAGGCTACTCTAATATTAATCCCGAACTGAAAAACTAATGTGAACATGACTGGCAGTTGCGTCTCTGCTAAAATTAATTTAACGGCAAATTTCTTCTGCGTTTTTTCCTTTTAGAACTCAAGAGAGTTGTATTTAAAGGATTAGCTAACCAAAACATGTAATCAATTAGGCTTCACGTCATCCAATAGTCCAGTTTTCTCACGTGTGAGTTTAGAGTGCGCCGCCGCGTTTTAAAGGCTATATACGGGTGCACCCTGACAAATTCTTTCAGAGGGGGCAATGTCCCTTTTCGGCCCCCCAGTAGCGCCGGGCCTGGTTACAGAGCAGTATGACGCCAACCACTTTTGTTCCTTTTCATACTAAAGATATTCACAGGGACATATTATCGAATATCACCAATATTATTTTTGTAAAATGTGATGTAAAATCAAGGTAAAATAATGTGGTTTTGTTTGCTTTTGAAAACACTATTGATTGGCCAGTGGTTCGCTAGACCAGTGTTTCTCAACCACGTTTCTGGAGGACCACTAGTCATTGGAGGACCAGTGAGTCAATACTGCATGAATGCCTGCAAAAATGCCTCCTTTGTCACACCATTACAGCTCTTTCAGTCTCGGCTGATGATCTGAATCAGGTGTGTTTGAAAAGGAGACATGGTAAATGTGCAGAGTTGGTGCTCCTCCAGGAACGTGGTTGAGAAATACTACACTAGATGATCTGTATGACAAGCTCCGCCTTCTCATGGACATGTACAAGGACGTGTGTCTGAAATGTACAACAAAATGTACCCTAAGTAACATATTTCAGATTTGCACAAATTCAGACAGTGCCCTCTAGTGGATTTGTCATCTGAAACGTGCAATAAAACGTACCCGGAGCAACATATTTTACATATACCCATTCATTCATTCATTCATATTTTTTCGGCTTAGTCCCTTTATTAACCTGGGGTCACCACAGTGGAATGAACCACCAACTTATCCAGCATATGTTTTACACGGCGGATGCCCTTCCAGCTGCAACCCATCACTGGGAAACACCCATACAATTTTTAGCTTACCCAATTCACCTGTACCACATGTCTTTGGACTGTGGGGGAAACCGAAGCACCCGGAGCAAACCCATGCGAATGCGGGAAGAACATGCAAACTCCACACAGAAATGCCAACTGACCCAGCCGAGGCTCGAACCAGCGACCTCCTTACTATGAGGCGACACCACTACCTACTGCGCCACCACATAAACTGATTAACACAGAATATTTATCCTGAGTTTTGGTGTTGTACTGTAGATATTGATATTACTGTGTGCGTTTCCTCAGATCATCGCTGCTCAGGAGGAGATGCTCAGGAAGGAGAAAGAGCTGGAAGAAGCCAGAAAGAAGCTGGCGATGATCCGACAGCAACAGTACAAGTTCCTGCCCTCAGAGCTGCGAGAGGACGGACAGGAGCAGTGAGCCGCATCAGAGACTAATCCATCACATTCAAAGTCAATCATATGCAATGAGTATAAAGTGAACCATGTATCAAGATGTCTATTTTGAAAGTGTTTTTGTTGATTTCTGTCCCTTTTATGAGCATTGCCATGCCAGCTTTATTGGTTTGTTGTATTTGGATAATACGCCTCATCTAGAAGTCCTTTTTTAATTGCTTCTATCATATTTTTTCCAGTGCTATATAGATTAGATGTGTTTTTAAGGCTAGTGATCATGGCGCTGGGGTCAAACAGTGTTCGTAATGTCCACTAAGCTTTCAGAGAGAACATTTGAAAAATTCTCAAACTAACTTTTAAGTTCTTCTCCACGTCTATTTTTCTTTTTATATATATATTATTATTATTTTTTTGCGGCTGATTTGGACCAGTGGTGCAATGATTAACTTTGCGTTAAAACAATTCATAGAGAAAACATATCATTTTTCTAAAGAACAGAATAATAAAGCTTTGAAAGGATACAAATAGTATCTCCTGTTAATGTTTTTGAAGCGTCGAGGATTGCATTTGTGATAACTTGTTTCTATCAAAAGTATATCTTTTATAAAACACAAAAGCCATATTTCCATATTTTGTTTGCTTTTATAATGTATTTTGTTGCGATTCACTGTTGATGTAATTGTCATTTAGATGTCGATGGACAATATTAGATGAAAAAAGGATTTGGCTAATTCAAATGTCTGTGTTTATCAAAGATTAATCAGAGTAACTATAAAGAACTGTATTAAAGAAATGCTAAAGACTGTTATTAACGGATTCAATGCAGAGAGCGTGTTCTTCGCCATTACAGCCTTTCCTTTTGCATTCAGTATATTCTGAATCTTGCCTGCCTTTATATTTTATATTTGTGTATTTAACAGTTTCTCACCTAAACTAAGCAAACGCACTTATGTGTTTAACGAAAAACTCATAAAATCACTGTTTTGCAAAGACTTCTGATTGCATTTGTGTGTGTGTTTTCACAGACTGGTGACATCAAGATAATGAATAGGTCATTAATGAACATTATATCATTTAGTACTTCATGCACACTCAAATATAAAAGCAAAATTATTATTCTCCTGGCTAAAGAAATTCATATTTAGTCTATAAATTAACTGAGAGAGTATATGGCACCCAAATAATACCGGGAAAACTATTTTAAAGTTCCTAAGCCTTTATAAAAGTGAATGGATGCGATCAGTGTAGTGTTTGATGAAGCAGCTGTTTATCACATTGGTAGCATGTTTACTTTTATCCTAACCTTAGAGTATCTATAAAGTGGAATAAAAGGAGAAAAGAATACTACTAAGCATGACACACGATCACTACAGGACAGAGATGACATCATTTTTGTTTAGATACTTTTGGCCACACATTATTTTTCTGATTTATACGAATTAAGAAATGTATTGGTCATCTATTCAGAGCAAACTTGAAAAAAAAAAAATACTGCATGTGAAATTATCATCAGAAAAGTAGTCAAGGAGAGCATATAGAGGTAACACAGGGTGTCTGCGGGGTCTTACAAAGTTGATAAATCAATTGAGAAATTTAAGGCCCTTAAAAGGTATTAAAGTCTTAATCACGTTTTTTACGAGGTCTTAAATTTTGTTCAAGCGTTGTCCAAAGTGCTTGACTCCACAAAAGCATAAATATATTTATTTTCCTAATATTAACAACGGCGTGCTCGATCTACGTGTTCGGGCCGAGGCGCGTCCGTCCAGGTGATGTCACGTAATTTGCGACAAACATGGAAAGGTGATGTGACGCTCTCCACATGTAGCGAAACCATAGAGCCAAACAGACGGCAAAATGGGAAAATGTAAGTTTGCGTACTCCTGCGTGGAGAAAGACGAGTTTAAACAGTGGCTAAAACCTGTCGCAGAAAACAACAGCGTAATTTATTCTTTCAAACTCCGAGCTTATCGGAGTTCTGTTGCATGGTTGTGCTCCATTGATTTATTTAACTACAACTGTTTATTAAGTTAAATGTTTGATACTGATTAGAACTGTAAGTGGAGATGAGGTCTTAAAATATTCTGTCTTTAAAAAAGTATTGAAATTATCTTTTGGATTCCTGCATGTACCCTGAAACAGAAGAGGACCTAAAAGAAAACCTTTCACATTTCACTTCTAGCAGTTAAATCTGGTCAGTCGAAACACTAATGACAGACACTCAAGCAAAACAAGTTGCAATAATGGGTAACACTTTATAATAACTACACACTATAATTCATTTACTAAGCATTAGGATCTAGTGAATTCATTATTTGTAAAGCATTAACTCTACATTAACATACGTTAGTAAGCAGTTTATAACTGCAGCTACAAATGCTCTATTCTTGATTTATAACCACATTTATAAAGTGCTTAATAATTGTACTTTCATACTTTGTTGATGATTTATTTTTCATTACTAAATTAAGTGTTGCATTATTTACAAACCATTTGTATTTAAGAGTAGTTGGTGGATTATAAGATAATTCAGGATGAGTTAGTAAATGATTAATAAACTATTGAAATCAACATTTATATGTCTTTATGTAATATATCTAAATGCTTTATTAACTCAACTTCATCCTGTTTTGTGACCTAATCTAAAGTGAGGACTATTTATGTTTTATAAATCCCTTATAAATGACAATTAAAGGCTCAGTATGAACAATAATCATTGCAATCTTATCTAAAAAGTAAAATTACTGTAAAACTTTAACATTGCTGAATAACAGTTTCAAAATACGACATAAAATTGGATAAAACATCAACAATATAATAATTTAACAATATAATAGGATGCAATGTCTAAACTATACAGTAATTTTATTTTAGATAAGCTTGCAAAGATTTATTTTTCAATTGAAATACAGTTTTATTTGTGTATCTTCAAACGAATAGGAATGAATAATGTCGTTTATGTTCTTTTTTCCTGTTTAGAATATAACTGAGCCTTAATTTTGTCATTTATAAGGGATTTATAAAGCATAAATAGTCCTCACTTTAGATTAGGCCACAAAACTGGATGAAGTGGAGTTAATAAAGCATTCGTTAACATACAAATTAACTATTAATAAATGCCTGAATAATAAGATTTATAAATGTTCATTTGAATAGTTTATTAATCATTTACTAACTCATTCTGAATGATCTTAAAAACCACCAACTATTCCTAAATAACTGGTTTGTAAATAATGCAATATTTAATTTAGTAATGAAAAATAAATCATCAACAAAGTATGAAAGTACAATTATTAAGCACAATATAAATGTGGTTGAGGTCAAGAATAGAGCATTTGTAGCTGCAGTTATAAACTTCTTACTAACATTTATTAATGTAGAGTTAATGCTTAACAGATAATGAGTTCACTATTTGCTAATGCTTAATAAATGGTTCATAGTGTGTAGCTATTATAAAGTGTTACCCAATAAGGTTAAGATATTTGTATGACATCAGTCTGTCTTACAGAAATCTGTATTTTCTTTGCATACATTTGTTGACTTTGTCAAAAATGATCCCTTTTCACACAGATGGATTATATTCTGTGTTTGTACTTTTGAAAACAAAAATTGCACATCTGGGGTCTGTTATTTGTACCTCGCTTAAATGATCTAAGATCTATGAACAGATCCTGCATCTGTTAATCTTGATAACTGATCTCTGGCTAATTTGGTTCTTCAAACAAGCTCAAGAATTAGATTAAAATGTCTGGATGAAATGATCTGAGATCGCTGTGTTGTGAAAGCCTGTGGCTAGTGTAATGACATCATCTGATTAATATTCAATTATCAATGTGAGCAAAACTATATAACATTCGTAGTAAAGGGTTTGTTAAATATGATACGCAATAAGTTTCCACGTTTGTTGTGGGCTGCAGGCTTTATTCTTTCATGTGTCAAGAGTGTTCAGCAATTTATTTAGTTTTACATTTTAGATCAGATTTTCTTTACTATAGTAGCCCAGGCCTATTCAAGTTTCTTAATCGGCGTAAGGAATTTAAATAAATTTTGCATCAAAAAAGCATTTTAGCAATTTATTTAGTTTTACATTTAGAGTGGATTTTCTTCTTAGGCCTCTTCAAGTTTCTTAATAAATGGCTGCTTAAATTAATTTTGCATCAAAAAAGCATTTTGATATTGGTAAAGGTGTCTGCAACTTTTGCAAAGCATCAAATCACCGTCATATTAGCTGTCAAAATGTGTCCATGACTGCATAAATTCTTCATTTCCTTAAAGAAAAAACCCAGAGTATTGGCCATGTCCATTACTGTATGCAAATTGTACTAAAGCGGAGTCTGTACCTTAAAATAGTATGTGTTTGTATCTAAAAAGTCCATATTAATAACACCCATACACACTCATTCACACACATATACTACGGGAAACACCCATACACTCTCATTCACACACATATACTACGGGAAACACCCATACACTCTCATTCACACACATATACTACGGGAAACACCCATACACTCTCATTCACACACATATACTACGGGAAACACCCATACACACTCATTCACACACATATACTACGGGAAACACCCATACACTCTCATTCACACACATATACTACGGGAAACATCCATACACACTCATTCACACACAAATACTATGGGAAACACCCATACACTCTCATTCACACACATATACTACGGGAAACACCCATACACACTCATTCACACCCATACAGTACAGGAAACACCCATACACACGCATTCACACGCATATACTACGGGAAACACCCATACACTCTCATTCACACACATATACTACGGGAAACACCCATACACGCATTCACACATATACACTACGGGAAACACCCATACACACGCATACACTACAGGAAACACCCATACACACGCATACACTACAGGAAACACCCATACACACACATTCACACACATACACTACAGGAAACACCCATACACACTCATTCACACGCATACACTACAGGAAACACCCATACACACGCATTCACACACATACACTACAGGAAACACCCATACACACGCATTCACACACATACACTACAGGAAACACCCATACACACGCATTCACACACATACACTACAGGAAACACCCATACACACGCATTCACACACATATACTACGGGAAACATCCATACACACTAATTCACACACAAATACTATGGGAAACACCCATACACTCTCATTCACACACATATACTACGGGAAACATCCATACACACTCATTCACACACAAATACTATGGGAAACACCCATACACACTCATTCACACTCATATACTACGGGAAACATCCATACACACTCATTCACACACATATACTGCGGGAAACATCCATACACACTCATTCACACACATATACTACAGGAAACACCCATACACACGCATACACTACAGGAAACACCCATACACACTCATTCACACACATATACTACAGGAAACACCCATACACACGCATACACTACAGGAAACACCCATACACACTCATTCACACACATATACTACGGGAAACACCCATACACACTCATTCACACGCATACACTACAGGAAACACCCATACACACGCATTCACACACATACACTACAGGAAACACCCATACACACTCAATTACACGCATACACTACAGGAAACACCCATACACACGCATTCACACACATACACTACAGGAAACACCCATACACACTCATTCACACACATACACTACAGGAAACACCCATACACACGCATACACTACAGGAAACACCCATACACACGCATTCACACACATACACTACAGGAAACACCCATACACACGCATACACTACAGGAAACACCCATACACACTCATTCACGCACATACACTACAGGAAACACCCATACACACTCATTCACGCACATACACTACAGGAAACACCCATACACACGCATACACTACAGGAAACACCCATACACACTCATTCACACACATATACTACGGGAAACATCCATACACGCATTCACACACATACACTACGGGAAACACCCATACACTCTCATTCACACACATATACTACGGGAAACACCCATACACACTCATTCACACGCATACACTACAGGAAACACCCATACACACACATACACTACAGGAAACACCCATACACACGCATACACTACAGGAAACACCCATACACACGCATTCACACACATACACTACAGGAAACACCCATACACACTCATTCACACGCATACACTACAGGAAACACCCATACACACGCATTCACACACATACACTACAGGAAACACCCATACACATGCATTCACACGCATACACTACAGGAAACACCCATACACACACATACACTACAGGAAACACCCATACACACGCATTCACACGCATACACTACAGGAAACACCCATACACACGCATTCACACACATACACTACAGGAAACACCCATACACACTCATTCACACGCATACACTACAGGAAACACCCATACACACGCATTCACACACATACACTACAGGAAACACCCATACACACTCATTCACACACATACACTACAGGAAACACCCATACACACGCATACACTACAGGAAACACCCATACACACGCATTCACACACATACACTACAGGAAACACCCATACACACGCATACACTACAGGAAACACCCATACACACTCATTCACGCACATACACTACAGGAAACACCCATACACACTCATTCACACGCATACACTACAGGAAACACCCATACACACGCATACACTACAGGAAACACCCATACACACTCATTCACACACATATACTACGGGAAACATCCATACACACTCGTTCACACACATATACTACGGGAAACACCCATACACACGCATACACTACAGGAAACACCCATACACACTCATTCACACACATATACTACGGGAAACATCCATACACACTCGTTCACACACATACACTACAGGAAACACCCATACACGCATTCACACACATACACTACGGGAAACACCCATACACTCTCATTCACACACATATACTACGGGAAACACCCATACACACTCATTCACACGCATACACTACAGGAAACACCCATACACGCATTCACACACATACACTACGGGAAACACCCATACACTCTCATTCACACACATATACTACGGGAAACACCCATACACACTCATTCACACGCATACACTACAGGAAACACCCATACACACGCATTCACACACATACACTACAGGAAACACCCATACACACGCATACACTACAGGAAACACCCATACACACTCATTCACGCACATACACTACAGGAAACACCCATACACACTCATTCACGCACATACAGTACAGGAAACACCCATTCACACGCATACACTACAGGAAACACCCATACACACGCATACACTACAGGAAACACCCATACACACTCATTCACACACATATACTACGGGAAACATCCATACACACTCGTTCACACACATACACTACAGGAAACACCCATACACGCATTCACACACATACACTACGGGAAACACCCATACACTCTCATTCACACACATATACTACGGGAAACACCCATACACACTCATTCACACGCATACACTACAGGAAACACCCATACACACACATACACTACAGGAAACACCCATTCACACGCATACACTACAGGAAACACCCATACACACGCATTCACACACATACACTACAGGAAACACCCATACACACTCATTCACACGCATACACTACAGGAAACACCCATACACACGCATTCACACACATACACTACAGGAAACACCCATACACACTCATTCACACACATACACTACAGGAAACACCCATACACACGCATACACTACAGGAAACACCCATACACACGCATTCACACACATACACTACAGGAAACACCCATACACACGCATACACTACAGGAAACACCCATACACACTCATTCACGCACATACACTACAGGAAACACCCATACACACTCATTCACACGCATACACTACAGGAAACACCCATACACACGCATTCACACACATACACTACAGGAAACACCCATACACACTCATTCACAGACATACACTACAGGAAACACCCATGCACACGCATACACTACAGGAAACACCCATACACACGCATTCACACACATACACTACAGGAAACACGCATTTACACGCATACACTACAGGAAACACCCATACACACGCATTCACACCGCATACACTACAGGAAACACCCATACACACTCATTCACTACAGTAAAAACCCATACACACGCATTCACTACAGTAAACACCCATACACACGCATACACTACAGGAAACACCCATACACACTCATTCACACATATACACTACAGGAAACACCCATACACACTCATTCACACATATACACTACAGGAAACACCCATACACACTCAGTCACATGCATACACTACAGGAAACACCCATACACACGCATTCACATGAATACACTACAGGAAACACCCATACACACGCATTCACTACAGGAAACACCCATACACACTCATTCACTACAGGAAACACCCATACACACTCATTCACACATATACACTACAGGAAACACCCATACACACTCAGTCACATGCATACACTACAGGAAACACCCATACACACGCATTCACATGAATACACTACAGGAAACACCCATACACACGCATTCACTACAGGAAACACCCATACACACTCATTCACTACAGGAAACACCCATACACACTCATTCACACATATACACTACAGGAAACACCCATACACACTCATTCACACATATACACTACAGGAAACACCCATACACACGCATTCACTACAGGAAACACCCATACACACGCATTCACTACAGGAAACACCCATACACACTCATTCACTACAGGAAACACCCATACACACTCATTCACTACAGGAAACACCCATACACACGCATTCATTACAGGAAACACCCATACACACTCATTCACTACAGGAAACACCCATACACACTCATTCACTACAGGAAACACCCATACACACTCATTCACACATATACACTACAGGAAACACCCATACACACGCATACACTACAGGAAACACCCATACACACGCATACACTACAGGAAACACCTATACATACTCAGTCACACGCATACACTACAGGAAACACCCATACACACGCATTCACATAAAAACACTACAGGAAACACCCATACACACGCATTCACATAAAAACACTACAGGAAACACCCATACACACTCATTCACACGCATACACTACAGGAAACACCATAGACTGTAAAAAATATGGACGTAGTATCCGTGACGTCACCCATAGGTTTATGAAGAACCCAAAAGAAGCTACTAGAAGGCGTGGCCGACCGTCGCCATTTTGTTCGCGCGTCATCACACCAACCCCGGGCATACCATACAAGGGCAAAGAGGCGCAGCGTGAGCGGATCTACAGATGCCCTGCTTAGATGGGCTTTCCTAAGAGAGAAACGCTTAATACTTCATCACCTGCGACTCGTTTGTGTTCTGACCACATGTGCTTGGTTGTACACTTTATCAATAAAGTGTTTAGACTTTTAAAAACACTGTTTCATAAGCAACGTCATAAGCGCAATGCTTAGTGGCTCAATGCATTACACATTGAGCCACTAAGCATTGCGCTTATGACGTTTTTCAACAGGAGGAAAGTGCGAAATACTTCCAAAAACTTCAGATATAGTCTGTGTTAGTAAATGCAAGGCTAATTATGAAGTCCAGGCAGAACACTGTATGACAACGCTTCAGATGACTGTTCTAGAGCCTACAGCTAATTAATCTGTCAGATTCTGGAGTGCAGCTCTAAAGAACATTATAAATGATAAATGATCTTATATAAAACAAATACATTCATAGAGATGGTATATAATGATATATTTCACTCACCTGGGAAATGGAGGCCACGTGAATGGCTTGTGAGCACAATTAAGTGCACACAGCATGCTATATCATCTGATAATTGTAGGAAATAATTCCAAAAGGCAACTGTGTAAAGCCACATATAACAACACAAAAACACGATGAACATGCCGAGATCAGCGACTAATCAGCCGTAATCAGCTGAGGTGAAGTGACGGCAACCAGCGAGACCTAGCTGTCACTCAAGTGGCCACACCCTTAATTATGCAAACTTAATATAACCTAATATAAAGGAAACGGATGAGTTATAAAAATATTCACCCCCCTCACAGTTGTCACGAAGGGTAATAGTAGCTGTATGAACCAAAATCGTTATTTGTACCAGGCTGTAAACACCTTTTTTTATGCTGTAAATTTGGCCATTCTAACAGTGGGCTCAATAGAAATTTGCTCTATTATGGAGCCCGGACTAGCGGAATTTCGATGAATTGCAGTTTCCCGAGGGAGAGCGGGAGGTTGCCGCTTGGGAAACACCCATACACACGCATACACTACAGGAAACACCCATACACACCCATTCACACGCATACACTACAGGAAACACCCATACACACGCATTCACATGCATACACTACAGGAAACACCCATACACACTCATACACACGCATACACTACAGGAAACACCCATACAAATGCATACACTACAGGAAACACCCATACACACTCATTCACACGCATACACATGGCCGGCGGCGTGCAGGAATTACACTTATTACTAAGCCACACTTACATGCTATTTCAGAGCGAATATTCAGAGTACATGATAAACAGTAAAGGGAGGCTGTCATTGTTCAAAAATAAACCAATGTGAATATAAACGCTACTTCAGCTCAGTAAAGCAGGCTAGGTGGATTAGCGCTATTTACTGATGTTTTGTTGTTAAACTAAATAAAAATCTACACTATCGATGCTGTAAAGGACCTTCTGAAACTGAAAATAGTCACATCAATCTTTCACCGGGAGATTTCAGTGGCTGAACAACACTTCTGTGCATATAACCCATTCATAACACAACACAATCTACATCAGCTTTGGGGGACTAAAATAGTTTTACAACAGAACATCACCTGTCTAACAGAAATACTTCAGCCATGGTGTCGTCCTTCCTCCAGCGTGCAAAAGTTACTCCAAAATTGATTCAGGATTTTAAAAAGTTTCAATTCAGCATTTGATTTTACCGTAACTGTGACTGTCTTGTGTGCAGGTGAACGTGCATTGCACATGCAGGCATGCACACACTAATGGCGGATACGCGTAAACAGAGATGTGCAGAAGCCCAAATCTAATTTGTTGACCGACAGTTTGGGCTACTTATCGGAATTATAGGTCCGACAATATTTAATTGGATGAACATTTTTTTGTTTTATGCCTCACCCAGAATATAAAAATACATATAAACACATTTAGATTATTTACTTTAATCATTACTATTGGGACTGTAAGGAGACTTTCAACCACCACAATAACAAATGTTTCTGAAGACAATCACCTACTGCACCGTTAATTAAATCCATTTAAATCTTTGCTCCATCACCTCCTCCAACTTTCTTATTCCTTTTTTCTACTTTTAACATTATTATTTTTAGTTGTTTATTCATTCTTTAGTTTTTTGAATTTACTGATATTTTTTATTATTATTATTTATTTGTCATTATTGTTATTTATGCAGTTTTATTATTTTGTCTTCTCTTGTTTTTGTTGCTAAAGTTTCACTATGTCTGCCATATTAAGCATTTACATATGTACTTTTCACTCAATTAAAAAATGAAACGCTAATAACTACATAGCTATAACTTACAGTTGAAGACAAAATGATTCGCCCTCCTGTGAATTTTTAGAAAAGAACAAACCGTTATACAATGACTTGCCTTATTACCCTAACTTGCCTAATTAACCTAGTTAAGCCTTTAAATGTCCCTTTAAGCTGAATACTAGCATCTTGGAAAAATATCTAGCACAATATTATTTTCTGTGGTCATGGCAATCATAAAAGAAATCAGTTATTTAATAAGACTATTATGTCTAGAAATGTGCTGAACAAATCTTCTCTCCGTTAAACAGAAATTGGAGGAAAAATATATAGGGGGCTAATAATTTAGGAGGGCTAATAATTCTGACTTCAACTGTATACAATTAAATAGACATAACCACATGCCGCCAAAAAATAATAAATTGTCCAGTCAGTGTTCAGTCGTCAGTAGTCCAGTCACTCTTTATCTGACACATTACTAAATGACCAGCAGCATCTTTTTAAGATTGTGAGAAAATAAAGCAGTGTTTGAGGAGTAGGATTACGTCAGCAGTTGTTTTAACCGAAGCACTTTAAACAAGCCTGACCTCAGATCTTCTGAAGCAGAACTGGAGAAAGAGGATCCGCACACAGCCTCCCAAACATGGACAAAAGCACAGGGTCAAACGCTGAGCTCACCGAGAGGACGAATCACAGCGAGGGGACGTCACTCACCCACAGACTTTACACAAGTTTCCAAAAAAGAGCAGAGAGTTGCTCTGGAGAGGATTCCAGCCGCCTCTCAGCTGCGCTCAGCGTCGCCCGTCTGCCTCCGCTTCTCAACAAGCTCTCCTCTTTCTCTTCGGCTGCTAGCACAAACACAAGACCGCAACAATGGAGGCCATCAAGAAGAAAATGCAGATGCTCAAACTGGACAAGGAGAACGCCATAGACCGCGCAGAGCAGGCTGAGATTGACAAGAAAGGTGCTGAGGACAAATGCAAACAGGTAAACTGATAGAGTTTGACTGAAGGAGCAGCAGTGTGTCAACCTAAAGATGTGTCAACCTTAATTTGAAAAATTGGACTAAAAAGAGTATAAAAATGGTCTAGTTTTGTCAAAAAGAGCACAGACGTGCATGTCACATCCAAGTATGGTTGACAGTGATGAATATTTTTATGCCACTGGCTTTTATTGAATCTTCAGGTCAATGCTCACTATTAACAAACCCTAAATAAAAAAAAACTCGAACTTTTCAGCCCAACAATCATGCAAACTTCTAATGCTGCTTATTAATAGTTATTAAGGTAGTCATTGGGTTTTTATTGACTAGGATTTGGGATGTAAAATAAGATCATCGAGAATATGGACTTTATCCTCCGGTTGCACAGACAAAGCTTAAGGCTAGTCCTAGATATAATTGCATGTTTGAGCGGTCTTAACTGAAAATAACTTGCAGTTAGATACCTTAAAATACCATAGTGGCATTGTTTTGTGTCCAAAATTTACACCAATAATATGTTTTTTTACAGCATTTTTATAAAAGTGGCTTAAATATGCTAATTTAACTAAGGTCTAGTCCTGACTTAAACTAAGCCATGTTTGTGAAACTGGACCTATAAGTACTAATAAACAGCCCAAATCCTAATAATAGCAGATAACCACTTTTTAAAGAAATAGTCCACCCAAAAATTCAAACTCTGTCATCATTTACTCATCCTCAAGTGTTTCTAAACCTTTACAAGATTCTTTTGTCTGTTGAACACAATCTAATTGTAACCTAACCCAATCTTTGATAACTAACTTTGCAATTACATGTCAACTATTACTCATTGGAGTATTTAGTAAACTCTAAAAATACATGTAAACTTGTTCTACTTCTGTAGATCGGTCCTCACCGAACAGTCAGCAAATACTCAAATGACTTTTGGTTGAAGTGTACTGTACGGTAAAAAAATATCCATTAATTAACCATTAATAGGTTTTGTTTTTTCTGTTTATTTACGCATATTAATTGCATTATGCAACTTTGATCTCTGCTCTGTCGACTTTTGATGTTGAAAATTCAACTCTGCAGTTTACCAAATTGACTTTTAATAGTTTGAAACAATATATTGTATAATAAATAATATATTGGAAATTAAGTCTGTAAAATAACAGAAAATGTATACTGGCAATTGATTACCAGGTCTTTGCACCTTAGTTTACAACACCAAACCAGACAACACATCATATCAAACAATTAAAAATGTCAATAAAATTCACCTTTTCAAACTTTTTAACATCAAAAGTTCTGGAGGAAAGATCAAGGTCTCATAATGCAATTCAAAAGCATAACTAAATGAAAAAAAGAACAAAATATGAAAACTGTTCATTTTAGGGATATTTTTTACAGTGTAGTTGCAAAGTTACTCAAGTAAAAGATTTCAAAATTTCACAAGTAGTAGACTAATGCATGTACGCTTATTCTAATACATCTAACCCTAACTAAACTGCTATTACTCCACCCCACTACTACCCCACTGACGTATTTTTCTCAGGTCCAGGTCCATGTTTTTGTTGTTTTTTTATGTTTTTTAAAGCTAAATTGAAAATATGGGACTAAAAGCAATGATAGTCTAATTCACAACTAACTTTTTCCAAGCATGTCTTTCTTCACAATATTGACAGACATTGTATTCACAGACCTTCCTTGTATAAGTTGACTTTATAGTGTATATGAGTGATCAGCAATCATCTGTTCAGTGGCATCAACTTCCCTCCAGAACTGATGATTAATCACAGCAGTTTACGATGTGCATCTCTAATGCGTGGAGCTATTTTTAGTCTTGTTCCTTAAGACGCATCAATCACAACTAACTGAAGTGATCAGTGCCCAATATAGAGGTGTAAATATGTTAGCATATTTAAGCAGGTATACTCGATTACAGCCGTTTGATTAAAGAACTAAGCAAACAATTTACAGTATTTGACACATACAAACGAACCCTGTGGCTTTCAATTAATGGATGACAGTGTCGTATATTTTAATTTACAGACTCTTTACTAACTTTGCAAATTCACGCCAACTTCCGGTCAATAGAGCATTTAGTAAACCATCACTGCAACTTGTAGCTGACATGTAGTTGCAAAGTAACGGAGTAAACCAAGTCTTTAAAAGAGACGTTATATGTCAAGTAACAGTCATTGTTAGAGTATTAGTAGACTCTGCAAGTACAATTCAGCTTATTTTACAACACCTAACAGTCTACCAAGACTCTACTACTACTAATACACTACATGTAGTTTTAAAGTCAACCAAGGGTTATGCTTTATTTTAGGGGGACATCCTTACTATTTGATTGGGGTTAGAATGTGTTATATACATGTAATAACATGCCTAATTCCTTGTAATTCTTACTGTAAGTGCATGGAACATGTGTACCTCAATGCCCAATCCTAAATCTATTTTTGTACCCCTACCCCTTTCCCTTCCTCTTGGCCCTTAAAACAGAGTGTGAAGGGGAAGGGCATCAAAATTTACCCCTAAGAAATGGGACTGCACTACAGCACCTGCACACATCATCAGATGTCATCGCGATCTCTTGCGTCATATGAGATTAGACGATCGCGACTGCTGTAGTTATTCCAGTTGTGCTATTTTTTTAGGTATTTGTTTTCAGGAAATCACTAAAGGCATATATTATGTTATCATAATCTAATGTGGCAATAAGATCGTAATACTGTGCATTTACACAGTGGCCATATTCATCTACTGTATGCAAACCAACGCAATCTCACGGCAATTTGTAACTTTTTGATTTAGTGGCTAATTCGTATGAATTCGTACGATCTAATTCGTACAAATTAGTACGATTTGCTCATCACCCAATGACGGTTGGGGTTAGGTGCCACGTCTCCTTTTTAAAATCCTACATGTTCGTAAGACTGAACTCATACGAATACTTACGTTTCCTTGTGAGATCAGGCTGATGCAAACACATCAAAAACAACATTAACATTGTAGCAGACATTGTAAAAAGCTCATTCCCAGCCACTAGACTTTTCTGACAGGGTATTCGAGTGTCATCGAGTGTCAGAATGTTGTGGGACTGCTGTAAATGAGTTATTATTATGGATTATAGATCGCATATACTAAAACATGTGCTTGTTTGTTGTAAGAATTCGTAAAAATTACAAAAAAAAAAATACTAATTTGTGGATCTCCTGACCTCCGGGTGCAGCTATCCTGCCATTGTGGCTGGTGTATTCTGGGAAATTCTTACCCCTTGGATTCGAGTGTGGTCCTGAAAAGTCTTTGTTCGAAGGGCTATCTACCCCTTTCCCTTAGCTCTACGCCTTCAAGCTAAAGAGAATTGGGACACCCCTACCCCTTCACGGGAACGTGCAAAACGAGGGATAGGGATAAGGGGAAGGACTAAGGGGTAGAATTGGGATTGGGCCTAAATGTCATCTTAGTGTTACCCAAGTTGTCATCTAAAGTGTTACCCAAGTCATTATTAGAGTATTAGCATACTTTCCAAGTAAACATCAGCTTATTCTACCACACCTAACCCTAACCAATGGCTGCTAATAGTCTACACCAGGGGTGTCCAAACTCGGTCCTGGAGGGCCGGTGTCCTGCATGGTTTAACTCCAAATTCCTTCAACACACCTGCCTGGAAGTACAACTAGAAAGAGCTTAATTAGTTGATTCAGGTGTATTTAATTGGGGTTGGAGCTAAAATATGCAGGACACCTGCTCTCCAGGACTGAGTCTGGGCACCCCTGCTCTACACTATTGACTTGCAGTCGCAATGTTACTGTCAAGTTTTTAAAAGTAACATGTAACTGCGTCAACTACCAGTCATTATTTGAGTATTAGTAGACTTTGCAAGTACATATCAGCTTATTCTAGAACCCCTAACAGTCTACCAATACTTTACTAATACACTACATGTGGATTTAAAGTTAGTCAGTCAACAAAGGGTTATGCTTTATTTTAAGGTGAAGTAGTTACAGTGAAACTATTCATTTAACTACTGGATAATATTAATTAATTGTGTGTAATTACTGTATGGTTGGGTTAGAATGTGTTAGTTACATGCAATAACATGCATAATTCCTTGTAACTACTATTGTAGGTGCATGGAACATGTCTATGTCACCTTAAATTAAATGCATAGTTTTAAATGTTACATGTAAAGGTAACATGTCAGCTACCAGTCATTATTAAAATATTAATAGACTTTGCAAATACACATCAGTTTATACAACACCTTACCAATCTGTCTGTTAACACTCTACACTATTACTGTAATGACAATGACTTGTATATTTGATTTGTGTGTGTATATATATATAACTTGTAGTCACATTACTGCTTGTAGTCATCAACTACCAGTCATTATTAGAGTATTAGTAAACTGCAAGTACACGTCAGCTTATTTTACTACACCTAACCCTGACCAGTCATTATTAGAGCATTAGTAGACTCTACTAATACTCTACTACTGCTAATACATGACATGTAGTTTCAAAGTTGCTTAGTCAATAAATGTTTTAAAGGTAACATGTACTGTAACTTTGTCAACTCAAGTCATTAGCTTATTCTAGTACACATAACCCTAACCAATCTGTCTGCTAATACTCTACTGTTACTATTACTGTAAATGTATTTCCAGTTACTTACAATCAACTATGAAAGTACCCCAACTAACAGTCATTATTAGAGTATTAGTAGACTCTGCAAGTATACACGTCAGCTTATTCTACAACACCTAACAGTCTACTAATACTCTACTACTGCTAATACACGACATGTAGTTTCAAAGTTACTCAGTCAATAAATGTTTCAAAGATAACGTAACTATATGTCAACTACAAGTCATTAGACTAATGGAAGACAGCAAGTACATGTCAGCTTATTCTAGTACACCTAACCCTAACCAGTCTGTCTGCTAAGTTACTACTACAGTAAATGTATTTTCAGTTACTTACAGTCAACTAACAGTCAATTTTAGAGTATTAGTACACATCAGCTTATTCTACAACACCTAAAAGTCTACTAATACTACAACTAATACACATCGTTTCAAAGTTACTATCAACTTTAACTTTTAAAGATTAAACTACATGTCAACTAGCAGTCGACAGAGCATTAGTAGACATGATGGTATTTTTATCAGCTGAGAACTTGTGAAGAGCTTATTAAGTGTGTGGAGTCACATTGGCACAGGAATGAGTTAAGTCGTCCACTTGTTTATAGTGCTCCCAAAATATAGATGGCAGCGTTCTCTACAGTTTATATAATCGACCAAACTCGATCCATATGCAGAAGTCGACTGTCTCCCTGGCACAACGTGTGGACTCACTCTAGGAGTTATCTATAATGGAACAGCAGCTGGCTTTCCCTTGGGATAAAGAAATATGTGAACTGATTTTGTCGGCGCACATGAAATCTGATATTTGTGATATTTGATTTTGAATAAGGATATCTCATTGTTTTGGAACTGGATTGGTGAGTTTATATTCGATTTAATTATGTTTTCGGTTTAACAAAGATTGAGCCTTTGTTCTGGTGACACAACTCCATCTATTCTGGTCTCAAGGCCTTTGCTACTGCATCCCTGTTGTCCGGCACACATGCCGTCCTTGTTCTTTTTCTGTCCCGCTCCACCTTCACTGAATTGTTCAGTATAATAGGATCAAGGCTTTGTACCATCTGGAGCCACTGGGCTGCTTTTGACGCCAATGCTTCCCATAACTAGCCTGTCCTGGTCCGTCAAACATAATAAAGAGAAGGCATCTGCCGTAGTTTTAACGCTGCTCACTTGTTCTGTCATTCACCCTATATTTACACATCTCAATTTATGAGCTGACCAAAACGCCATCTACCTATAAAGCTTGGGTCTATTTTTACAGCCAGCATTTTGCTCTGCGTGCGCTTCCATATGCAGAAGTCGACTGTCTCCCTGGCACAAAGTGTGCAATAAATAGAGGCTGCTTTATGACACGAAGCTATGTGTGATGTTACGGTTAATGGGTTGTGGTTTGCTTGACGTCTGTTAAGGGTTGGAGACTAGCAGCAGCTGCGGGATAAAGCACAGCCTTGCCTTTTATAATTGTCTGCTCCTTCCCTCCCCTGCTTGACATTCTCAAACAGCCCACCTAATGATACTGATTTATGAGACGGGATTAACAGATCAGTTATCATTGGTGCATGAATGAGTTTGCATTACTTAATTGGACATATGTTTAAAATGTTGAGAAATAAAAAGTTTTTAAGAAGTCTCAACACTTGAATTTCTCATTCATATATAGAAATTTTGGTAAAAATAAATAAATAAATAAATAAACTTTAAATAATTTGTGTTGTTGTTTTTTTTTTATCATTTTGCTGTATTTGAAGAGTTTTTAATGGGTTTGTACGTGTGTGTGTGTGTGTGTGTGTGTGTAGCTGGAAGAGGAGCTTTTGGCCCTGCAGAAGAAGCTGAAGGGTGTTGAGGATGAGCTGGACAAATACTCCGAGTCCCTGAAAGATGCTCAGGAGAAACTGGAGCAGGCCGAGAAGAAGGCGGCAGACGTGAGTGACACACTGATGATCAACAAAGATACACTAATGGCAATCAAAAGTTACCAGACACATATGTTGATTTCTCATAAAGTGCCCAACATAAATGAGTACACCTCATTTTGAAATGCATATTTTTATCCATTTTTCTTACTTCTCAGTGAATATAGGCAATGTATTTTGGTGCATTTGAACAAATTTAACTGTTTATTAAACAGATATACAGTATTCATTAAAATAATAGCCTGGTCTCCTAATATCTGTTGAAATAGAAAGATAATACATTTAAATTCAAATGAAATATTGCAAAAGAAAATTACAAATTACAAAATTTTAATTAAATGTTATATATTTTTGTTTCTCTTGAATTTTCCTCTTTTTAAAAATACTACATACTATTGAGTGTACTAATTTTTGGACCGTTATCGTAAGTAATTTTGTTGAACTAGCTTGAGATTTTGCTTCAATACTGACTAATTTAATGCATATGCACAAATATAATATTGTATAGCATCCTATAGAACACATTAATTTGAAAGATAGCTTTGTGAGGGGTGTACTGATTTATGCTGAGCACTGTATATGCACAATAATATACCACCATTCAAAAGTTTGGGGTCAGAAAGATTTTTTTTTCCACAAGCACATAGTAGTAGATGAAAGTTGGAATATGCCATGGAATAAATTGATAAAAAGGTAACTGGGATCTCACAATGTATTATGTAGAACTATTTTTCTCACATTTCATAATTTTTTGTAACTGAAAAGTCAGAATTACCTAGATTTTAACAGGTTAGTTCACCAAAAAATGAAAATTTATTCACTATTTACTCACCCTCAAGTGGTTCTACACCTTTGGTTACTAATGTAAATAATGAGTAGGGCTAGACAGAATCTGCTGACAATTTTTTGTTATTTCTGCACAGAATATTGTAAAAAATCTGCAGATTTATGCGGAGTAATTTTGGGTGTATCATAACTAAAAACTTAATATGTTAAATAAAACATTATCCTTTCTTTTTCCTTTTATTTAATGTTTACAATGCAAATCCTATTACATCCACTTATTCGGTAAACAAAGCAAGTCTCTCATATAATATATCTAACATACAGGCAGTGCAGAATTATTAGGCAAATGAGTATTTTGACCACATCATCCTCTTTATGCATGTTGTCTTACTCCAAGCTGTATAGGCTCGAAAGCCTACTACCAATTAAGCATATTAGGTGATGTGCATCTCTGTAATGAGAAGGGGTGTGGTCTAATGACATCAACACCCTATATCAGGTGTGCATAATTATTAGGCAACTTCCTTTCCTTTGGCAAAATGGGTCAAAGAAGGACTTGAAAGGCTCCGAAAAGTCAAAAATAGTGAGATATCTTACAGAGGGATGCAGCACTCTTAAAATTGCCAAGCTTCTGAAGCGTGATCATCGAACAATCAAGCGTTTCAATCAAAATAGTCAACAGGGTCGCAAGAAGCATGTGGAAAAACCAAACCAAAAACCAAGGAGCAAAATAACTGCCCATGAACTGAGAAAAGTCAAGCGTGCAGCTGCCAAGATGCCACTTGCCACCAGTTTTGCCATATTTCAGAGCTGCAACATCACTGGAGTGCCCAAAAGCACAAGGTGTGCAATACTCAGAGACATGGCCAAGGTAAGAAAGGCTGAAAAACGACCACCACTGAACAAGACACACAAGCTGAAACGTCAAGACTGGGCCAAGAAATATCTCAAGACTGATTTTTCTAAGTTTTATGGACTGATGAAAGTCTTGATGGGCCAGATGGATGGGCCCGTGGCTGGATCGGTAAAGGGCAGAGAGCTCCAGTCCAACTCAGTCGCCAGCAAGGTGGAGGTGGAGTACTGGTTTGGGCTGGTATCATCAAAGATGAGCTTGTGGGGCCTTTTCGGGTTGAGGATGGAGTCAAGCTCAACTCCCAGTCTAGTTTCTGGAAGACACCTTCAAGCAGTGGTACAGGAAGACGTCTGCATCCTTCAAGAAAAACATGATTTTCATGCAGGACAATGCTCCATCACACGCGTCCCAGTACTCCACAGCGTGGCTGGCAAGAAGGGGTCTAAAAGAAGAAAAACAATTGAGATGGCGTCCTTGTTCACCTGACTGAACCCTATAGAGAACCTGTGGTCCATCATCAAATGTGAGATTTACAAGGAGGGAAAACAGTACACCTCTCTGAACAGTGTCTGGGAGGCTGTGGTTGCTGCTGCACGCAATGTTAATGGTGAACAGATCAAAACACTGACAGAATCTATGGATGGCAGGCTTTTGAGTGTCCTTGCAAAGAAAGGTGGCTATATTGGTCACTGATTTGTTTTTGTTTTGTTTTTGAATGTCAGAAATGTATATTTGTGAATGTTGGATGTTATATTGGTTTCACTGGTGAAAATAAATAATTGAAATGGGTATATATTTGTTTTTTGTTAAGTTGCCTAATAATTCTGCACAGTAATAGTCACCTGCACACACAGATATCCTCCTAAAATAGCTAAAACTAAAAACAAACTAAAAACTACTTCCAAAAATATTCAGCTTTGATATTAATGAGTTTTTGGGTTCATTGAGAACATGGTTGTTGTTCAATAATAAAATTAATCCTCAAAAATACAACTTGCCTAATAATTCTGCACTCCCTGTTTATCTACTAAAAGGCAGAAATTATTACTTTACAAACTGTATTGCAAGTAAACCATATGAACGCTTTCATATTAGTCAGTAATATTACGAAAATTAATTTAAAAACTGGATAAATATAAATGTACACATTTACACAACTAAATAAATAGACAAATGATGGGCTAAAAAAAAAAAAATCTACGGAAATCTGCGGATTTCTGTGCATGCAGATTTCGTTTCGGCCTACTAATGACTTCCATGGTAGGTAAAAGAAATACTAGGGAAGTCAATAATTGACATATTTCAAAATATCTTCTGTGTTTAAAAAAGAAAGATAATACATAGCACTAAAGCTAATAAGACATAATGGTTTGAAACAAGTGAAGAGTGAGAAAATGATTAAAGAATCCCTTTCAGATGAAAAATATAAATACCTTTTAATTGCATGACATAAACTACAAAACAAACCCACAAAAAAGATTTTTACCTCAAAAAAAAGAAAAAAAAAAAAAAAAAAAAAAACACCTCAGACTTGTGAAATATAAAATCAGAATTCTGACTTTTCTCAGAATATCAAGTTAGAAATGCATAATTGTTAGTTTATACATTGTGGGGACACAAACTCTAAATTCTGAGAAAAAAGAAAGAAACAAACAAACAAAGACTTCGTAGAATTACAAGTAGTAAACTTCAAAATAAAAATTTAAATGGGAATAATGATCATGAAAACGAATACTGTGTTTTTCGCAATCAAAAATGACCACACAAGAAATTAATCCAGCAAAAATATGTTTACTATTGTTTACTAAATGTGTACTATTTTTACTATGTTTAATATTTACGGAAAAAGTATCTAATATATAAATATTGCATAAAGACTCACTCTATTTAAAAAGCATCCTAATCTAATGTATCGATCAAGTACACTACCTGACAAAAGTCTTGTCGCCCATCCTAGTTTAGAAACAACAAATAACTGGACTTCTAGTTGATAATTTGGTATCAAAAGAGGCTTATATGAAAGGCAAAGACCTCTAGATTACGCTTATTTTACCAAAATAAAATGTGACCATGCCTTGATTTCTAATTATTTAATTAGGACAGTTACGTCTGACTTTGCTTAGACAAAAGTCTTGTCACTAAACATAAATAATGTCCAGTATAGAATCTAAAGTCATGGTGCAGTGGAAAAAGAATGAATATTGTGTCTAACTCCTATGAGCTTGGAGGACTGCATCCATACATCTCTGCAATGACTCAAATCACTTATTAATAAAGTCATCTGGAATGGCAAAGAAAGCGTTCTTGCAGGACTCCCAGAGTTCATCAAGATTCTTTGGATTCATCTTCAATGCCTTCATTTTACCCCAGACATGCTCAATAATGTTTATTTCTGGTGACTGGGCTGGCTAATACTGGAGCACCTTGAACTTCTTTGCTAACCCCAAACCATGATTTTTCCTTTACCAAACTTGACTGATTTCTGTGAGAATCTTGGGTCCATGCTGGTTTCAATAGGTCTTCTGATGATTGGGATGCAGCTCAACAGATGATTCATCAGAAAAATCTACCTTCTGCCACTTAAATGATCAACTAGAAGTCAAGTTATTATTTGTTGCTCTTACAACTAGGATCGACGACAAGACTTTTGTCAGGTAGTGAATATATATATATATATATAAAAATGTATAAGAGGTTATATATGATAATATTATGCATTAAAAGAATAATATGTACCAAGAATGTTGGGCCAAATGGTGTCACAGATGTCAAAAATGAAAATAGTCCTAAAAATAAGCCAATGAGATGTTTAGAGAGTGATGGAGCGGTCAGCATGCGTCCTCCTGTGGCTACAGTCAGTATACAGTATCTAAAGTTAGCCGAGTATCATGGAGAGCTCAGGCTGTTAATCATGAGCCTGAATTCATTGGGGCCCATCCTGTCAACAGCTGCTCTGGAGAAGGTGTCAAGCCCACCCATGATATCATGTTCAGTAAACACTTCATAAACACTGTCAGCACCTCACAGCGGATGCAGTGTGTGTTACGACTTCATCCAATAACCTAATTTCTTTCAATTAGACAGTCAGTGGAATTCAGTGATCTTACTTAAGTAATGAGCATAAAGTCACATTCATTGTTTCTATTAAAAATTGTGAATTTAAACGCATAGTTCACCGACCCCAAAAATTTAATTCTGTCTTCATTTACTCATCTTCCTCTAGATCAAACCGGTTTATCTGTTGAACACAAGTATAATGAAGGATTCTGGAAAAAACAGCCATTCACTTCCATAAAGCTACAATAGATTTTTCCCCCAACATTCTTCAAAATATCTGGTTTTGTGTTTGACAGAGAATTTTTTATTATAAAATTTAGATACATTTGAGTGTGAGTAAATGGAAGACAAAATGTTCAGTTTTGGGTGAAATATCACTTGTACACTGCAAAAAAATCTTGCTGCCTTAATTTTTTTTTAGTTGAATCATCAAATGAACATTTTTCTAGTCATCTCAACTTACATCAATCAAAGGTAGACTAAAAATATTAAGTTAAACTTTGTATAACTTTACAAAATTAGTTGAAACCTGACTAACTTATTAAAATAAGTTAAAGCAACAAAAAATATTTGTCTTGACTTTCTCAATATTTTTACAGTGTATTGACCTTATTCTGTGATGCGGAAATACAATTATTTTAGAACTTTATTGTTCTATATTGTGCAGCCCTTACTTGCACGTTTTAGATAAATATTGGAAAAGTAGGCCAAAAACGTTTTTTTGAAAGGTAAAATATGTTTTCCCAGGTGCATTTTGTAGAACGTTTAAGATGACATGCTCTAGAGGGCGCAGTCTACATTTTTGTGAATCTGAAATACATTACTCATTCACACTAGCTGCGACGATGTAGCTGTGTGTCGCTCGTGTCTGGGGGGTGATTGAAAATGTTAGTAGGGGTTCCCACCTTGAGGTTGCGTAACACTTATGGTGATATTTACAGAGAGCAAATGAGTTTACATGCTGCTGAAAGTAAACATTGTTCATAGAAAACACTAAATATGAATGGAATCAGTACATAAAATGCTTGATTACAAAGATTCATTCATTCATTTTCCTTAGTCCCTTTATTTATCAGGGGTCATCACAGCGGATTGAACTGCCAACTTATCCAGCATTTGTTTTACACAATGGCTGCGCTTCCAGCTGCACCACAGTACTGGGAAACACCTATACATTAGCACACATACACTACGGCCAATTTAGTTTATTCAATTCTGATTACAAAGATAATAAAGAAAAAAAGTGTGTTCTCTGTCATTGCAGCTATTTATCTGCTGCAAACGTAGGTCTATGTAGGCCTACAGCACGGAGAATACAACCTGCCTCTGCAGGAGCTGAGAGAGAATCACATGAGGTCTACTGATGCCCCTACTGGTTATCGATCAAAAAAGTTGCTCTTCATTTGAAAACATTTTTGCGAAATGTAAAATGCGTTTCGTTGCACGTTTCAGATGACACATCCTCTAGAGGGCACTGTCTATATTTTTGTGAATCTGAAATGCATTACTTATGGCCCATTTCCACTGAGAGGTACAGTACGGTACGGGTCGGTACAGGTCACCTTTATCAAGCTTGCGTTTCCACTGCCAAAAGGGTACCCTTTTGGTGGGTGGGGTGTATGACAGAAAGTTTCAGGCAATGTCATTTTTACTCGAGGAAATGTCACAGTAAAGCTGTACGGGTAGTTCACATATCATATGAGAAGCTCTTCTCACAAAGCAGATGCTTTACACACATAAATACTTGTATATAAATGTTCATTACTAACCTTTTTATGAACAATTTGATTATAACTGCAGATCAATGGCAGTGCGAAATAGCCTACTGTAACGTCTGCAATTATATAAAATAAATAAACAAATGCAACATATATGAACACATACAGCCCCTAACAGTGTCTAAAATATCAATTACAGAAAAACTACACACAGCATACATTTAGTCCTTATTTGGGTTCAAAAACAACACAAAATATTGCCCACAGTCAGAGCAAACCTCTCATCTGCATCTTTAATCTTCACCAGCACATGTAACCTTTTGTTAGAAAGTAATTCCGTCATTTTGTGTTCATAATAGTCCAAAAGGTGATGATAATAGTTAAACATGGCAGTTTGTTCATGTTTTAGGTTGCAGAAGCATCATTTGCGGCTGTTTATTCCGGATTCTCTTTTGTTTTTCCGCGCTTCACTCTCGCGTTTGTCTCGTTCTGACAGGATCGGATATCAGAGCGATTCAATGATCATGCGCACGTTATTAATATGAGCTCAAGAAGTTTGTTATTTCAAATATAGACGCGATCGCGAGCTCTCTGGAGAACGTGAAACCACTCGCGCTTTAGACTGGCTTGTGAAACAACAACAGGACACAGCAGATTTTGTTCTTCTTGGCTTTGTGGTTATACAACAAGATGACGACAAGGTTTGTTTGAGCTCGGGTTGATCATGGCTTGTTATTATATGTATATATTATTACGGTGTAATGTCTCAGTTGTGTTTTTAAAAATGGCGCTTCCTTTGGTTTCATTCTCCTGCTTCTGCGAGTGACGCTTCTATGTAAACCAATAGCGTTCAGCTGCACGTCTAGCTCAGCCTTATGGTACCCTTTGGGCCTGTTGGTACCGTTTGCAAAGGGTGACCAAAAAATGGTACGGTATGGTTCGCTTTTAGGTACCTTTTGACAGTGGAAATGGCTATAAAAGCGTACCGAACCGTACCACTCAGTGGAAACGGCTATACTTTAAAAAATGCAGGGTTCCACACAAATCAATTAAGTTTACTTAACAAATTTAAGTGCAATGAACATAAGTTGTCCCAAAAAAATTTTTTTTATATTTCAGCTCAATTTAAATAAGTAGTTTGAACAAGCAAAATAACGTTTTGTTCTCAGTTTCAGATACACCCTCTTGAATTAAAATAAATATATTTATGGTAACTTTTTAACTCTTTATATGTGAAATTCATAGTGAATTAAATGATTTGGGGAACCACAATAGTTTAGTTTTTAATCAGAATATGTCATTAGCTGCTTGCAGTTCTTGCAGTGAAAAATGAGAAGGTTTAACTGTGAAGTCAGAAGTGCTCAGTCTGTGTTTATTGTGTTTGCAATATCAATACATGGCCAAAAAAGGGAAAAAACTTTAAGGAATGCAATCGTTTGTTTATAGTAAAGTGATGTCATGATTCCCAGTGCTTCTGCTCAGCGTTTCAGTCAATGAACTGGTCTGAGAACAGTAACGTCAGATACTAATTAAAATCCTGTTTTAAATTAATTTGCTTGTAAACAGTGTAGAATGTTATGAACATACATTATAAACTGAAGTTTATGGCTAAAGCTCAATATGATGCTTTGAAAAAGAATTATTGTTTAATTTCATGTCAACTTAAAAACAAACAGTGTCTTTTAATTAAACCTGAAGAGCAAATTATTATAGCCAAAATATTGGACTGCATTTTTTGCCCTTGAGAATACAACCTGTGATTGTACAGTAGTGCCTCATTCCTTAAGTCAGAGATATACAATAAAAACATTTGAGAGTTTTGTGATTAATCTACTGATTAATAATGAAAACAACTGTAATTAACCAATAGATAACTTAAAAGTATTAACTAGAGAGCAGTTAAAAACACAGTTAAACTGAGAAAAAAACATTACAAAAGACCTTCTATTTAATCAGCAATACTGTATCCATGACCAAACATAGTGTGCATGTATAAATATCATTAATTATTTTAATATATTTAATATAGGAAAGACACTATCAGCAATAAGCACATTAAGCTCCTCTCTATTTGAAAGTAAAATTAGATTATCCTAAATAAATATACTTAAAACAAGTTCATTTGAACTTAATTTTATAATATAATGCCTACTATATTATACTTGGTGTACATTTCTAAGGGCTCTACATTATCAATATAAACAAAGCATCTCTGATTGTCATACACAGTGTGCTAAATGTCTTATGTCTATTAGGAGGAGTTTACATGACAGTTTTCAACAAAACAGAAAACAACAGGTTTTTCTTGTCTTTTTTTTTTAAAGCGATACGCCTTTGGGGGCTGGCTCCAGGAAGTCCAGATGTTCACTGACTGCAATGCTAAATTGACCATTTTTACAGCTGATAAAAACATGTTTACAGCCTGGTACAAAAGATGGTTTTGGTTCATATAGCTAATATTACCCGTCATGACAACTGTGAGGGGGTGAATCTTTTTTATAACTCATCCGTTTCGTTTTCATTAGGTTATATTAAGTCTGCATAATTAAGGGAGTGGCCACTTGAGTGACAGCTAGGTCTCGCTGGTTGCCGTCATGTCATTCTGGCTGATTAGCCGCTGAACTCGTATTTTTGTTTTATGTGGCTTTACACAGTCAGTTGCCTTTTGAAATTATTTCCTACAATTATCAGATGATATGGCATGCTGTGTGCACTTAATTGTGCTCACAAACCATTCAAGTTGCCTCCCAGGTGAGTGAAATTATATACTTATATACCATCTCTATAAATGTATCTGTTTCATTTAAGATAAAATATAATTTATCATTTTTCTTTAGACCTTTAATGCACTCCAGATGCTGACAGATTGATTAGTTGTAGTGTAGGCTCTAGAATAGTAATCTGAAACGTTGTCCGTGCCTGGATTTCATCAATAGCCTTGCATTTACTAACAAAGACTATATTTTAAGCATTTGGAAGCAATTCGCGTTTTCCTTCTGTAGAAAAACGTCATAAGAACAATCTTTAGTGGCTCAATGTATTACAACAGTGTTTTAAAAGACTAAAGACTTTATTTATATAGTGTACAACCAAGCACATGTGGTCAGAACACAAACGAGTGGCAGGTAATAAAGTATTAAGCGTTTCTCCAAAAGAAAAGTCTTCATTCATTCATTCATTCATTTTCATCCGCTTTTACGGGGCCGGGTCGCGGGGGTAGCAGTTTTAGAAGAGAACCCCAGACTTCCCTCTCCCCAGACACTTCCTCCAGCTCCTCCGGGGGGATCCCGAGGCGTTCCCAGGCCAGCCGAGAGACATAGTCCCTCCAGCGTGTCCTGGGTCTTCCCAGAGGCCTCCTCCCGGTGGGACATGCCTGGAACACCTCCCTATGAAGGCGTCCAGGAGGCATCCGAAACAGATGCCCAAGCCACCTCAACTGACTTCTCTCGATGTGGAGGAGCAGCGGCTCTACTCCGAGCTCCTCTCGAGTGACAGGGCTCCTCACCCTATCTATAAGAGTGCGCCCTGCCACCCTTTGAAGGAAACTCATTTCAGCCGCTTGTATCCGAGATCTTGTCCTTTCGGTCATGACCGAAAGCTCATGACCATAGGTGAGAGTAGGAACGTAGATTGACCAGTAAATCGAAAGCCTTGCCTTTCGGCTTAGCTCCTTCTTTACCACGACGGACCGGTACATCGACCGCATTACTGCTGCCGCTGCACCAATCTGCCTGTCAATCTCACGTTCCATCCTTCCCTCACTCGTGAACAAAACCCCGAGATACTTAAACTCCTCCACCTGGGGTAAGGACTCTCCTCCAACCTGGAGATGGCAAACCACCTTTTTCCGGTGGAGCACCATGGCCTCGGACTTGGAGGTGCTGATTCTCATCCCAGCCGCGTCACACTCAGCAGCAAACCATCCCAGTGCATGCTGAAGGTCCATGCTCGATGAAGCCAACAGAACAACATCGTCTGCGAATAACAGAGATGAAATCCTGTGGTCCCCGAACCGAACCCCCTCCAGCCCAAGGCTCCGCCTTGTAATTCTGTCCATAAAAATTATGAACAGAATTGGAGACAAGGGGCAGCCCTGCCGGAGTCCAACATGCACTGGAAACAAGTCCGACTTATTGCCGGCAATGCGAACCAGACTCCTACTCTGTTCATACAGGGACGAGACAGCCCTTAACAGAGCGCCTCTGACCCCATACTCCCCGAGCACCCTCCACAGAATGCCACGAGGGACACGGTCGAACGTCTTCTCCAGGTCCACAAAACACATGTGGACTGGTTGGGCATGCTCCCATGAACCCTCGAGCACCCTGGTGAGGGTATAGAGTTGGTCCAGTGTACCACGGCCCGGACGAAAGCCGCATTGTTCCTCCTGGATCCTAGGTTCAACCATTGGCCGGATCCTCCTCTCCAGTACCCTGGCATAGACTTTCCCCGGGAGGCTGAGGAGTGTGATCCCCCTATAGTTGGAGCACACCCTCCGGTCCTCCTTCTTAAAAATGGGAACCACCACCTCAGTTGCCCAGTCCAGAGGTACTGTCCCCGACCTCCATGCGATGTTGTAGAGACGTGTCAGCCAAGACAGCCCCTCAACATCCAGAGACCTAAGATACACAGGGTGAATCTCATCCACCCCGCTGCTTTGCCACTGCGGAGCTAGCAAACTACCTCAGTGACCTCAGCTTGGGTGATGGGTGAGTCCACCCCTGCATCCCCAGTCTCTGCTTCCTCGATGAAAGACATGTCGGTGGGGTTAAGGAGATCCTCAAAGTATTCCTTCCACCGTCCGACCACATCCCCAGTCAACAGCTCCCCACTTCTGCTGTAAACAGTGTCGATGTGGAGCTGTTTTCCCCTCCTGAGGCGCCGGATAGTTTGCCAGAATCTCTTTGGGGCCGACCGATAGTCTTCCTCCATGGTCTCCCCGAACTCTTCCCAGGCCCGATTTTTTGCTTCCGCAACCGCCCGGGCTGCAGCATGCTTGGCCTGCCGATACCCATAAGCTGCCTCGGGAGTCCTGCAAGCCAACCAAGACCTGTAGGACTCCTTCTTCAGGTTGACAGCATCCCTTACTTCCGGTGTCCACCCCCGGGTTCATGGATTGCCGCCCCGACAGGCACCAAAGACCTTACAGCCACAGCTCCTCACGGCCGCGTTAACAATGGAGTCGGAGAACATGGCCCACTTAGTCTCCATGTCTCCAGCCTCTCCCTCGGGATCTGGTCAAAGCTCTTCCGGAGGTGAGAGTTGAAAATCCCTCTAACTTGGGGTTCAGCCAGACGTTCCCAGAGGACCCTCGCAATACGCTTGGGCCTGCCAGGTCTGTCCAGCTTTCCCCCTTGCCAGCGGATATAACTCACCACCAGGTGGTGATCAGTTGACAGCTCTGCCCCTCTCTTTACCCGAGTGTCCAAGACATACGGTCGGAGATCAGATGATACAACAACAAAGTCGATCATTGACCTCCGCCCTAGGGTGTCCTGGTGCCATGTGCACTGATGGACACCCTTATGCTTGAACATGCTGTTCGTTATGGACAAACTGTGATTAGCACAGAAGTCCAATAACAAAACACCACTTGGATTCAGATCAGGGAGGCCGTTCCTCCCAATCAAAAAAAAAAGTCTGTCTAAGCAAAATGCTCGCAGGCGTCTGTAGCTCTGCTCACGCTCCGTCTCTTTGCCCTTGTTTGGTAATCCCCAGTCAGTGCGATGACGCACAAACAAAATGGCGAAGGTTGGATACGCCTACTTGTAGCTTCATTTGCGCTCTTCAGAAAGTTATGGGTGACGTCACAGATACTAAGTCCATATCTTTTACAGTCTATGGCACAGACAGTGCTTCTTTACAAAGTGACATCGCCAACTACTGGCCTGTCATGAAAATTACATTTGTTTTTCATGGATCCGCGTTAACTTTAACAACATTGTTGTTTATACACATTTACATTTACTCATTTAGCAGATGTTTTATTCCAAAGCAGTGTACAAGTGAGGATAAAAGAAGCAAATCATCAGAGAGCAGCAGTATATAAATGTTATGACAATTCTAAGTTATTTTTTGTTTACTTTATTTATTTTCTGTTGCTATTTTATTAGTTTTTGTCCCTTTGATTATACGAAGAGGAGAGAGAGTGTCATACAGGTGGTTTGTCAAGCCCACTTACTTGTGTGGAGCACACTCAGAATTGCACAATATTTTCCAAGAAGTGTGGGGTGCTTATAAGAAGGTGTCTGGTGCATATGGAGAAGAGAGATTTTTTCATACAGCTGGTTTCACTCACCTGTGGGAAGCACACTAAGAATTGCAAGATGTTTTTCCAGAAACATGGAGTGTTGATAAGAAAGTCTCTGGTGCATAAGGAGAGGAGAGAGCGCATCTCCTACAGGAAAACAGAAAACATTTCCATTTTTAAGTGCATCGCTCTTGTGTAAACACAATTTCATAATTTTAAAAATACCAACCTTCACTTTTTTTTTTTAGAGTGAAACCTTTCCTGATGTTTATAAGTAAATGTAAGAACTTTATAAAGAAAATGTAAGATGTATTTTTAGCATTTTTGCCTTCATAGGGTATATGCCAAAGTAAAAGGACTTTTCATTTGTCAGTAACCTGGGTTAAGCGCTTCTGGTGAACTGTATGCCATTACAAAATCGGCACGTTTAAGGTCTGTTTTCTTTAAAAATCAGCAATCTCCACTGGCTGAGTGATATCCGATATAAAGTGGGTCTCAGAAGCACTGCATTAAATTACATTTTTCCCCGCCATGTCTTTAAAATATGAACATTTATTTTACCCCAGTATATTCAATAGAGCTTCTGCGCTAGCCTGCTGATTCTGACGGGCTTGTACGAGTAAACGGCTTTTTGTCTCGTTCTACACTTGAGCAACTAAATGAATGCCAAAGTCTATTTAACTGATTGTATTGTAAATACATTACAACATTGATGCTGTAAAAGGAACCGTATAAAATGGAAAAAAAGTCACATTAACCATTCACAGTACAGGAGGAAACACTGGCTCTGCATATATCTTATTGTAATAAAACAATTAGAAAAGTTGGAGAGTGAGGGTTAAAATGTGAATATCAAATACAATATAAAAAATTGATCTTAATTTTTAGGCATATAAATTTCTACATCCTCACCAATTTAGATTTGGGACTTATGCTTTTTTTCTTCACTGAGATCATGTGACCATATTCTATTTTTCTATTTGATTTTTTTCTAAACACAGGGTTTCTGCAGGTTGCATCACGTCAAATTTAAGATTTTTTAAGACCATTATTAATGAAATTTCAGACTTTCACAGGGCAAAACGCTAATAATTTTCTGCAATAACCAGTGGAATTTTTTTACTTGCCCAATTAAAATTAAAATTCAGTTATGTCTTAGCCACATATTTTAAATAATGTGTCAAAACAAGCAAACTCTAGTTATATACATATATATATATTTTATTAGCACAACCTTTCTTTTAAAAAAGACAAGTTTTTAAAGCTATAATAAAAAAAAAATAATGATAATTAAATGTGATTTTGTTACCTAATGTTCAATAAAATATTTTCAGAATTCTGAGGTCTAAATCAAGGTTAATTTTTATTTTGAGGGTAACTTCTAAATTGTTTTAAAATGTTATACATAAAAAAAAAAAAATTTTTTTGGTGGCATTTATTTAATCGACACTCACAATGAGATACTAATCTAAAAGTCTTATGAAAATCAAACCAAAACAGAATATTTCTCACGAATGCAATGTAGCATAAACAATATTAAAGACAATCAGAATGTCTCAACGTTTTAAAAGCTATAATACATTACAACATAAATTTATGCATAAAACATGAAAACATGGAGAACTTTTAAACAAATGTTATTGTAAGGATGCAAGGAAGACAATTAACCCATATTCATCATTTCTTGTCGGCTTTGTCCCTTGCGGGGTCGCCACAGCGGAATGAACCGCCAACTTATCCAGCACGATTTTACGCAGCGGATGCCCTTCCAGCCGCAACCCATCTCTGGGAACTTAACCCATATTGCTAAATAGTTAATAAATGTTAATTTTGTTAAACATTTCTTTTTTTTTTTTAGATGGATTTGCTGGTTGTACTGATTGGCTTTAGCCTTACATGGACAATTAGTGACAATTATGACCTGTTTAAAAGTATTTAAGAACCACAACAGCATATTTCAGTAAAAAAAATGTTAAGGCCTTAAATTTAGTTTATGAAAATTAGGACATTTTATGACCATGTGGACAGCCTGAAAAAAACTAAAATGTTTTTCCCCTTTGAACACAATGTATTTTATTTTGAGAAATATTTATAATATTTTTGGAGCAGTAAACATGTCAGGCTGCTCTCTTCTTTAGTTTCAAAAACACAGATTTCTTCACAATTTAAAATGGCATCTTTGGATATTTTTTTTCTGCTGGCGATACTGTTTTCCTAAAAAGCTAAAAAAAAAATGTAAATAAAAAATCTTACACATACCTTAAGAACGGTATAGCAGAAAATGTTGGCAGTTTTAAAACCTTGACTTTTCCAAACCGTGGTATACCTTAAAAACGGTTATTGTCCCATGCCTAGTCCTGCACAGTTTAGTTTCAACCCTGGTTCAAGACACTTAAGCTGCGGTCACACTGGACTTTACTCCCCATAGACTTCCATTCATACGCACGGGAATGCGTCAGGCCGGAAACGCAGGGTCATGCGTTGAGTTTCGCATTTTGCTGCTGTGCAAAGTTCAAGCTTGGTGAAATCTGACCTGCGAAATCGCATCACTTGACTGCGTGAGACCAATCCAGGATCAAAACATGACCTCTCTGAACAGAAATTCAAAACATGGAGCAATCGCTCGCTTTTTTAACGTCTAAACATCTCGTTTAATCCTGCCCCTTTTCGCAGCGCCGTGCGACAGAATTTTGCAAGCTCAAACTCTAGTGTGACTGCGGCTTTACCTGTTAGGTTTCAAACAAGCCTGAAGGACTTAATTAGTTTGATCAGGTGTGTTTAATTAGGGTTGGTAAACTGTGCCGAGCTGCGGCCCTCCAGGAACTGAGTTTAACACATGTGCCCTAAACCCTTGAGCACTTGGAAACTTCACTGTGGTGACATTACAATTGCTTTACATTCTGGGTCATATTGGACACATGAAGCAGCCTCGCTCCATCCGTCAAAATCAACGGGTCATGGATTGTCCATGTAAACTTCACTTGAAGTGGAATGTACTTTGGAGTGGAGAGAGGGCATGTGTGTGCGTGACACTGTTGAGCTTGTTGACTTCCATTTGTATTAATACAGTTTTACTACAAATACCATGGTAAATTTTTGGTTACCATGGACATAGGTAGTAGATTTGGACATCAAACCACATTGCACCACAAGGCTTTACGTTAATAATTAAACATGAACCATGAATAATGAACCATTTAAAGGGATAGTTCGCCCCATAATGTAAATTAAGTGGTTCTAAACCTTTTAGTTTCTTTCTCCTGTTGAAAACAACAGAAGATATATGACTGGTGTTGAAAACCTGACTAGGAAAACAAATGCTATGAAAGTAAACAGTTACAGGTTTCATTTTTCAAAATATCTTCTTTTGTGTTCAACAGACGAAAGAAGCTCATAAAGGATTAAAACAAGTAAATAATACGTGAATAATCATGGCATAATATTTGGATGAAATAGTTATACTAGCGAAGTTATCCCTTTAAAAGTTTGCACTCGTCAGGTGTTTTGACTGGTGTTCTGGATTCACCTGTGCCTTGACTCATCCGTGGCCTCATCATCATGTCTCAACTATCAGTTCATGAACTTCACTACTGACAGAAGGTGGTCGGTTTTTGCTTCATACCAAGAAACGTTGTTTGTATAGAGAAGCAGCCCCGCTTGTTCGTTTTCTGCAGACTTTCGGACAGCAGGAGGGGCTCTGGAACTTTCCTCCTTCTTCTTCTGCGCTTCTGAACACCTGAGAGGTGAGCGGCGCCATCTGTTGTACCGGCGTCCATATAGCGATAACTCGAGCTCGACGCCTGTTTGTTTCGCTCTTTGTGTGAATAGATAATTGTCTTCCAAACATTTCCTAAAGATACGAGAAATTCACGCTTCTAGGTGCAAATATTGGAAGAGGACACTGAACCGAGACGTATTTGCTGTGATCGGTGTTTATTGATGAACGCATGATTATTCACGGGGACGCAGCGACATCTCCACCGTCCGTCCCGTGTCGCGTTTGACATTTATTGATAGTCGATTTGGGGGATTCAAGAGGAATGGCATCGATAACCTCCATAGAGGCCGTGAAGAGGAAGATCCAGACGCTGCAGCAGCAGGCGGACGATGCGGAAGATCGGGCAGAAATGCTGCAGAGAGAGGTGGACCTGGAGCGGCAGTGCAGAGAGAGAGTGAGTGCCTGCTGGATACTTTAGCACTGGACCTGAGGCTCGTATATTCAGTGGGATACTGAGTTTAGTTATTTACAGACATACTCTATTCACTTCAGTGGCATATCTTCTTTTATTTATAAGAAACAAACAGTCAGGTGTTTTAAGAAAAGGGGCCCCTTGCAGGCCTCGTGGCTTTAAATGTCAGGTTGACCTTTAGTATGTATCTAATTAGATGTAGATGACAACTGTGTTCACCATGGTTGGAAAATGACATCTTCGGTGTTTTGTAGTGACATTGAGGCGTTCAAATTTTATTAAAGCAAACGCATTGTTTACTTCATCATGGACATAGAGGTAAAGTGGGTTTTATATTCGGATATTCAGACATTCTGCTTAATATAATTTCAGAAAAGTATTCTTTGCAAATTCTAAATTGGCAAATCATATTAGCAGCCTTTGACTATCAAAGTACAACCATGTTTACAGTCAATTAGATAGTGTTGATGTTGTTTTGAGGTCATACTTACATGCCGATTCTGATTGAATATTCAAATTAGCGTGGTAAACAATATAGAGACAGTTAAATGAACGAATGTACGAATATAAAACCAACTTTACCTTAATATCATGAACACGTGTGACCGTAGACCATAAAACCATAAGGGATTGGTTGGTTTCTAGAAAGAAGTTGGTTTTATATTAGCACATTTGGACTTTCCCCTTAATAATATCCTTTCAGAAAAGTATTAATTTCAAATTGTAAATGGTGAAATCATATTAGCAGCCAATGACTATTAAAGTAAAACATTGTTCACAGTCAATTAAATAGAGCAAATGTTGTTTCATTCATTTTCTTGTCGGCTTTGTCCCTTGCGGGGTCGCCACAGCGGAATGAACCGCCAACTTATCCAGCACGATTTTACGCAGCGGATGCCCTTCCAGCCGCAACCCATCTCTGGGAACTTCCACACACACATTCACACTCATACACTATGGACAATTTAGCTTACCCAATTCACCTGTACTGCATGTCTTTGGACTGTGGGGGAAACCGGAGCACCCGGAGGAAACCCACGCGAACCCAGGGAGAACATGCAAACTCCACACAGAAACGCCAACTGACCCAGCCCAGCCGAGGTTCGAACCTGCGACCCAGCGACGTTCTTGCTGTGAGGCAACAGCACTACCTACTGCGCCACTGGGTTGCCCCCAAATGTTGTTTAGAAGTCATATTTACTTGCCATTTCTGACTTAATATTTAAAGTAGCGTAATAAACAATATAGAGATGTTGTCTCTGTTAAAAAAAATGAATGAATGTGCGAATATAAAACCAACTTTATCTGAATTCATATGATGTCATTTTCATCCGCTTTTACGTGGCTGGGTCACGGGGGCAGCAGTCTTAGGAGAGAACTCCAGACTTCCCTGTCTCCAGACACTTCCTCCAGCTCCTCCGGTGGGATCCCGAGGCGTTCCCAGGCCAGCCGAGAGACATAGTCCCTCCAGCGTGTCCTGGGTCTTTCCTGAGGCCTCCTCCAGGTAGGACATGCCTGGAACACCTCCCTAGGTAGGCGTCCAGGAGGCATCCGAAACAGACGCCCGAGCCACCTCAGCTGACTTCTCTCGATGTGGAGGAGCAGCGGCTCTACTCCGAGCTCCTCTCGGGTGACATGGCTCCTCACCCTATCTAAAATGCTGCGTTCACACCAGACGCGGAAGAAGCGTCAAGCGTGAGTGATTTACATGTTAAGTCAATGCAAAGATGTGAATAGACATCCTGTGGTGCGATACGCGCGAATGAGGTGGCCCGAATGAACCAATCAGGAGCTTTCTCTTGTAGGGGCGTGCTTATGACGTAGTGCCTGTTGTTGGTGTTCCGGTGGAAAATCCTCCTGCCGACATCGGAAAACAGTTGATCAAACTGGGCTGGGCTCAGTCGGAAGGACCGCTGAAAGCCTCCATCATCTAGGTTTCTGGAGGAGTTTATGAACTCACAGGGCTGGGTGCACCTCTGAAAGGATCTAGTGGACTCAGACACGGCTCCAAATGAATCGACGCTGTTTTTCAGCCTTCATGAAGCACATAAACCGTTATTCTCTCATTAAAATCCATGTTAGCCATTTAACAACGACGCTACAGTCACCGGGAAGACAGAAGCCCCGCCCATGATGCGATTTGATGCCCATGATTAACTTGCGAATGAATTCGCAATGAATTCATAAGAAAAAATTCGTAATTTTGGGGGGAAATTGACATTTATGACCTGGAAGCTGAATAAGCTTTCTTTTAATGTGTGGCTTGTTTGAAATGGTTTGTAGGGCTGCACGATATTGGAAAAGCCTAACATTGCAATATATTGCGATATGAATACAATTTCACCACATGACTTAATATCTATATTTGGAAATAATTTATAGTGTTAGATTGATTAGGATGATTCTGAAGTGGGAGTGCATCTCTATAAAATCTAATAATTTTTTTTGGGGTCCCTTGACACATTTTGGTTGTGGTCTACTATTTGCAGTGCATTTCTGTATTTCCATCAGTTGTGACTGTTTTCATGCATGACAGTCTATAAATTCAATCAAGAAAAAGGTACAATTGAAATAAAGTGTTTTATCATTTCCCGAGTCTAACAGTATTCAAGTACTGTAACTGAATGATAAAAAGAAAAAATAATTAAATAAAATTAATCGTAGTTAAGGAAACAAATGGTACAATTTCTTATACCTGAATGTTTTTTAAAACATTATACAATCACAGGCATCAAAAACACATGTAAATGATAAATTGTGATTCAAACATCTTGCGATTGTGAATGATCACATTGATATATCGATGCTGAAACGATATATTGTGCAGCCCTAGTTTGAATAGAATAAGATTTCTAGTTATTAAAAGGAAAATCGCCTTTAAAGTTGTTAAATTCCTAGCAGTGCATGTTACTAATCAAAAATGATGTTTTGATATATTTGCAGAAGGAAATTACAAAATGGTATATTGGAAGATGTTAATAATCTTAATTTTTTTTTGCATAAAATAACAAATATTTGGCTATTCCCACATTAGATTCACATTAGAATGTTACACATGAGACATATGTGACATCCAGGGTCACATATCAGAACAGCATGCAATGTGTAATAAACAAGTTTTTGAAACGTCAGTGAGTGTCAGCCTTCTGAGCTGTCAAGTGAATTTGAGCTAATGCGCTGGACACAAGGAGCAGATTACAGTTTATATTGAGGGTGGATGTGGGATGTTGACCCACATATACTCGCAACATCCCTCACACCGAAGTCAAGCTCTTCCCGTTTATGATATGGAGATTCAAATACTGTGGGTGATGCAGATGGTCTGTTAAATGTGGTGTTTGTGCAGTATTAGTCCATGTGAGGGTAGACGCTGAGGATCTTAACTCAGAGGTTAATCCTCTTGTGTGCTTGTCTGTGTAAGACTCCAGTTTGACGTTTGTTTCTACCTTTGAGAAGCCGTTTCAACTGTACTTGACAATACAGTTGCGATAGTTCATCATAACTTGCTAACTTATTCACTATTGTTTCGTTGTTGTTGTTGTTGTTGTTGTTTTTTTGCCTTGAGTAAACAAAGTAGTTATTCAATTGCTTAGAAAGTGAAGCTAGCATTACTACAGGGAGTGCAGAATTATTAGGCAAGTTGTATTTTTGAGGATTAATTTTATTATTGAACAAACTCATTAATATCAAAGCTGAATATTTTTGGAAGTAGTTTTTAGTTTGTTTTTATTTTTTATTTTAGGAGGATATCTGTGTGTGCAGGTGACTATTACTGTGCATAATTATTAGGCAACTTAACAAAAAACAAATATATACCCATTTCAATTATTTATTTTCACCAGTGAAACCAATATAACATCTCAACATTCACAAATATACATTTCTGACATTCAAAAACAAAACAAAAACAAATCAGTGACCAATATAGCCACCTTTCTGTGCAAGGACACTTAAAAGCCTGCCATCCATGGATTCTGTCAGTGTTTTGATCTGTTCACCATCAACATTGCGTGCAGCAGCAACCACAGCCTCCCAGACACTGTTCAGAGAAGTGTACTGTTTTCCCTCCTTGTAAATCTCACATTTGATGATGGACCACTGGTTCTCTATGGGGTTCAGTCAAGTGAACAAGGAGGCCATGTCATTAGTTTTTCTTCTTTTAGACCCTTTCTTGCCAGCCACGCTGTGGAGTACTTGGACGCGTGTGATGGAGCATTGTCCTGCATGAAAATCATGCAGAAGGATGCAGACTTCTTCCTGTACCACTGCTTGAAGGTGTCTTCCAGAAACTGGCAGTAGGACTGGGAGTTGAGCTTGACTCCATCCTCAACCCAAAAGGCCCCACAAGCTCATCTTTGATGATACCAGCCCAAACCAGTACTCCACCTCCACCTTGCTGGCATCTGAGTCGGACTGGAGCTCTCTGCCCTTTACCGATCCAGCCACGGGCCCATCAAGATCCACTCTCATTTCATCAGTCCATAAAACCTTAGAAAAATCAGTCTTGAGATATTTCTTGGCCCAGTCTTAATCTTTCAGCTTGTGTGTCTTGTTCAGTGGTGGTCGTTTTTCAGCCTTTCTTACCTTGGCCATGTCTCTGAGTATTGCACACCTTGTGCTTTTGGGCACTCCAGTGATGTTGCAGCTCTGAAATATGGCAAAACTGGTGGCAAGAGGCATCTTGGCAGCTGCACGCTTGACTTTTCTCAGTTCATGTTCAATTATTTTGCACCTTGGTTTTTGGTTTAGTTTTTCCACATGCTTCTTGCGACCCTGTTGACTATTTTGAATGAAACGCTTGATTGTTCGATGATCACGTTTCAGAAGCTTGGCAATTTTAAGAGTGCTGCATCCCTCTGCAATTTATCTGACTATTTTTGACTTTTTGGAGCCTGTCAAGTCCTTTTTTTGACCCATTTTGCCAAAGGAAAGGAAGTTGCCTAATAATTATGCACACCTGATATAGGGTGTTGATGTCATTAGACCACACCCCTTCTCATTACAGAGATGCACATCACCTAATATGCTTAATTGGTAGTAGGCTTTCGAGCCTATACAGCTTGGAGTAAGACAACATGCATAAAGAGGATGATGTGATCAAAATACTCATTTGCCTAATAATTCTGCACTGCCTGTATCTCTGCCAGTATGTCTTGAGGTGGAGTTAGATGCTGTACGCCTTAAGCTAAACCATTTAATTAATTTCATTATGTTTCATTTAAATAACAAAAGAATTAAAGACATTTACTCGAGATTCCCTTATCTCAGAGCTCTTTACTTTATTTGAAAGTGACCATTATTGTGTAGACAGGCTTGGGAAACCCCAATCAAAGATTTGGGTTTTGATTCATTACAAATAGATCTTAAATGTCATCTATAAGGTTTTTAGTCACTATTTTTATGTCTTAACCTGGATTTCTCCATGAAAATGGCAGGAGATGCTGCATGGCCTTAACCTACAAACAAATTGGGCCACCTTTGTACTGACATTGTTGGTTTACTATATTATAAAGATCAGCATGAGAGAAGACTTGCCCTTTTTCAGTGTTGGCTAATACAGCTATAGGCATATTGTTCTTCTACATGAGGAGGAGATCTTTAAACTAAAGGACAGAGAAACCATTCATTCATGTCCATTGTACTGTGTACTTGGTGACATTATTAAATGTTCCCACCTTTAAAAGGCTGGCCGTGTAATTGCGTTGCTAGCATGTAGTTAGCTATTAAAGTATTGGACAAACAGACCATGATCTCAGCCCTCTTTACAGTGAACTTTGCATTTTTAAACTTTAACGCCAGCAGTGCCTTCAGAGAGAATGCTGCAGTGTCTGGTGGGAACATCGGCTTCACTCAGCTACATTATAAAAATGTAAATAAATAAACAAGCAACTAATCATCTGAATCATGATTTCTATTGGATGAAGGAGCTGAATAAATACATAGATTGAATACACTGAATAACTTAAATCAAACAATTCCGGTTCTTTTTCCATTCTTGTTCATCAACAGTGATTTTGATGAAGAGATGTTTTGGGGTAAAAAGTCTTTTGCTGCCCTCAGCAGTAACAGTTAGTGCTGCATGTTATTGGAATCTGACATTGCAATATTTTGTTAATCTGCAATATATATATTGCGATATGAATACCATTTCACCAGATGACTTTTAATATCTCTATTTGGAAAAAATTCATAATTTTAGATTGATTTGGATGATTCTATAGAGAAGTGCATCTGAATAAAATATAATAAACCACCTACAAGCATATATCAATACAATAAAAAAAGATACAGTTGAAATAAACAATGTTTTATCATTTTCCAAGTCTAACAGTATTCAGGTAACTTAAATAAATAAAAATAATTCAGTAAAATTAATCATTATTAAAGGTATTAACTGTACATTCATTCATTCATTTTCTTTTCGGCTTAGTCAATTTATTCTTCAGGGGTCGCCACAGCAGAATGAACCGCCAATTTATCCAGCATATGTTTTACACAGCGGATGCCCTTCCAGCCTCAACCCAGTACTGGGAAACACTCATACACACTCTCATGCATGCACACACATACACTACGTCCAATTTAGTTTATTCAATTCACCTGTATTGCATGTCTTTGGTCTGTGGGGGAAACCAGAGCACCTGGAGGAAACCCACACGAACACGAAAAGAACATGCAAACTTCACACAGAAATGCCAGCTGGCCCATCCGGGACTCGAAACAGCTAATAATTCTGACTTTAACTGTATATGACTTTCTTCTTTCTGCCTAATCCATCTGGATAATTGTCTTTGAATTGAATGCTTTAGAATAGCAATCAGCAGGTTGTAAAACTCATCAGTCCAACAGAAGTGAAAAACCACTCAAACATCCATAATAAAACATTCATCTGGTGTACCTTGTGTCTAAAATTGAATAGTCATCAGTTTGTGTGGTGTTCTGAGGTGTTTCACTTATTTTACTGCAAAACTCAGTATAATATTAATCCGTAATAATATTAGTTCTTTATTTGAGAGATTTATTGATTATTCAAAAAAATTAACAGTAGCCGAATAAACAGTAAAAGCCTACCCTTCTTTCAAAAGGTCTACTTTTTAGGAATCAACACAGTGGTGGTAGTTAAAGGTGATGACATAATGTCATTAAAAGTAATTAAAATGAAAAATGTTCACCCTTTTGTAATTGTCAAACATCAAAACTATCTATGAATGTTCAATGAAATAATGTTTGCTAAGTTTGTAGACATTTTAATACACTGACTTACTAGCAAAACAAAAGAAAAATGAACTGTGATGTGAATGATTATCATTTTAGCCATGCTTTTACATTGTTTTATTCACAACAGAATTACACTGCTTGGGTAACTACAGTATTTACTCTATTATTTACCCAGTTAAAGGGATAGATTACCCAAAAATGAAAACGGTCATAATTTACTCGCAATTCAATCGTTTCAAACCTTTGTTTTTTTTTTCTTCTGCTGAAAATATTTTAGAAAATGTTGGAAACCTCCAGTTCCATAGAGGTCCATACTATTTGTTTGTTTTCCACTTTCTTCAAAATATCTTCTTTAGTGTTCAACTGAAGAAAGAAACTTGTAAAGGTTTGGAACCACTTCAGGGTGAATAAATGTTAATTTTTGGGATAATAATCTCTTTAAGCAGACTCTTACTTTCATGTGGTTTAGGAGTAGTTGAGCTCGAGAGTCTATTTAAGAGTGTAAATAATCTGAATGAACTAAATGGCTTTAGGCCCTCCTTTAAGATCTGAGGATTAAATATCGCCTTCATTACCCAACACATTTATCACACATTTTTCCTCCATGTGATTGCAGTCCTGTTGTTCATTGTGTGATTTCCCTGTGACCGCAGGCCGAGGCTGAGGTGGCTTCTCTGAACAGACGTATCCAGCTGGTTGAGGAGGAGTTAGATCGCGCTCAAGAAAGACTCGCCACTGCACTACAGAAGCTGGAGGAGGCAGAGAAAGCTGCAGATGAGAGCGAGAGGTGTGGATGCAGCATTTCATTATTAACTTGTATAAGTGAAGTTTATTTATAAACTATTTTCGAGAGGATCATGTGCTTATGATTGATCCCGGCCGGTCCCGCATTAGCTATTATGGATTTACCAATCAGACAAATCCAGACACGCATAAATAACCAGATAAGACCGGTTCACACTAAGATTTTTTTTTAGAATCCTGAACGATTGTAGCATGTCAGACTGCACGAACATGGCTCTCATGTCATACTGTATGATCTCAGCCGTCATAATGTCAGACTGAACGACAATGAAGATGCACCAAACAGGGAAGAAAACTCTCCCGGAGTTTGACGTCATCCATTGGCGACACTTTCACTATCCCGCGTTCTGAAATGATTCCTCACAGCAAACGGAAACAGTCTGTGCACAGCGTGTCTCAATAATAAAACTATAAAGAAAAAAACTGTTTTGACATTTCCTCGCGATCATTTGAATTGTCACATGGATTGCGTCATCAAATTCGGAGCTCCTATCGGTTCTTGGATTGACGCTCATTGCAGCTGTTGTCACACTGCAGGAAAGAACTTCATCGAAGAGAAAATCTGATTACAGCGGGCACTAAGCGGCTGTCTGTGAACAAACCAACAATTAAAGATCACAGACTTTAGCCCAGGATTTCAGGAATCTTTTAGGATTACTCAAATTTGTCTCAGATGACAGAATCGTGGCTGAAATCTCAGTGTGAGCAGGGCTTTAGCCATATTCACATTGAAGAATCCCCCCTCTACCCCTATTCCTTTCCCTCTTTCCTAGATTAATCCTGAACAGGGTGACACGGCGGCTTAGTGCTTAGCACTGTCACCTCACAGCAAGAAGGTCACTGGTTTGAGTCCTGGCTGGGCCAGTTGGTGTTTGTGTGTGGAGTTTTCTCCCACAGTCCACTGCAAGACATGGACTATAAGTGAATTGAATAAACCAATTGGCAAAGTATATGAGTGTTTTAGTACTGGGCATTCACCGCGTAAACATATGCTGTATAGTTGGTGGTTCATTCCGCCGTAGCAACCCCTAATAATCAAGGAATGGGCCGAACGAATGAATTCTCGAGATCTACCTGAGCTCAGACTCCCCTCTCTCCCAATGAAATGGGAGGGAGCCCCGGGCTTGAGGATCTTCTGAGCACAGGGCTCTCTCCCAGGACAGCATGCCCAATACGCTCTACTATCAATCATCAGCAAGTGTGAACTCCTGAAATACTTTGTTCACAAGCACAGATCATTTTTTATCCTAATGGATGTTTTTACGTTTCTCCTGGAGATGTATTAGAATTTTTATCAAATATCAAATCGAAAGATTTTATTTGTTTATTTATTTTTTATGTATAAATGTTTCAAGATAAAATTGTTAGCCATCCTTTGACATTTTAATTCTTTTTCAAATATAAGTAATGATTAACATTATTATATAATATTTCATGTTAAAGTTTATTCTGGGAATTTGGGAAGTCTTATTTCTTTTCTTATTTCTGGGATAAAAGCATGTATATTAAATGTAAAAACTGCTAAGGTCAATGTTATTAGCTCTTTCAAGGATTTTATTTGTTTTTCATTTGACTACAGAACAAACCACTGTTGTACAATGACGTTCCAAATTAACCAAACTTGCTTAGTTAAGGCTTTAAATTTAATTTTAAACTAAACACTACTATCATGCGAAATAACTGGTAAAATATTAGGTACCGTCATTATGGTAAAGAGGAAAGAAATTAGTTAACCATTTTCCAAATATTTCCCAATGGTTGTGTAGAATTAACTGAAATTATATTTGTTTTATAAATATTGTAAATGTTATTACCTTTGAGTTTGGAATGAATATGGCCTTTTCTGACATTGGGACAAACAATAAATAAATGGATAAATACATTTATGGATGACTAAATATCAAGTGGTTTGAGAAATGGATGGCTTGAATGGACAGTGGCTAAACAAAGTAATACTCACTCTCTTGGTTGGTCTCCTGCTAATGTGGACAACTGTAGAGTGCTGGGTGAACAAAGCCTTCAAGAATCATAAGGAAATACCATACACTGTTGTGTTTGGCCTTGGATGAAATTGCCTGAATGTAATACTGACCATGTGTTTTTCCTTCATGCAGAGGAATGAAGGTGATAGAAAACAGAGCAACAAAAGATGAGGAGAAGATGGAGATCCAGGAGATGCAGCTGAAGGAGGCCAAACACATCGCTGAGGAGGCTGATCGCAAATATGAGGAGGTGGGAATCCCCGACACTTTCACCTCACCTTAAATTAAGGTTTTTATAACGAAACCATATATGGCAGTTATGCCCTGTAGGTGGTATAACTAAAACGTTACGTCATGAATGGTTTATATCTCAGCAACTATATATTAAGCCCAGCTCACACTGTGGACTTTTTAATAATCTAAAACTATTGTAGCTTGTCAGATGGTACGAATATGATTCTCATGTCGCAATGTAAGATCTCAGCTTTCATAATGTCAGACTGAACGGAAATCAAGATGCTGCGAACACACACACACATGCAAAACTCATATGATGTTTGATTTCATGATTCAATAACATGATAAATTACAGCTAACAAATAATCTGTAGCATTGTTTTTAATCATAATATTCATATTAAACCAGAAAAAAAAACTTTTCGATGTTTTCCTGAGGTTGTTTGAAGTTGTCGAGCTGATTGCAACCTCAGGTTTAAAGCTCATATTGGTTGTTGGTTCAGCACTCGTCGTAAGAGAACTCGCACTGTAGGATAGTGAAATCTTCTGATGCTGCCAGAACTTTATTGGAGGGAAAATTTGATTGCAACAGGCATTAATCGGCTGTCGGTGACCAACAATTGACCCTTTGCTAAGCCCGCCCTCCTTAGTTACTGTTGTTACACCTGTCAAGCTTTCACGCCTGGCACGTCTATTACAATATGGATATGCCAGTGTCAGACATTCCCAGGGATATAATTAGTCATTTTTGGGGAACAGGTGAGATATCTGAGAAAGCCAGACAAATAAGGACTGGAGTATGCTTTACAGGGGTATATTCACGACATAAAACGCAAAGCCTAGCCGCCTCATATGCTGACCATTCAACAGCTTAGTTCATGCACAGCAACATACAGTTGAAGTCCGAAGGGGCTCCCTGTTTATTTTTTTCCCCAATTTCTGTTTACACATCTGTTGAACACATTTCGAAACATAATAGTTTTAATAACTCATCTCTAATAACTGATTTATCTAATGTTTGCCATGATGACAGTAAATAATATTTTACTAGATAATTTTCAAGACACTTCTATACAGCTTAAAGTGACATTTAAAGGCTTAACTAGGTTAATTAGGTTACCTAGGCAGGTTAGGGTAATTAGGCAAGTTATTGTATAACGATGGTTTGTTCTGTAGACTATCGAAAAACATATAGCATAGGAGGGCTAATAATTTTGACTTTAAAAGGGTTTTTTAAAAATTAAAAACTGCTTTTATTCTAGCCGAAATAAAACAAATAAGATTTTCTCCAGAAGAAAAAAATATTATCAGACAAACTGTGAACATTTCCTTGCTCTGTTAAACATAATTTGGGAAATATTTAAAACAGAAAAAAATTCAAAGGGTAATAATTCTGACTTTAAATGTAGGTGAAATTTTAAAATAATCTAATAATAACAAAATAAACTGTGATTTCTCTTTTTGTTTAGCCAAAAAGCCTGACAGATTAATTGTGCAATGAAATATAGCGTTACTAACTGACGAGGAAACACGCATGGACAGTGCTTCTACATAATTCATTCATAGAAAGAGCAGCCAGAAAGGGGAAATTGATGGATTTGTGTCAAATATTAGCATCATTGACTCAGAACAATGTACAGTACCTATAACTTTTCATACAGTTTCTATTCTAATTTGCAGTGTAGTGGAAAAAATAAATAAACTGAAACGCAAATCAAAGTATAAATAGCAGAAGTGAACAAACAGATTTTCCCTACCAGCAAATATTAATCCAACACCAAATATAAAAGCAGACACTAACCATCTATAACATCGTCACCAATGACTTAATCTCCAAAAGACAGCCGAAAACATCAGTGAATTTTAGCTCTGACATGGACATGAGGGTTATAAATGACTGAAAAACAGCTGCAGGCGGTCGCAAGTGCTCAGTTTGTCTCGGTTTTGTTCTGTTTGTTCATATTTCCACAGATGGAAATATGACTGGATTGTGCTCGCTCTTACAACTATTGCTAGGGCTTATTATGAGCACTGCTCCGTTTATCTAGCGAAAAAATAAAATAAATAAAAAAAGAAAAAGACAGCTGGGAAACATAACCTGCTTTGTATTTTTGTAGGAAACACAGTTTAGATCTTTTTAGTGTAAGAGGTTCAGTTATTGCCGTCTACTGAATGTCTCAGAAATATTGAAAACAAAACCAACTTAACCTCGTTTATTTAGCGCCCCTCACACAGCTTGATCTACGCTGGCATTTTATCCCCTTGGGTTTTAGGTTTTGGAAAGGGAAAAAAATTCCACCACCCCGTCCAAACATTTAGGATACCAGGTATTAGATTTTTACAATCCATATGCACAATGCTTCCCTCGCTCGAAAGCTTGACAGACGCTTACAGTTGCTAAGCGATGTTTGGTGTGTGGCAGTTTTCAGGTGTGGCTCAGCGAAGGGTCAATTAAAGATCATGGATTTTAGCCTAGTATTATAATCTTAGAATTTCCTAAAATGTTCTCAGATGACCAAATCGTGGCCGAAATAGCCTGACTTTACGATGTATTCGAAGTTTTACACCTTTGAGGTTTTTCTTAAGTTATTATAAGACAATGCACTTACAATAAAAACATCATTTTGTCTATGGTTCAGAAAGTACACAATGCTGGCAAAGTTTTCAGGAAGATCGGGAGGACATTATTTCATGATGAAGAATTGAGTAAAAAAATTGAAAAAGCTAAATCCATAAGCGTCTTAATTATTTCTTCATTTTTCCTTGAAATTCATATTAAATATGTATTAATTTCCAGAATACATTTGCAGATTTTGTTGACGATGTTGTGTTGTGGGACTTAAGTCATTCTACCTAAACTTGATTTCTTAGCATAATAGCATTATTAATTATAATGTTCTTCATACAGTTGAGGTCAGAATTATTAATTTTTTTTTTCTTTTTTAAATATTTCCCAAATGGCACCATTTAACAGAGCAAGGAAATGTTCACAGTATGTCTGATAATATTTTTTCTTCTGAAGAAAGTCTTATTTGTTTTATTTCGGCTAGAAAAAAAGCAGTTTTTAATTTTTTAAAAAGCCCTTTTAAGGTCAAAATTATTAGCTCCTTTAAGCAATTTTTTTTCCTGATAGTTTACAGAACAAACCATCGTTATACAATAACTTGCCTAGTTACCCTAACCTGCCTAGTTGACCTAATTAACCTAGTTAAGCCTTCAAATGTCACTTTAAGCTGTATAGAAGTGTCTTGAAAAATATCTAGTAAAATATTATTTACTGTCATCATGGAAAAGATAAAATAAATCAGTTATTAGAGATGAGTTATTAAAACTATTATGTTTAGAAATGTGCTGATAAAATCTTCTCTCCTTTAAACAGAAATTGGGGAAAAAATAAACAGGGGGGCTAATAATTCAGGGTGGCTAATAATTCTGACTTCAACTGTAACTTGTCTTTACATATCATTGATATGTGTATGTATCTGTAAAATTGTGTTTGTTTTTGTGTATTTTCTGACTTCAGGTGGCACGCAAGCTGGTGATTCTTGAGGGTGAGCTTGAGCGCTCTGAGGAACGAGCTGAAGTAGCTGAGGCGTAAGTACACACAAATCTTAATCAAACTGTTTAGGAAAGATTTTGGCCCAAACCCAATTCTACCCCTTAGCCTTTCCCCAATTCTCTTTAGATTGAAGGTGTAGGGCTAAGGGGAAGGGCTAGATACCCCTTCAAACTGAGATTTTTCAGGACCACACTCAAAAACAAGGGCTTCGAAAATTTCCCAGAATACAGCAGTCACAACAGCACCTGGAAGTAAAGAGATCCACAAATTAGTATTTTTTTTGTCATTATTACGAATTTTTACAACAAACAAGCACATGTTTTAAAACATTCATAACTGCATTTGTGTTTTACCGTCAAGCTTTAAAAAAAAAAAAAAAAGCTAAAATAAAATCCGCTAAATTTCGCACTCTATAATCCATAATAATAACTCCTGTACAGCAGTCCCACATCATTCTGACATTGGATGACACTCGAATAACCTGTCAGAAAAGTCTAGTGGCTGGCAATGGGCTTTTTACATTGTCTGCTATAATGTTAATGTTGTTTTTGGTGGGTTTACGTAGATGAATATGGCTACAGTGTAAATGCGCAGTATAGTCACAATCTTATTGCCACATTAGATCATTATGATAACATAATATATGCCTTCTGTGATTTCCTGAAGATAAATACCAAAATAACACAACTGAAATAAAGACAGCAGTCGCGATCGTCTGATTTCATATGAAGCAAAAGATCGCGATGACATATGATGACGTGTGCAGGTGCTGTCTCATTTCTTAGGGGTAAATTTTGAAGTCCTTCCCATTCACACTCTGTTTCAAGTGCCAAGCGGAAGGAAGGGGAAGAGGTACAAAAATAGAATTGGGATTGGGCCTAAGTTTCATTGCATTGTTCTATAAAAACACCAGTAACCTTTTACTCCTGTGTCATAGATATTTGTTAATGATTCTGTTTTTTGACTCCACAATGCGTAAATGTATACTATAACTAACACAATGAAAAGGTGTAAAAACCTTCAAACCTGCATTTCATTCGTAGTTATATTCCTTACAAGGGTGCAATTAACAAAATTGAATTAACTAATGTTTTATTTTACAAACTACATGTATGAATAACTGCATTTGATATTCACACCTGTGGTACCAGTAATTAATAACTAAGCTGCGTTCAGTGAACTTACCATTCAATAATGGAAGTTATTCAGGATTTCCGAAGACCTCAGCTGCTGCAAATGTGCTTTTCTTAAATTGATAATTCATCCAAAAATTACAGTTCTGTCATCATTTACAGCTTTTTTCCCCCAACATATTGTTTTGTGTTCAACAGAAAAAAGAAATTCATTAAAGATTGAGTGCGAGTAAATGAGGAGGACATTTTTGGGTGAATTATCTCTTTAAGTAACAGAAGAGTTCTCGGGATCAGTTAACAACTGCAAGGTTTCTAATTGTGGTTTTTCCCCATCTTCCAATTGCATGCACCATTGATCATGTCCTGTGATGCCCCCCTCCCCCATTACCTCCCTTTCCCTACTGGCCCATTTTGGACTAACCCAGTCGAGTCAGGCAGCTGGAGGAGGAACTTAGACTCATGGACCAGAATTTGAAATCCATGATGGCTGGAGAGGAAGAGGTACTTCTGAGAAACTGATGTAGCACGCTTACGCCAGCTTCTGTTGACTTTTCCACTCTTTCGGAGATCAGTGACCTCCTCTGCTGCTTTTCTCGGCTTTATTCCTCTGCAGATCAAATGTACCTTTTTGCAAAAGGAAAAGGGGCCTCAACTAGAACCTTGGGCAACACCACGTTTTTAACAATTTCTCTTATGTACCAAACTTCCAGGAAAGTGACTGTTTTTTTTATCAAATGAATTGAAATCTTAGTCACTTTGAAGGATTTCAATTCTTGTGTCCGTTATGTCTTGTTTCCACTGAGTGGCATGGTATGGTTCAGTATAGTACAGTTTGGTCCAGTTCAGTATGGATCACCCTGATCAGGCTTGTATTTCCACTGCCAAGAACAGGATGTTACTTTGTAGACATGGTGTATGGCAGAAATTTGTGGCTTTCTTCTTTTTTCACATATTGCTTCTTTTGCGCACTTAAGTTTATTATTTTAAATGTAGATGCATAACAAGCACATGCAAATAGTGAGGAAGTGGCACCTCTTGAGCTTTCTACATATTTTAATGTGATGTGAACAGCCTCGTAAACAACAATAGAGGACATACAGCAGATTCGGTTCTTACTTCTGTGGCTATTTTTCACAAAAAGAGGCTAAATTAATAATGAAACAAAAAGTGCTCAGGGGTAGCTTAATCAGGGTATCCGCGGGGTCTTAAAAAGTATTAAAAGTTGATAAATCAATTATGAGAAAATTAGGGCCCTTAAAAGGTATTAAAAATCTTAATTGTGCTTTTACGAGGTCATAAATTTTGTTCAAGCGTTGTCCAAAATATTTGACTCGGCATAAATAAAAAAACATAAATATATAAGCGCAGTAGCGGTCGGTGACTGGTGTAATTTGAAGCGGGCGGTCTAACAATATATCGTTCCCAAAAGATAGAGAGAGAGTGCGCGCATCCACCGTGGTGCTGTGTGTCATTTGTTATAGGCTGTCTGGACTCTGTAGCATCCAGCTGAGTGTTTTGTGGGAGACATATTTAATCGCTATACATTTTACATTCTTTTTGGCCCATTATGTACCTGCTATGTGTATAAAAATAATGCTGATATGATATATGAAACGCAATCGGTAGTTGGCAAATATATTGAGTGGATATGTTTGAAAGAGTCAGTGCCTCACCAGCCACAAACCTCACCGCACGTCACTGTTTAATGCGGCACTCATGTCTCATCATAAAGGGGCAAACAAAACTGACATTAAGCCTACAATCCTAAAAATTCTGTCCCGCGCAGATCTCTAGTTCAGGCTAGGGTGCACCAGCCAAGCTCCTCCATCTGGGTGATGTAATGTATTTTACGTCAAATGCGGAAAGGTGATGTGACACTTTCCACATGTAGCGAAACCATAGAGCAAATCAGACGGCAGGGGAAATGTAAGTTTGCATACTCCTGCTTGGAGAAAGACGAATTTAAACAGTGGCTGAAGCCTGTTGCTGAAAACAATTTATTTAATTAATTGATTTATTTTTCAAGCTTTGTTTCTTCCGAGCTTATCTGTGTTCTGTTGATACTGATTAGAACTTGAAGTGGCGATGAAGTCTTAAAATATTCTGAGAAGGTCTTTAAAAAGTCTTAAAAAGGTATTCAAATTATCTTTAGGATTCCTGCATATACCCTGTTAATTAATGCGCTTGTGCTCTTTGGATAAGGGATTCATCAGAATAAAGAGCAAAAGTAAGTCCAAGGCACTTGAAAAATGTGTAAAAAATATTAAAAAGGCTTTATTGACATGGCTATTCCTTAAAACTGCAGCTACGCATTTCGGCAAACACTTGCCCTCATCAGGGTAACAGGGTAGTATCATTGCCCTGATGAAGACAAGTGTTTGCTGAAACACTTAAAACATCGTTTTAAGGAAGAGACTAAATTAGTTTGAGCTTGGGTTGACCATAGTTCATGGCCACATAACGGTGTGTGTTTCGGCTATGTACAGTATTTAAAAATGCATTCTGTGCTGTTTTTCAAGTCTAGTTCCACCTTTTTGGTACTGTAGTACTGTTAAGTAACCTTTTGAAAGGGTCACAGAAAAGTAGTACAGAGCAGTTCAGTTTTTTAGTACATTGATGGTGGAAACAGAATTGTGTATCTTACTGCATTGTACTGAACTGTATCACTCAGTGGAGCCATTATTTAACTTGTCATTTTAGCCTGTCGTTATTATGTTCTCCATTACGTGGACATTTTGTAGTAAATTGCTTTGGGAGTAAAAATTGAAGGCATTTAAAATTTTACCATGCGCTCATAGCTTTAAATTTTCCCCGATTACAGCCAGAATCGCCTCATCATTTCATTCAAGTTGGGGTCTCTTTAGCTAAACTGCTGCCTTTCCCGTCTTCTCTAAGTGCTGTCTTTCTCCTCTCCTTTGCCTTTCTTTTCCTGCATCCTTGTTGTGGTACAGCAAATCTGGTGACCTTGAAGAAGAATTGAAAAATGTCACCAACAATTTGAAGTCCCTGGAAGCTCAGGCTGAGAAGGTAGGCAGAGTACATGTAGTATGTCACAGCCCAGTCCAAATGATGCTCACTTTTATGTCAGAATCCCTATTTATTCTTTAATTGGGACTGTCAGTATTTGTTTATTCTTTGTGCAAAAAATGTTTGAGGATGAAATTGAATATCCCTTGTATGCAGGGGTAGGCCTGTCACAATAATCAATATATATCGATTTATCGCACAACACATGAACATTACCTCAATTATTTTTGGTGATGCAATATATAATGCATACATAAAAACCAATGTAAGCTAGATTTTAGCTGATTATGCAGCCTCTGTCAATTCATCTCATCTCTGCTGGAGGTGTTAGTGTCATTATGGTTAAGTACAAACACTATTGTATTTACTCTAAACAGGGTCGGATTAACCAATGGGCGTTATGGGCACAGGCCCATGGGTCCGTGCGCACTTGAGGCCCCTGCGGGGGGTAGGGGGGTCTATTTAGGCTAAGTGCAAATAGCGCACCTTGTTGGAATAAACTAGTTGAGTGATTCCCGCCCATCACCGTTTGATTGACAGAAACAACATAACTACAGAGAGGAACTGACAGCAGCGTGAGTGGCGTAGCTCGTAAAGCGCATAACTACATGTTTTGACGCGACCGATCATGAACCCGATTCCAGCGTCTGATGAACACGTTCTTCTTTTTTCCCCCACTACATATCAGATTTTTCTTATACTCATCTTGAGGAAAACAAGTAGGAATCATTAATAAACTGTGTGTGTATTGTGGAAGACTCCAAATCATATGCATTATAATGTTATACATTAAAAATACCCTTAAATATAATTTTAGGACTGCTTCAGTAAACTTAAACAAGTATATTATATCCATACATTTTCACTAGTTTTATCAGTTGACTATTTCTTTTTTCAAAGTATGCTTTAAGTGCTTTAAAAATAAGTAAAATCTTTGTAGACTAAAAATATATGTACTGTATATCATTTATTTAAAAAATGCGGGCAATACATTATTCGAGTTAGATTAATTTTATTTTAAAAATATTATATTTATCTTATTTTTTAATTCAACTATAGGCCTGAGGCCAGGTAGGGGGCCCTACAAGACATTGTGCCCAGTCGCCTCTGAATTCTTAATCCGGGCCTGACTCTAAAGTAGTATAGTATTCAGTCTAAAATGATTACCTTACACTTTTTTTGTTACATTTATTATTGTTATTTATTTGTTTAGGATATACATTTTCATATTCTGATGTCAAGTCCTCATTATTAAATTGTCATTGATTAATTACAATTGCTGCAATTCTATTAAATATTCATGAGAATAAAATATTAAGTGTTTTTTGACAGTACTTGCATTATGAGGCTATTATAATGTCATACAATGTCTCAATAGCAATTATCATTTATCGCAATAAAGTTTGGTGCAAAATATCGTACAAAAAAAAAAATTGATATTGTGACAGGCCTAATGCAGAGTGAGACAAGCCAGTTTTTTTATTATTTATTTTAGTTGAGCAAAATAAATTTCTCATACTCATTGACTTCACAGCCATCTCTGTTGCCGAAGCTATGCAAAGCTGTTCTTCTTCTGATTTCAGACTCCGTGATGTATTTTAGTATTTTGTAGTAGGTTTTAGACTGTTGAGTAAATGATATCTAAAGCAACTCTTTATCTTTCATCTTCAAAGGCTTAATTATCGCAAGAAAAGCTCTTGACTTTAACACAGTGATGGGTGCATCATTTATTGTTTTCCCCCCATTTATTCTCCAGTACTCCACAAAGGAAGACAAATATGAAGAGGAAATCAGAGTACTCACCGACAAACTCAAAGAGGTGAGTTTGAGTTTCACTGAATCGCTTGTGCATTGAAATTGACCGCTATTTAAAACATGATTTTAAGCTTAATCAAACATTTCTGGATTTGTTGGGCAACAAAATAGTGTAAAACATTAAAGATCAAAATAGGAGAGAAGGGTATAAACTGAGGTCGGAGCCAGCTCCAAGTGAGTGGGACTTGAGCTTCAAGTGGGCTGTACAAAAGTTTTTATTTATTTAATGTCTTGTACATGACACAGAGTCCAATTTTGTGCTTTATGAATGTCTACACCCGGGATGTCCAAACTCAGTCCTGGAGGGCCAGTGTCCTGAATAGTTTAGTTCCAACTTGCTTCAACACACCTGCCTGGAAATTTCTAGTATACCTAGAAAGAACTTGATTAGCTGGTTCAGGTGTGTTTAATTGGGGTTGGAACTAAAATATGTAGGACACCGGCCCTCCAGGACCGAGTTTGAACACCCCTGGTCTACACCTACCCCAACCCTAAATCCAACCTCACAGTAACCTGATGTGTTTTATTAGTCTACTCCACCTACACCCCCTAAACCCAGCCCACCTGCGGTGTAAGTCCCTCCCACTTGGAGGTCACCCAACCTACTTGCGGTGTAATACCTCCCATTTGGAGGTCTCCGGGCTGCAGCGATTGAAATAGGATACATTTGTAGGTTTAGATAATCTCACAACTAAAGTAGCTAAAGGCAGGTTTGACCATATTATAGTACACGTTTTAATGGTTAATTTGAAGCCTACAACTGTCAGAAATCAAATAAAACAAGTAGAAAAAAGAAAAGAAAAGGCAAAGAAAACAAAAGGCTTTGGGTGAGATGTGAAAGTAACTAGTACTACACATAGGAGCTGTTTGAAGAGAAAAGCTTACACATTTCTTAAAATGCAAGTGTGTTAGAGCCCTGCACGGGCCTTAAATCTAAGGCCTAGCCCGGCCCTGGCCCGAGATGCACAGGCTGTAGCCCAGTCCTTGTCCAACAGCTCATTTCTGCCAAACAGTTTATACTGTTACAGCCAATAAAATAGACCAGATTTGTATTTAATATGAAGTTGATGTTTTTTCGTTTCGTTTTTTTTTTTTTTTAATCAGAAATAATTTAGAGAAATGTTTGGAGTTTTTCTTTTTGTTTTTTTTTTTTTGTTTTTAAATGCAAATTTTAGTTTGTGACATCGATATTCAAGCGCTATGTTGTCCACAGTGAGTTTACTCAATTTAACCCAGTGGCGCCTGCAGCCGTACGACTGTACGCACTGCACGTACCTACCATGAGAGGGTGCAAATTAATGCAGCTTATTTATTTATTTATTACATCATTTAAATTGATTATTTTATTAACAGTATACACTACAATATATTGACGAAGCAAAAAAGAATGAGAATAAATAAAGGTGTGCGTTTTAAAGCGTGTATGTACTTGCATGGTGGGAGATGGGAAAAGAAATCTATTGGCTTTAGTTTTGCTGGTGGTTTTTCTGCACACTAAAACTTACAATTCAGATAGCTATTGTTTACAACAAGGTTCAAAATGAGTAAACGCTCTTTAAAACAGCTTTGAGATATGCCAAAAGGCCTAAAACTAATGAGACAAATATTGATCCCTGCACGGGGTGGAGACTGCAGTCTCATCAGCACCTGAGCCAGGGGAACTCCAGCACCTCAGCCCGTGTCTCTTTCTTCAGACAATTCAGATCTGCCTGCTTCGCAGCCTTCTCACATGGAGCCGCTACCATTCAAGGTGTTTTAAACAATTGAAATTTTATTTAGGCTAGATTATTATTTTATTTGACAATCCAGTTGGTGTTGTGGCGCTGAAGCATATAGCGGACTTGTTTTGAAGCACTTCACCTCAAATGTTATTCGTTCTTCTGTTTTATCTAGTAGATAACGGACCAACAAAAATATATATGAAAACTAAGAGACAAACTATACGAAATTTGTTTTAAAAAGATAATTTTTCCAAGACAAATATACGAATTATATTTTTGTTTGAGCACATCCATTACTCAACTGTGCGGGAGGATGATATGTTGCGGTTAGTGGAAATTAAGGATTTAAATAATGCTTCACTACCACAATCCTCTGTCATATATTTGCGAATTTTTTAATAAGTCATCATTTTAAAGATTATTTTTCCTTGGTGCTGATGTGCTTTTATTACATTTAGATTTCAAAGAAAATATATTTATATTAAAAAAAAGAAACGACTTATGTCATAACGAATGCCCGTAAATAATGTAGCCTTTGACAGCAAGCATCTGTGTTTCTTGAGATTGAAATAAGAATAAGGGATGATGAGGCGGGGCGGTGCTGGATTTGTGCATAATTGGAAATAAAATCCTGCTGGCGCCCCTGGACTTACAAGTTGTGCATAACCACCAGTTGGCTCATCATTTAAAGTTGTCACTATTTAAGAAGTTGAGCAGAAGTTTGCCCTTCCTCTAGCGTTTTTCACAGTTTTAAGTTTGCCATTGACAATTTTTCTCTTTATGTTCTCTATTGTAAATGCTGGAAATCTCTATGCGCAAGGCATTACCGGCGGCCCGAAGACCGATATGCGTGCTAGCTATGACATGAAAATTGGCCTGAAGCCCGGCCCGAGGGGCATAAAAAAAAAGTCGGGCCCGTCAGGCTCGGGCTCAAATGCAGGGCTCTAAAGGTTGTCTTTAGATGTGGTAACTGTAGTATAATCGGTAAAATTGACTCTGGTCCATTGAATAATTTAAAAAATAAAGAGCACCCGATGTGTGCTCAAGCATGTTGCTTCACATCATGACTACAACACACATCAGATGTGCATTATTAATCTAGTAATTCAACAGCATATCCTCAATTATACCTTACAAATTGACCTTATTGTTTCACGTAAGAGTGAGCCCAGCCATTGCAGCGTTATTGGCTCAAGACTTTTGCTTTCATTCCCTTTCGTAGATTTTTAGCTGCAAAAAAAATGGCTTGTTATTGTTCTTTATTTTACTAACTGGCATTTTCCTCATAAACGCACTAGTTTGTGCAGCAGTATATTGCTGTTTGTTACTCCTAGTCTTTGTTGCCATATGAAGTAAATTGGAAGTCCTAAAACAATTACAGAAAAGAGCTTGCTTCCATTTTTTAATTGGTGTTTAGTACTAGACGTTTCCATCCGCTTGTTCTTATTGTTTCATAAGAATATGTTGGTTTTCATTTCTCTAGGCTGAAACACGTGCTGAGTTTGCTGAGAGGTCTGTGGCGAAGCTTGAGAAGACCATTGATGATTTAGAAGGTATGACTTCGACATTCATGATTCTGCCTGTAAATATTTTACTAATGACCAATAACGACAGTGTACTTGTGTGTATTAGTGGTGTTGTTGCCTCACTCTTCATAGTGTGTCATTCTAAGTTTAATCTCTTTCTATACCTCTGGCCAAAAATTGTTAGAATGGGTTATGTGTAGATTCTGAGATTTTTTTAAAACGCATCGCTATTCTCTCTTGGATCAATTCTCAGCTTGGTTTTGAACAGCTGATGGCACTTTAGGCAAGTCTTTAACAACAAATGATGCTCTAGGCTAGTTTTTAACAGCAGATAACACTCTAGGCTTGTTTTTACCAAAAGATGGTGCTCTAGGCTAGTTTTTAACTGCAGGTGTCACTCTAGTCTGTTTTTTTTTTTATGAGCAGACAGCGCTTAAGCTAATTATTATCGACAGACAGAGCTTTAGGGTAGTTTTTAACAACAGACAGTTCTCTAGGCTAATTATCAACAGACGGTGCTTTAGGCTAGTTTTTAACAACAAACAGTGCTCTAGGCTAGTTATTAATAACAGTCAGAGCTTTAGGTTAGTTTTTAACAATAGACAGCGCTCTAGGCTAATTCTTATCGACAGACGGTGCTTTAGGCTAGTTTTTAACATCAGATGACACTCTAGGCTAGTTTTTAACAACAGACAGTGCATAAGCTAATTATTATCAACAGACTGCGCTTTAGGCTAGTTTTTAACAGCAGATGACACTCTAGGCTATTTTTTAACAACAGACAGTGCTCTAGACTAATTATTATCAGCAGACGGTGCTCTAGGCTAATTATTATCAACAGACGGTGCTCTAGGCTAATTATTATCAACAGACGGTGCTCTAGGCTAATTATCATCAACAGACGGTGCTCTAGGCTAGTTTTTAACAGCAGATGACACTCTAGGCTTTTTTTTAACAACAGACTCTAGGCTAATTATTATCAACAGACGGTGCTCTAGGCTAATTATTTTTAACAGACAGCGCTCTAGGCTAATTATTATCAACAGATGGTGCTCTAGGCTAATTATTTTTAACAGACAGCGCTCTAGGCTAATTATTATCAACAGACGGCGCTCTAGGCTGATTATTATCAACAGATGGTGCTCTAGGCTAATTATTTTTAACAGACAGCGCTCTAGGCTAATTATTATAAACAGACAGCGCTTTAGGCTAATTATTATCAACTGACGGTGCTCTAGGCTAATTATTATCAACTGACGGTGCTCTAGGCTAATTATTATCAATAGGCGGTGCTCTAGGCTAATTATTATCAATAGACGGTGCTCTAGGCTAATTATTATCAACAGACGGTGCTCTAGGCTAATTATTATCAACAGACGGTGCTCTAGGCTAATTATTATTAACAGACAGCACTCTAGGCTAATTATTATCAACAGATGGTGCTTTAGGCTAGTTTTTAACATCAGATGACTCTAGGCTTGTTTTTAACAAGAGACAGCGCTTAAGCTAATTATTATCAACAGACTGCCCTTTAGGGTAGTTTTTAACAGCAGATGACACTAGGATATTTTTTTAACGACAGACGGTGCTCTAGGCTAATTATTATAAACAGATGGTGCTTTAGGCTAGTTTTTAACATCAGGTGACTCTAGGCTAGTTTTTAACAAGAGACAGCGCTTAAGCTAATTATTATCAACAGACTGCCCTTTAGGGTAGTTTTTAACAGCAGATGACACTAGGATATTTTTTTAACGACAGACGGTGCTCTAGGCTAATTATTATAAACAGATGGTGCTTTAGGCTAGTTTTTAACATCAGGTGACTCTAGGCTAGTTTTTAACAAGAGACAGCGCTTAAGCTAATTATTATCAACAGACTGCCCTTTAGGGTAGTTTTTAACAGCAGATGACACTCTAGGCTATTTTTTTAACAACAGACGGTGCTCTAGGCTAAATATTATCAACAGATGGTGCTCTAGGCTAAATATTATCAACTGACTGTGCTCTAGGCTAATTATTATCAACAGATGGTGTTCTAGGCTAAATATTATCAACTGACTGTGCTCTAGGCTAATTATTATCAACAGATGGTGTTCTAGGCTAATTATTATCAACAGATGGTGCTCTAGGCTAATTGTAATCAACAGACTGCGCTTCAAGCTGCGGTTACACTACAGTTTGAGTTCGAAAACTGCGAAATTCTGTCGTACGGCGCTGCGAAAAGGGGCGGGATTAAACAAGATGATTAGGCATTAAAAAAGCGAGCGATTGCTCTATGTTTTAAATTTCTGTTCAGAGAGGTCCTGTTTTGATCCTGGATTGGTCTCACGCAGTCAAGTGAAGCGATTTCGCAGGTCAGAGTTCACCAAGCTTGAACTTTGCACCGCAGCGAAATGCGAAACTTGACGCATGACCCTGCATTTCCAGTCTGACGCATTCGTGTGCGTATGAATGGAAGTCTATGGGGAGAAAAGTCCAGTGTGACCCCAGCTTTAGGCTAGTTTTTAACTGGAGATGACACTCTAAGCTACTTTTTTAACAACAGACAGTGTTCTAGGCTAATTATTATCAACAGACGGTGCTCTAGGCTAATTATTATCAACAGACTGTGCTCTAGGTTAATTATTATCAACAGACGGTGCTCTAGGCTAATTATTATTAACAGACGGTGCATTAAGCCGCGGTCACACTGGACTTTACTCCCCATAGGCAAAGTTGAAGCTTGGTGAACTCTGACCTGCGAAATCGCATCACTTGACTGCGTGAGACCAATACAGAATCAAAACATAACCTCTCTGAACAGAAACTTAAAACATGGAGCAATCGCTCGCTTTTTTTAATGTCTAATCATCTTGTTTAATCCTGCCCCTTTTTGCAGCGCTGTACGACAGAATTTCGCAAGCTCAAACTCTAGTGTGACTGCGGCTTTAGGCTAGTTTTTAACAACAGACAGCATTCTAGGCTAGTTTTTAACTGCAGATAGCGCTCTAGGCTAGTTTTTAATAGCAGACAGTGCTCTAGGCTAGTTTTTAATAGCAGACAGTGCTCTAGGCTAGTTTTTAATAGCAGACAGTGCTCTAGGCTAATTATTATCAACAGACGGTGCTTTAGGATAGTTTTTAACAGCAAACAGTGCTCTAGGCTTGTTTTTAATAGCAGACGGCGCTCTAGGTGTATTATTAATAACAGATGGACCTTTAGTCTAGTTTTTAACATCAGATGACAAACTAGGCTAGTTTTTAACTGCAGATGGCGCTCTATGCTAGTTTTTAACTGCAGATGGCGCTCTAGGCTAGTTTTTTTAACATCAGATGGCACTTAAGGCTAGTTTTTAACTGCAAAGGGCACTTTAGGCTAGTTTTGACCAGCAGGCTACACTCTCAGCTAATTTTCAACTACTCTGAAACAATTCAAGAGAGAATTGTGATGCATTTTGAAAATCGCACAATTGATTTCTCCAACAATTTTTTTGCCACGGCTCTATTTCTTTCCTATTTTAAAAAAAAGTAAGACTAATGGAAAACACAGTTTTGCATTGTTTGAGCTGGTTGTAATATACTAACATTGCTTGAAGTGGCGAAGGTGTTGTGTGCCTTTTGGCAGATGGATCTAGTGTGTTTTTGATGGACTGGACTGCATGTCTTCTGTTTATTGGCGTGTTGACTGACACCTTAGATGAACAGTGAATCAGTAGACGACACGTGAGAGCATGTTTCGTGGGTTTATGTGGATGGAGTTTCATTTCAGACAGCTTGATTGAGACGAGTGAGCCTGACATTTATGCTTTCTAACCAAGATTTCATACTGATGGCATGTTGTGCAGTCATGCAGGCGTGGTTGTTGAAGGTGGCCTTTATAGTCCTTCATCTCACACTGTTGTTTTGTCTTTTTCTGCTCATTGTCGGTTCTGTCCTCTGTTTGTTGGTCTTCTCTCTGCTCATTTGGGATGATGTACAGATGAGGTGTACGCTCAGAAACTGAAGGGTAAAGCCCTCAGCGAGGAGCTGGATCTGGCTCTAAACGACATGACCACCCTCTAAACACTCTTTCAGTCTCCTCTGTCTTTTCCTGTCCATTTGGCTGATTCTGTCCATCTGTTTTTTTCTCCATGTGACTGTGAAACGGACATCAGGCATCATGGTTCAGTCTGATTTGATAAAGCTCATGTTTTGTGTCCTGTCTTTCTCTCCTGATCCTGAGATCTGTGTTGGAGTGGTCAACATTGTGTGTTGTTTCCATGACCGTCCGTTTAGTGGTTCTTAAAGTCTGATGTTAAGCACTGTTGACACTTCCACCGCAGAAACTGTCTCAGTGCTGTTTGTCTGTCACTGCTTTACTTTCTTTTGCTGCTGTAATAAATTTCAAAATGTCTTCCTTCTGTTTGAATGAATTTTTTTGTGTGTGTAATTACAGTTTTCTCATGCATTGTGCAACATAATGCATAATGTATTTACAAAATCTCACTCATACATGGGTCATTCATGTTTAAGTGTTGATCAAATATAAAAGTCATCATGAAATCTAAATTTACTCTTAGTATATTCATATGCATGTAGTAGTGCTTGTTACAGCTGCACAATATATTGTTTTGAGCAGGGGTGCCCAATGCAGTTTAAGACATTCACACACAAGCAATTTTGAAGCCGTTTGAAACTTTTATAGAGAATAATTTTTGGAACTGTTTAAACAGTAAAGTCTTTGCATTGTTGTTTTATATTAGATTTCTTCCCTTTTTTTTTTTTACCTGAATATGATTTGACTAGCCTGAACCATAAAGTACTGTTTATTTCACTTTTATGTTTGCTCTATTGCATTTAGCTGTACTTGTAATTTATTACGTTCTGTGTATGATTTGTTCCCCTACAGAATCATGCCAATCAATAGAAAATTAATTAATTGTTTCCAAATAGAGGGATTCAAGTCATCTGGTGAAATTGTTTGTATATAGCAATATACACTCACCGGCCACTTTATTAGGTTCAGCTGTCCAACAGCTCATTAACACAAATTTCTAATCAGCCAATCACATGGCCAATCACTCAATGCATTAAGGCATGTAGACATGGTCAAGACGATCTGCTGCCGTTCAAACTGAGCATCAGAATGGGGAAGAAAGGTGATTTAAGGGACTTTAAACGTGGCATGGTTGTTGTTGCCTGACAGGCTGGTCTGAGTATTTCAGAAACTGCTGATCTACTGGGATTTTTTTGCACAACCATCTCTAGGGTTTACAGAGAATGGTCCAAAAAAGAGAAAATATACAGTGAGCGGCAGTTCTGTGGGCACAAATGCCTTGTTGATGCCAGAGGTCAGAGGAGAATGGCCACACTGGTTTGAGCTGATAAAAAGGCAACAGTAACTCAAATAAACACTCATTACAACCGAGGTATGCAGAAGAGCATCTCTGAACACGTTGAACCTTGAGGCAGATGGGCTACAGCAGCAGAAGACCACACCAGGTGCCACTCCTGTCAACTAAGAACAGGAAACTGAGGCTACAATTCACACAGGCTCACTAAAATTGGACAATTGAAGATTGGAAAAACATTGCCTGGTCTGATGAGTCTTGATTTCTGCTGTGACATTCAGATGGTAGGTTCAGAATTTTGAATCAACAATGTGAAAGCATGGAACCATGCTGCCTTGTATCAACGGTTCAGGCTGGTGGTGGTGGTTTAATGGTGTGGGGAATATATTCTTGGCACACTTTGGGCCCATTATTACCAATTGAGATGGTTATTCAAAATTCTGTTTTGTTTCTTGAACATGACAATGAGTTCACTCTACTCAAAATCTGTGCACTTCATTATTTTATAAAAAATATCATGACGTATATCCACTTGAAATGGTCCTGAAATCAGAATAAAATGTGGGGCAGGGTGGTGCATGATTTCATCATTTGGAAACCAATTGGATTGTGGGAAGATGGATGTTGCTAACAGCATTAAAGAAGATTTAAGGACAATTTAATTTCCATTTCATGTCAACTTTATAATATTTGTGGAATAGTCTTACACACAGCAAAAGTTTCATTTAGTGTAGTAGTCTAGACTAGTATTTACAGGGTGTCCGCGGGGTCTTAAAAAGTCTGTCTTAATTTTCGAAAACTAAATTTTAGGCCTTTAAAAGTCTTAAATTCACTGAAATATTGTCTTGTAGGCCTTAAATCCTTTTTAACAAGTCTTAATTTTCATCTGTCAATGTGTCCAATCACTAACAATCCATCTCAAAATCCTTCAACCAAACTCTATATACTGTTTTTTATGAAGAAGAAAAGCTATATTAAAAATGTTTATATATACAACTAGGGTTTGCTTGATTTGACACATTATTTAAAATATGTGGCAACAAATTTTTAGCTTAAAGTTACAATTTTTTACTAACTGCAAATATAGTGTTGGCTGGGACTAGAAGATTTTTGTTGGAAACCTCTACTTTGTTTGATGTACAGGGAGTGCAGAATTATTAGGCAAGTTGTATTTTTGAGGATTCATTTTATTATTGAACAACAACCATGTTCTCAATGAACCCAAAAAACTCATTAATATCAAAGCTGAATATTTTTGGAAGTAGTTTTTAGTTTGTTTTTAGTTTGAGCTATTTTAGGAGGATATCTGTGTGTGCAGGTGACTATTACTGTGCAGAATTATTAGGCAACTTAACAAAAAACAAATATATACCCATTTCAATGATTTATTTTCACCAGTGAAACCAATATAACATCTCAACATTCACAAATATACATTTCTGACATTCAAAAACAAAACAAAAACAAATCAGTGACCAATATAGCCACCTTTCTTTGCAAGGACACTCAAAAGCCTGCCATCTATGGATTTTGTCAGTGTTTGATCTGTTCACCATCAACATTGCGTGCAGCAGCAACCACAGCCTCCCAGACACTGTTCAGAGAGGTGTACTGTTTTCCCTCCTTGTAAATCTCACATTTGATGATGGACCACAGGTTCTATATGGGGTTCAGATCAGGTGAACAAGGGCGTCCTTGTCATTAGTTTTTCTTCTTTTAGACCCTTTCCTGTCAGCCACGCTGTGGAGTACTTGGACGCGTGTGATGGAGCATTGTCCTGCATGAAAATCATGTTTTTCTTGAAGGATGCAGACTTCTTCCTGTACCACTGCTTGAAGAAGGTGTCTTCCAGAAACTGGCAGTAGGACTGGGAGTTGAGCTTGACTCCATCCTCAACCCGAAAAGGCCCCACAAGCTCATCTTTGATGATAACATCCCAAACCAGTACTCCACCTCCACCTTGCTGGCGTCTGAGTCGGACTGGAGCTCTCTGCCCTTTACCGATCCAGCCACGGGCCCATCAAGACTCACTCTCATTTCATCAGTCCATAAAATCTTAGAAAAATCAGTCTTGAGATATTTCTTGGCCCAGTCTTGACGTTTCAGCTTGTGTGTCTTGTTCAGTGGTGGTCGTTTTTCAGCCTTTCTTACCTTGGCCATGTCTCTGAGTATTGCACACCTTGGGCTTTTGGGCACTCCAGTGATGTTGCAGCTCTGAAATATGGCAAAACTGGTGGCAAGTGGCATCTTGGCAGCTGCACGCTTGACTTTTCTCAGTTCATGGGCAGTTATTTTGCGCCTTGGTTTTTGGTTTGGTTTTTCCACATGCTTCTTGCGACCCTGTTGACTATTTTGAATGAAACGCTTGATTGTTCGATGATCACGCTTCAGAAGCTTGGCAGTTTTAAGAGTGCTGCATCCCTCTGCAAGATATCTCACTATTTTTTCCAAAGGAAAGGAAGTTGCCTAATAATTATGCACACCTGATATAGGGTGTTGATGTCATTAGACCACACCCCTTCTCATTACAGAGATTCACATCACCTAATATGCTTAATTGGTAGTAGGCTTTCGAGCCTATTCACCTTATTCTCCTCGTAAGAGCGGGCGCAGCCATTTGAATCATTTTGGCTCGAGACTTCCGGTCTCATTCACTTCCATTCATTTTTAGACGTTAAAAACAGCGTGTTCTGCTGCTTGATGTTGCAAACTGAGGTTTTCTTATTATATTATTCTATTTTGTCTGTATAATCATGCAAACACTTGTTTGTAGAGCGAGTAATTTGACCGTTTTCAGCTGTTTATTATTCCTAGTCATTTCTCCCATAGGCAACTGAATCGGAAGTTCTAAAACAATCGCAAAAACGAGCGCACTTCCGCATTCAAGAATAAGGTCAATACAGCTTGGAGTAAGACAACATGCAAAAAGAGGATGATGTGGTCAAAATACTCACTTGCCTAATAATTCTGCACTGCCTGTATGGTCCATGACAAAGATTTACTCTCTCTGTTTATTATATTATAATCCACGCTATATATTATAAACAAAAATGCAAAAACACAATGGTATAGACCTACGTGCCTTTTGGATAGTTTTTGACGTGGGAAATACATTTGTTTTGCTTTACGGTTGTTGTAAAAGTTTTAAAACCATGTATAAATGTGCTTGCATAGTATTATCATAAGACATATTTAAATGAGTGTATCGCTCGCCTGCATACATTGTACATATCCGGTCTAAAAGAAGAAAAACTAATGACATGGCGTCCTTGTTCACCTGATCTGAACCCCATAGAGAACCTGTGGTCCATCATCAAATGTGAGATTTACAAGGAGGGAAAACAGTACACCTCTCTGAACAGTGTCTGGGAGGCTGTGGTTGCTGCTGCACGCAATGTTGATGGTGAACAGATCAAAACACTGACAGAATTCATGGATGGCAGGCTTTTGAGTGTCTTTGCAAAGAAAGGTGGCTATATTGGTCACTGATTTGTTTTTGTTTTGTTTTTGAATGTCAGAAATGTATATTTGTGAATGTTGAGATGTTATATTGGTTTCACTGGTGAAAATAAATAATTGAAATGGGTATATATTTGTTTTTTGTTAAGTTGCCTAATAATTATGCACAGTAATAGTCACCTGCACACACAGATATCCTCCTAAAATAGCTAAAACTAAAAACAAACTAAAAACTACTTCCAAAAATATTCAGATTTGATATTAATGAGTTTTTTGGGTTCATTGAGAACATGGTTGTTGTTCAATAATAAAATGAATCCTCAAAAATACAACTTGCCTAATAATTCTGCACTTCCTGTACTTCTAAAAATAAGCTTGAACAGTTTTCTGTAGCAGGGTGGTGCTGACGTCACAGGTGAGCGCCCCAAAGACACTGCAGTCCGTTTATAGCCTAATGTTAGCTTTTCAGTTCTTGCGTTTGCATTTAAGATCCAAAGGTGCTAAAAGTTATATTTTTGTGTGAGGATTATCCGGCTGGACAAAACGTGCAAGTGTAATGAACAGTGTTTGAACACAGAGCTTATTATTTGCAATCTTTGAAAAGCCTATGAGAAAATCCTATTGGGATTTTATCGGGGAAACCAGTTTTATGCTAGCAGCCGATTAGCCTACAAGGTGATGTCATAGTTCCTCCACTCTATTGGTATCGATTGAGTCCACTTGTGGTTTTGGACAACACTTTAAATGGCTGCTCCCTCAAACAGTACACTATTTAAATGTATATGTGTGAATTCAGATACAGCCCCTGTCTCACAAAGTCTTTTTTTTTTTTCACCAGAGAAAGTAGCCCAGGCTAAAGAGGAGAATCTGAACATGCACCAAGTGCTGGACCAGACCCTTCTGGAGCTCAACAATCTATAAGGATGAAGTCCTTCAGCGCACTGAGCTCTCCATCGGGCCCAGACCGAGCGGCAGTTCTTCGCTTTGAGAAATGAATGTCTTATAGTCACACACTCGCCAGTTTGTTCCCAAACAGCCCAATGCAAATAACGTCTTGTAACCGTAGCGAAGCCAGCAGTACGCATAATTAACAATTATTTAGAATAGTTTGTAATCAGTCCAAGGTTTCATTTCTAATGAACATAATGTTTACTACAATTTCTCCAAAGTCAGCCAGCAGCTTTTTTAACCTCAACTGATGAATTAAATGCTGAAATTGACAACTTTGGATTTAAAGGGATAGTTCACACAAAAAAAATTAAAGTGTGCTCATTATTTAGTGCCTTCAAGTGGTTCCAAACCAAAGAAGATACTTTGAAGAAAACATGTAACTATCGACCTCCATAGTAGTAAAAACATATACTATGGAAGTCAGTGGTTACAGGTTTCCAGCATTTTTCGAAATATCTTCATTACTGTTCAACAAGAAATAAACTAATAACGGGTTTGGAACAAGTAAAGGTTGAGTAAAAATGTTAATTTATGCGTGAACTATCCCTTAAAGCATAACAAAAATATACAGGAAAGGTTTTTGCACAATAGATACACTTTTGAGAATACCGTTTTTAAGCTTTTTCATTAATGTCTACCAAAAAAAGCACAACTTGTGATTGTATTTTTGTCTCAGATCGCCTCCAAAATCGTCAAACGAATGTTTCAGTCTGCAGTGCTGCAATCTTGTGGCCTTTTTGTGAAATTAGCTTTTTTTTTAGATGCCAGATGTCATTTACGTCATCCATGTGGATCTCATGTACCACCAACAGGGAAGCTTTAAAAGTAGTTTATGAAATACACTTGCTATATACAGACATGGATCCATTTAATGTGATTATAATAGTAATTAGGAGTGTAAGATGGAACATTTGTTTTTTGACTAAAATCTGCTACAGATGTTCGCAAACTTTTTCTTCTGTCTGATATATCTGACCAAATCTGTGAATTGCCCTTCAAAGGGGAAATTAAGCACTCTGTCAAGTTTACATTATTTTGTACATTGGATTCCACTTTAATGAAAATATATTAAACAAACTTGATTAATGTAAACGGCATGTTTTATTACAGCTTTTAGACCTACAGTATCTTGGAATATAGCTGTGTCTGACGTCACGGGGTTGGTTCTGTTCCCTCGGCTGAACAGATAGAGTTAAAGTAAAGGACTGAACATGGAACCTGTAAAGCAGGGATGTCAAACTCAATTCCTGGAGGGCCGCAGCCCTACACAGTTTAGTTCCAACCCTGCTTCAACACACTTACTTGTAGGTTTCAAGCAAGCCTGAAGGGCTCAAATAGTTTGATCAGGTGTGTTTAATTAGGGTTGAAACTAAACTGCAGGGCTGCAGCCCTCCAGGATTTGAGTTTGACATCCCTGCTGTAAAGCCTAATTTAACCCAATGTGTTTAGTTGTGGACGTGCAGCTGGTGCAAATACAAGCAGCAGATGTGTGTCTAATATAAAATATCTATATTTATTCTATTTGTCTTTTTTTACATTTTAATTACCGATCATCTGATGCGCTTTGATCCACTCTCTGTATTACGCTGCCTGACTGCCTGTCTGAGTTTTAAGCATGGTAGTAACAGACTAAACACAGAGACCGGACAGTCTAATTTAACCCAATGCATGAAGTTGTGGATGTGCATTGCAGAGCTGGTGCAAATACAACAAAAATACAAGCATTTAAGTGTCTTAAATTGTGTATTTTTCTTTTGATAATACCGTTCGTTTATTGCGCTTTGATTCACTGTCTCACACTGCTCCAGCGCTGCCTGACGAGGGGATTTACATTCAGTCTAATTCAACAATTAAATCATACATGACTTCATGGTTTACTAAGTCACATCTGTGTGGATTATGTCAAGACATGTACCCTTTTCGATCAACTCGATCTCTCAACATGTACGAAGGATAAAAACCTGCCATGTGAAAAACCTCACTGATCTTAGTTTGGTTTGAACACGAGCAGAGGTGAGGGGCTGTAGTAGTGAAAAGTAAAAGTACCCGCTCCATTACGTCAGCACCGGACCTGGTTGAAACCCATACAGGCAGTGTAATACAGTGAGTGGACCAAAGCGCGTCAAATGATCAGTAATTAAAAAGAAAAATAGAATAAATATAGATATTTTACATTAGACACACATCTGATGCTTGTAATTGCACCAACTCCACGTCCACAACTTCACACATTGGGTTAAATTAGGCTTTGCAGACTCCGTGTTCAGTGCTTTACTTCCACTGTAGCTGTTCAGCTGAGGCAACGGAACCAACCCTGTGATGTCAGACACAGAGACATTTCAAGATGGCGATCTTTCTAGATCTAATATCTATAGTAAAACATGCCGTTTTCTTCTAAACAGTTACATTAATCAAGTTTGTGTAATATTTTTTCATTAAAGTGGGATCCAATGTACAAAATAATGTAAACTTGACTGTGTGCTTCATTTCCCCTTTAAGAGCACGCTTATATCAGTCACACTACTCAAGGCGATAATAATACAAATTTAGAGTTATGCTGTTTTTCTCTTTATATATGTGAAGGAATGCAATGAGTTATTAATTGGGGAAATCATTTTTACGTCGTTTAAAAGTGTCCTCTTTATCTGATGCAGATAACCATGTAGCAAATCTTAGAACAAAACAATGTAATTATTTGGTATATGAAGTATATGAAAGGGATCTAGTTAAAGAACCAGCTTTTAGGTCATTCTTGCACACGTTTTTAAACAATTCCAGCTATTTTTAACGCGTCACTCATTTATGTATCCTATGCAAATGTTTGAGCTGTTTGATTAAAATTCGATTTTTGAAATCATAATTTTGACTCGTTTATATATTTAAATGATAACCGGTCATTTATGGGGTCACTTTTGGGGTAAATTGTGTTGGAAAAAGTTTGTGTTTGTTAGGTCTCTTAGGGCGTACTCACACTATGTACAGTTTCCTTGAACCGAGCCAAAGCACGCTTGTCCCCCCTCCCATCTCCCCCGACGGCCCACACTCACATTTCATTCAGGCCTGGGCACGCTTACGTCATCGATGATGCGCTGTTCAGTAAGTGCTCTCGCTCAGCACAGTGGAGATTTCTTTAGTTATATCGTTTTAGTCGTTTGATATGCGCCGGTGACACGCTGTCAAATATTTCGCCGAACAGATCAGCCACTTTTGACGGTCATAAACAATCATAAAGTCCTCGTGCTGCAGGAATTAGGAGGTTTGCTGAAGGTGAGGCTGTCATGCAATGAGAGGTTTGCGTCTTTAATAAACTACGACAGTTTGCGTTCATTGAACAGTACGAATGATTAACAAACGCATATGAAACAGTCCCTTAAAAGTCACGTCTCTCTTTCAGTTTCGGGCTCGGGTGTGTTTTGCACTCACACACCAGCATACCGCGCCAAAGCCCAAGTAAACCGCACTCTGGCCCACCTCTTCCAACCGGGTCAGGGCCGGCCAAGTGAACTGTGCCTTAGCCCGATTCAGAGCACTCACACTTCTCAAACAATCCGGGAAACGGGCCTGGGCACGGTTCGGATAACATAGTGTGAGTACACCCTTAGGCCCAATCCCAATTCTACCCCTTAGCCCTTCCCCTTACCTTTTGTGCGTTCCCGTGAAGGGGTAGGGGTGTCCCAATTCTCTTAAGCTTGAAGGCGTAGGGTTAAGGAATGAAGATTTTTCAGGACCACACTCGAAACCAAGGAGTAAGAAAATTTCCCAGAATACACCAGCCACAACGGAAGGAACGCTGCATCCGGAAGTCAGGCGATCCACAAATTAGTTTTTTTTTGTCATTATTACAAATTTTTACAACAAACAAGCACATGTTTTATTACATTCATAACTGCGTTCGTGTTTTACAGTCAGGCTTTTAACAAAAAACGCTAAAACAAAAAACGCTAAATTTCGCTATCTATAATCCATAATAATAACTCTTGTATAGCAGTCCCACTACATTCTGACACTCGATGACACTCGAATCCCCTGTCAGAAAAGTCTAGTGGCTGGTAATGGGCTTTTTACAGTGTCTGCTATAATGTTAATGTTGTTTTTGGTGTGTTTACATAGATAAATATGGCCACTGTGTAAACGGTATAGTCACGATCTTATTGCCACATTAGATCATTATGATAACATAATATATGCCTTCAGTGATTTCCTGAACATAAATACCAAAAAATAACACAACTGGAATAACTACAGCAGTCGCCATCGTCTGATCTCATATGAAGCAAGAGATCGCGATCAGTGGTGTAGTCCTAAAAAAAAAAGTGGTGTACTATTACCCACCCAACCCAAATATTAAAACTAGGCAAAGAAACGACGAAACTATATATATATAACATTTTTTTTTTTTTTTTTTACTTAAGTTACCTGTAACTATTGAAAGAAAAAACAAATACTATGGAAGTTAATGATTACAGGTTTCCAGCTTTCTTCAAAATATCTTCTTTTGTGTTAAACAAAATTAAAAAAATACAAACCGGTTCGGAACAAGTAAAGATTGAGTAAAGGATGACAATTTTACTTTCTTTGAATGAACTATCCATTAAAAAAGGAAAAATATTTAAACAAATTTGTTCATTTTAAAGCGAGATGCTAATAGCCTAATCCTATTCAATGATTTATGCTTAGCTAATAGTGCCCCCAGCAGACCCGGAGATTGGCTGAGTATATTAAGCTGTGGTAAAACCTGGGTAAAAGCCAACTGTTTAACTCTAAAGGGACTTGTAAAATGAGCCTATAATTAATATAACAATAAAAATATATATATATTTTTTTATCAGGAAAATAAAAAGTTTACGCGAATACACGTAAATTAGGGAAGTCTAATCAGAAAAACAAGTGAGTATACCGAGGGTATACGCAATTATTGATCCTCAGAAGTCGTAATACCCAAACAGCTCATGGAAAAAAGTAGGCATACTGAGTATACGTGCGTATAGCCCCGACTACACCACTGATCGCGATGACATCTGATGATGTGTGCAGGTGCTGTACAGTCCCATTTCTTAGGGGTAAATTTTGAAGCCCTTCCCCTTCTCAAAATAGAATTGGGATTGGGCCTTAATACAGGGTGTCCACGGGGTCTTAAAGGGTCACGAAACACCAAAACACATTTTTTGAGATGTTGACAGTCATATATGTGTCCCACACTGCTATAAACACTATTAGGACACATACAGTATATTTCTCTAAAAAGTAAAAAAAAAAAATTTGCATTGTTTCGAGCAAATTCGTTCTTCCGGTTTGAAAATAAATTTTGAAGCAACGTCACAGCGGTAAGATCCTGTACACGAATGACTGCACTTCGAAAGACTCCTCTGTCAAGCTCCTAAAGTTTGCAGACGACACCACACTTATCGGCCTCATTCAGGACGGTGACGAGTCTGCTTACAGACAGGAGGTTAAGGAGTTGGCTGTCTGGTGCAGTCACAACAACCTGGAGCTGAACACGCTCAAAACAGTGAAGATGATAGTGGACTTCAGGAGAAACCCCCCTGCTCTCCCCCCACTGAGCATCATGGACAGCATTGTGGCAGCAGTGGAGTCATTCAGGTTCCTGGGCACCACCATCTCTCAGGACCTGAAGTGGGACACTCACATTGACTTCATTGTCAAAAAAGCTCAACAGAGGCTGTACTTTCTTCGTCAGCTGAGGAAGTTCAACCTCCCAAAGGAGCTGCTGAAACAGTTCTACACCTCCATCATTGAATCAGTCATCTGCACATCAATAACTGGTTTAGCTCAGCTACCAAATCCGACCTCCGAAGACTACGTTGAATAGTTCGGACTGCTGGGCAAATCATTGGTACAACCCTCCCTACTCTCCAAGAACTGTACTTATCCAGAGCGAGCAGAAGGGCTGCCAAAATCACTCTGGACTCCTCACACCCAGCACACTGCCTTTTTGAACTTTTACCTTCTGGTCGACGCTACAGAGCACTGCGCACCAAAACAGCCCGACACAGAAACACTTGAGATGGATTTAATTGTGGAACCAACATCACTACCTGCTATACACTTTTTTTTATATACACACATACACTTATTCAACAACACACTTTACATGCCAATTTGCACATAACAACTGCACATATTATGTTGTATATAGTAATATAGCTGTACATACACTTGTCAATTTGTGTATTTGCGATCACTTTTTAAAATATATTTATTATCTGCTTTTTAGTCCTGTCTGTAATTCTGTTGCACTCTAGAAGCTCTGTCACGAAAACAAATTCCTCGTATGTGTGAACATACCTGACAATAAAGCTCTTTCTGATTCTGATTCTGATCCTTGTGTAAATTCCACCATGGAGACTAGATGTTCGTACCGGCCGGTACAACGTGACGTCTTTGAGTTTTAATCATTAATTCATGAGAAAGACTTGGTTCAAACCAATTAGTGCACTCTGTTGTGAATGAAGTGCAACTTCATTAATATGCATGATAGCTTCGAAGACTGTTTTTACCTGTTATAGTGTTCAGAGAGACGAGAATTAGAATTGTCCATGAGTCGTCAGTGTTGCGCTTATAAATGTGCCGCAACGAAGATGGAAATGGTGAAATCCGGATTTGCCTCGTCTCCTTTAAAAAAAGACGTGGTTCCAGTTGGTGTTGATTATCCTGTCTCTATGGTTTGGTAAGTGAGCGAACAATGTTTTTGTTTATTTAAATGGCAAAGTTCGTTAGTATCGTCAGCAGTACTCTTTCAGTTTTTGAGGACATTTTTGACTGAAATATGGTATTGTCTGTCCTAATACGGGTCTTATTTTTGCATGTGTACATGTAAAGCTACCCAATTGCTACAACCAACAATTCATCTAAAAAATTATCTTTTAAACTAAAGTCAAATTTATTAACTCTATTTATCAATATGGTTAAATTATCTTCCTTACATCCTTACAATAACATTTGTTTAAAAGATCTCCATGTATTTATGCATAAATGTATGTTTTGCATAAATTCTGTTTGTTATAGTTTTTAAACATTAATGCTAATAAAAATATATATCTATATAACTCAAGTTTGCTTGTTTTGACACATTATTTAAAATATGTGGCTAAGAATTATCCAGCCAAAAAATGTTTCACTGGTCATTACAATAAAATCCTTATTGTTTTGCCCTGTAAAAGTCTGAAATTTTGTTCATAATGGTATTAAAAATGTCTTAAATTTGATATGGTGAATCCTGTAAAAGCCTTTTAGGTGTAAGAGATTGCATCAAAACTCATGAAACGACTAGCTGCCAAATTTTCTTTAAAATATCATTTTTATTATTAATTTTAAAACTCTTATTACAAATCAGTTTATGGTTGCAGACATTATATACGTGCTTTCGAGCGTTGATGGACGACTTTTCCAATTCACTTAAAAAACAAATCCTAATGGAATAAAACCCAAAACCAACAACATTTAAACCATTAAAGGGCACCTATGGTGAAAATCAACTTTTGTAAGCTGTTTGGACAGAACTGTGTGTAGGTATAGTGTGTCCACAGTCATATTGGGGTGATATAAAGTCAATAAGTCTCTTTTTTCCGTTAACGTTAAAATAGGACCCAGTCCCAGTGATTTTGAGGCCCACCGCGTAGGAGTGTGGTTTTGCCGCCCACCGAATTGATTGACAGGTGCCACAGAACATTTTTAGCAAAGAAACTTGGATTCAAATATTTCTTACAACTCTGTGATTTTTATAAGTTTAAAACGATTTAAAACATAGCAGGTTTGTAATAAAGACAGTGAAATCTCTAATAATCACCATGGTGTCAGTAAACGCTAATACGTGTGTGTGTACTGCAAAAGGCATCTGTGTGTGACTCATCGTTTCAGAAAGGCTTGAATAAACTCCACCACAAAAACATCAAATAAACTTACTTGGTATTTTTGACTAATGCGTTGTATTTCAGCTTCATCCAAGTCTGTTTCTTGCTGCGTTCCAATTTGCATACTATCCATTCTAAATAGTATTCGAAAATAGAATTAGCATGACACAAACCATGGTATGTTCAGAAGATTATGCCAAAGGTTCCCGGATGTTTTACTGTTTCTGGTATAAAACTCGAAGTGTAGAACCGTCCATAATCTAACCGTTAATATCACCCAAATTATGTTGGACGTGAATTTGTTTAGAACTACAAACTCGGGTAAAAAGTGTAAACGAACTACAAACATGGTGGACATGTGAGACCAAATGTCAAGTATAGAGACTTTGATAAAGTTGTTTGAATGACTGTTAATCATCATCTAGCCAACTGGAACATGTTTAAATTGCGTTTTCTGTGTTATATTTCATCTGCAACAACAATGTGAACTTATATGCGAACATTAACTTCTGAATGCATAATTATCCAAAGACCTCCGGAGATTTCTCTGGATGAAAGACTCGCGAATGGCAGATTATCCTGCTGCTGCTTCTCCAATAAGGTAGGTAATTGAATATGAAAGAAATGATGATGTTTCGAGATGATTGACAGGTGACGTAACTAAACAACACAACGATCTGTTGACGAGGTAGTAGTATGACCCAAAGCTTGCATACGCTTCTGTTACACACTCAAAAGTATATACCTTTTACAAAAAAAGTACATACTTTTAAGGACGTAGTAGAAGTATGTGAATTGGGACGCAGCAAAAGTCACTGCTGTTTATCTGACATAACGCTAGGGCTGGACGATATGGCAAAAATTTATATCACGATATATTTTTTTATTTCGGTCGATACGATATAATTCCGATATCGATATGGACAATATTAAAAAGAAAGGAAAAACTCCCAAGAACGCACACAATGGATGTCTGTACCTACAAATGTCTGCAAAGTGAATTTGCAAAGTCGATAATACCTCCAGACTCTTATAACTTTTTTTTAAAATAAAAACAGTACAAAAAAATTTGTTCACTTTTTATTTGTATTTAGCCTATACAAACAAGAAATGTGAAATAAACTATCAAATAAATAAAGCTCAAAAATTCATAAAAAATATGCAAAATAGTTTTTTAGAAAAATAAGTTTTGTAGTATAACCAACAGGACAGCAGTGACGTGTGATCTGAATTTGGTGAGAGTACAGTAATTTACAGTACAGTTATTGAATATGTTTGATAATAAAAATTCATAAAAAATATGCAAAATAGTTTTTTAGAAAAATAAGTGTTGTAGTCTAAACAGCAGGACAGCAGTGACGTGTGATCTGAGTTTGATGGCAGTATAATGAGTTAGAGGGAAGTTATTGACAGCTTTTGTAGTATTGATTTTTGCGTTTTGCTCTTTGTAGACGGTCCCTAAGCATCGGTCTCTTTGCCGCCTGCGCATAGAGATCAATATAATGCGTCCAGCGCGTAGGAAAGCTCATTTTTAGGAAAATAAGGTTGTAGGTGGTTGTATGCATTGCGACAGTTGAAAAAATGTGCTATTTGTGTAGGAACAATGTTTCGGTCATGAGTTATTGATCCGGAAGAGACGAATCTGCGAATCTGTTGCTAACTTTACTGAACTGAACCACTTCTACACCACTGCATTAGTCTTTCCTTTCTTATCAACTATTTCGTCTGCATTCTTACTTGTGGAAGCTTGTTCATTCGCATATGTATTCAGAGCACTCATTTTGTAGCTAAAACTTTTTGCGGCGCAGCTTAACCACCTGCTGTGCTGAGCGCTGGCAGCGTGTCTGTGTTTTTCGGCATCACGTAAGTGAGATCAGATCACGCTCTTTCTGACGGCTGAGCACTGAACGTCATTCAGTGACAAGTGATACATGTATAAGATCTTATATAAATAATAATATATCTATTTATATATATGCAAATTTATATCGAAATATTGGAAATGGGTTCAAAAATCATATCATCGTTATTGAAAAAAATTCTATCGCGATATATATTGATATCGAATTATTGTCCAGCCCTACATAACGCATGATGAGAAGCAGACACGCATGTGGGAACGGTGGGTGGGGAGAAGCAGCTCATTTGCATTTAAAGCCACAGGCTACAAAAACAGCTACAATGTATTCAGACACCAAAATGGGCAGATTCTGGAGGCTATAATAAATTATCTGATGGGTATTTAGAGCTGAAACTTTACAGACACATTCTGGAGACACTAAAGACGTATCTGACATCTTGTAAAATAGGTGCCCTTTAAAATGTTCTTGTTGTAATGTTTGATAATGAATTGCTTTGTAAGGTTTTAAGATTTCTGAAATGTTGTTTTTGTACACACACACACATACACATACACACAGTATTCAACGTTTGAAAATGTTTTTGAAATTATCCAAAGGATTTAATGAAAGGATTTGATCCACTTCAAATGTTGACTACTGTGTTTGTATGTGTAGACTATGTCTATATATGAGGACAGGATCATTTGTGTCGGAGTGGATGAGGTTTTGTGGCCCAAAATGTTTACCTTTTATTATAGCGTCCTCTAGTGGCCATTTGGTAACCCTCATTGCGTTTGAAAGGATTGTTTACTCACAACTAAAAATATATGTTATGGTTTATTCACCCTTCACTTGTTCCAAACCTGTTTGAGTTTCTTTTTTTCTGTTGAACACGAAAGAAGATATTTAGAAAAATGTTGGATATGGAAGTAGTTACCAACGATTTTAAAAATAACTACTTTTGTGTTCAATGGAAGAAGAAGAAAATAAGTTTGGAACCACTTCAGGAAGAGTAAAATGTGATCAGTTTAAATTTTGGGGGGAATTTTTGAGTTTAGCACTATGTTTAATCAAACACACCTGAAGCTGATGAAGGATCATCTGAAAATACTCTGAAGCAGGTTGGAAATAAACTGAACAGTGGGTCCGAGAAGGATTGAAGACCTCTGCTGTTTTCTTCAGCCCCAGTAAGGGAGAGTGGGGTAAAGTGAGACTTTTTTTTTACATTTGCTCCCCCCTAAGCGAGCTAAAATTATATAAAATTATATATCCATAAAATGTACACATTTCTCATTAACTCAGAATGTTTTCTAGCAATGGAATTTATCAGACTATATTCAGGATAAAGGTAAATTTTAAAAAAAAAGTAATCTTGTGTTTCTCTTTTTTCCCCGGTTTAGCGATAAACTGAGACAGACCAGAGAACTCAAAGGTGTAAAGTGAACCCCTTACTTTTTCCACATTAAAACTTTTACTACCATAACAAATGTTGTAAGAGTTAGAATGCTGGCAGCTAGCTTGACAGCCACACATTTCAGAACTAATGTTGGACTAGTCAATTGTGGATTCGTCAATAAAGCACATTTTTTTCTAAACACTTGAAAGTAACTCTGAACAAAATCAAACACAACAATTTAATTCAAAATATTTTATGTAACATTCAAATGACAGATAGAACCAGTTAGGGGACAGCACACAGGACCAGCTATAGTGTCTGGGGGTCAGAGAAAAGGACAATCAGAACCAGATAGAACTGTCTGGAACTCAGAACACAGGACTAGACCCACCTGGATTAGAACATCAGTACTGTCATACCCTACAACTCCCACTTTTTTGTGTTACCCTGGATTCTTTTAAATAATTGTGCATTCAATTCATCTTTATTTCTATAGCGCTTTTACAATGTAGATTGTGTCAAAGCAGCTTCACATGGAAGATTATAGTAAATTGAATGAGTGTCAGTCCAGTTTTCAGTGTTGAAGTTTAGTTCAGTGTGGTTTAATATTCACTGCTGAAAGTTCAAACACTGAAGAGCAAATCCATTCATGCGCAGCTCCACAAGTCCCAAACCATGCAAGCCAGTGGAGACACCGGCGAGGAAAAAACTTCACCAATTGGCGAAAGTAAAGGATTAAAAAACCTCAAGAGAAACCAGGCTCAGTTGGGCACGACCATTTCTCCTCTGGCCAAACGTCTTGTGCAGAGCTGCAGTCTATGTGCCGGAGGCTGGAGAACGCTGGACGTCCATCGTGGAGAAGCTGCAGGTGGGAGAGGTCACCAGCTGTTGTACAGGCTGGCCCTTCAGGATCAATGCGAGGACTCGTCTGTCACTGGGGTCTTACAGGGATCGGTCTCATGCTCTCCACTCCTCCATGACCACCACAGCAGCTGCTCAGGATACGGCCTGGTCCAGGATTATGGAAACCTCGGGAATAATAAAAAAAAGACTAACAAAAGCGCAGATGCTGTTCAAATTATGTCTTTTGGGAGGTGTTCCCGGCTCCGGTTGCCCTAAATAATGCAGACTAACAATCCTTTAGAGGATTTGGATTTCAACAGCATTTGTGTTTTATGTGTATGTGCCTAAAGTCTCGCCACCATCAACCTGATTTCACCAAGAAGGACATGTTCCTGGATTAATGTTGATCCTGGAACAGCATTCCAATCAGAATTAAGGGATACAGTTTAATGTTTATGTTAAGTTTAGGATTATGTTTAGGTTTATGCACTTGATTGTTATCCAACTATTCCCCTCTAATTTTGGGAATAATTTAGTTATGGTTGGGTTTAGGGGTAGGATATAGACGTGGATTACATTTTCTAACAGAAATGATGTTCCAGGATCAACATGGATGTTAATCCAGGATCACAAAATCCCCTTTTCATCTTTGACCTACATGCCTTAGAAAAAAGTTAGTTAATTTTCTGGTTAAGCTTATTTAAAAAATATGACCAGAGCACAACAAACTGTAGCCTACATGTATTACTACTATTACTACAAACTACATTTCTTCTACTACTACCAGGGGCCACTCCGCCCCTGACTACTACTAATAATAAAAAGATTTCAAAAAGTTACTCTTAAACACTAAAGAAGACATTTTGAAGAAAGCTGTACACCTGTAACCATTGACTTCCATATTAGAAAAAAAATAGCCTACTATGGAAGTCAGTGGTTACACGTGTTTAGCTTTCTTCATAATACCATCTGTGTTCAATGGAAGAAAGAAGAATGTCAAACGTGTTTTGACAAGTATACTATAAGTAAATAAAGACAGAATTTTCATTTTTGAGTGAACTACCCCTTTAGGCTTCCGCGTGTGTTTAGAGTGGTCAGCGTTCCCCAGCGGTAGGAGTGCGCACTGCAGGCGCGTAAACCCGGAAGCTGAAGCTGATCATTTACACCAAACAAAAGCCCTCAGAAGTGTCGCGTGTGTTTTTTATTCAGGAAAGCGAAACTAGAGATTCAAGTTTGAAAATGTTACCAAACAAAGCGCTGCCTGAAGAACGATATAAAGCGCTCTAGCATTATCGAATTTACTAGCTTCGATTCTGTCTGTATTGGAGGAATTTCTGCCTGGATTGTAACGCTGTAAATGAACTCAGCAGGTTTAAACTGTCTCTAACTGATGGAGAATTAAGTACATTTGTGCCTATTGTCTAGTTAGGTTTGTTCGTGTTTTCAGTTTACGACGCTCGATTGTAGCTCGCAATCGATTAATCGGACCGCGACTGCTGATCCGAGAGGAAGGTGTGGGTCCAGAATGACTCTGGCAGTGTTTTTTGGTTGTGCCTTCATAGCGTTTGGTCCCGCTTTCGCCCTGTTTGTCTTCACTGTCGCCAAAGATCCTTTAAGAGTCATCATTCTGATCGCAGGGTGAGTCACCTGAGCATATTTCACTCACGTAATCTAGTACATTAGACCTTTAACTAAACAATTCATCAATTATTCAGCACCATAGAACGTGACACCATAGTATTACCACTGGGGTAAAGTTGGTTTTATATTTGCACATTAGTTCGTTTTTTAACAGTGACACGCTATTTCGAATATTCGGTATGAAATTACATGCGAGTATGAATTCAGAACAACATTAGCTCTAATTAACTGTGAACAAAGCTGCTAATATGATTTATTGAGGTAAAGCTGGTTTTATATTCGCACATTGGTTTAGTGTCAACTTGTGACATGCTCCCTGTATGGTTTACCATGGTACTTTGAGTTTGAATATTCGGTCTGAAGTTACAAGTATGACTTCAAAACAACATTAGCACTATTTATTTGACTGTGAACAATGTTGTACTTTGATAGTTGTATAGAACGAAGTCCTAATGTGTGAATATAAAACCAACTTATCTCATTTTATGATTTTACTATTTGAATTTGCAAAGAACACTTTTCTGAAATAATATTAAGTAGGTGAAAGTCCAAATGTGCGAATGTAAAACCATCTTTACTTCAATAGTATAACCTTGGTAGCTTAACAGTACTACCTTTTTTAACACACAGGTGTCAAACTCCTGGAGGGCCACAGCTCTGCACAGTTTAGTTCCAACTCTAATTAAACACACCTGATTAAACTAACTGAGTCCTTCAAGCTTGTTTGATGCCTACAGATAGGCGTGTTGAGGCAGAAGGAATTTCAAGGTCTGTATAGATATTAATGTCAATGGAAACTCCGAAAAATGTTAAGGGGTTGGATAAAACTCTAAGGTTTTATTTGGCGAAAAAAGGCTCACTATTTAAAAAAAAATGTTTTAAATAACATTAAAGACTTTAGGGCCTTGAAATGGCATTTAAGTAATGGTATTAGGTATTTAAGATAAAATGGATAATTGAATACATTAAAAATAAATAAACTTTGTGGCATATCTTTCCGAATTTTATATTTAACTCTTTGGGTGACATAAAATTTCTTTTAAAATATAACTTCTCTATTGATAACTTGCCAATTTAATTGGGATTTTTTCTTAAGCAGCCATTGCTGGCTTGGCAGTTGGTCTATAAACATAATTTTACACCACATCGGTATTTTCTCTGGAATTATAGATATCTTGTACAAAAGGAAGTCTATATTTTTTTCAATCATGGTATGACAATGGAATATTTACTGTCAGTCAATTAAAAACAAAAAGTTCCTGTAAAACCAAAAGTCTATGCTGTTATTTTTTGATGCAATACCAAGTAAAGTTGTATTGCTGTTGCATAATTATGGATACAATGTGGACCAGCAGCCAAAGACAAGTGATGATGTTTTATTTATTGGTGATATTAACAATGTTAAAGATAAATATAGTAATAGATATATTAGAAATGTATTAAAAAAGAATCATATTCCATCTTCAACAGTCTTCTGGTCATCAAAATTTGGATACATTGAGTCGAAAAAAAGTATGGTTAATAACAAATAAATTTTTTATGAGTAATAAGGTAAGACGGGTATCTTTTAACATTTTACACAGAATTTATCCTGTAAAAAAGTTATTTGAACGGTTTGAAGTGGATAGAGAGAACTCGATTTTTTTGGTATTGTTAAAGAATCTGTTACTCATCTGTTTTTTTCAATGTGTATACTCAAGATTATTTTGGATTGATGTTTCTAACTTTATTTCAAAGACATTTGGTACACTAATAGAAATTGGATTATATGATGTCATGTTTGCTTTAGTACAAGATGGAATTGATTCAAAAAGTACACCATATTTTTTATACAACTATTAATATTACTTGGAAAATACCATATTCATGTTAAGAAATGGGCCAAAGCTAAGCCAAATTGTGAACATTTTATAAAGGAGAATAAACAATATGGTACTACACTATGTAACATTAGAAAGAGAAAAGCTAAAAAAAAAAAACATATGAAGCATTATGTAAATTTTATTTGATTAAATATTTTTTTTATTATTATTAATATCTTACATATATTTTTTTTTACCCCTGGCATCTGTTTATACTTTGATTGTATAACTAAGATAATTTTTCTGATTTTATTTATTTTTATTTTGTTCATAATTGTGAGATGTATTCTCTTGTATTAAGTTTGTACATATTTACAATATAAAAAATAAATAAATTTAAAAAAAGATAGGCGTGATGAAGCAGGTCTGGAACTAAACTCTGCAGGGCTGCGGCCCTCCAGGAACTGAGTTTGACACCACTGTTTTAACAGGTAACTTATTTGGATGAACACATCATTGCTTAGATATTTCATGAATTGTAAACATCATAAAGTGTTTAACAAATGAGTTTATGAACTTTCAGATCTTCATTTTTTATTGAACCTTTTGAAGTTAGATCAGATTCATCAGAATGTTTCTATCATCACATTTAAATAGATAGTTCACCCAAAAACATTAATACTGTCATCATTTATTCAACCTTGTTTCAAACTAGTTTTTTGGTTTTGTTTAGCAGAAGATATTTTATAGAATGTTGGAAACCTTTAACCAATGACTATTATAGTATTTGTTTTTCCTCTATGGATGTCAGTGTTACAGGTTTCCAACATTATTCAAAGTATCATTTTTGTCTTAATAGAACAAAAACAAAACCTCAAACTAGTATGGGACAATTAAAGGGTGAGTAAATGATGACAATGTTCATTTTTTGGTGAACTATCCCTGTAACAAAAACCATTCAAAACTAGTATTTTTCATGTATGATGTGTTTGTTTCAGGGCGTTTTTTTGGCTGCTGTCTCTGCTATTGTCTTCTCTGGTCTGGTTCATTGCTGTGAAGGCCAGTAACTCTCAGGATCCCAGTCTTCCCAGGGGTCTGCTGATTTTTGGGGTTTTCTTTTCAGTTTTGCTCCAGGAAGTGTTTCGGTTTGCCTACTACAGACTGCTCAGGTGAGACTCATTAAGACATGCAATAAATGATAAGAAACCTCACGATTATGCCAAACATAATGATTTAACCACAGCCTATGTGCAGTAAATAAGATAAAGGTATGCTTACACGTCAACAATGTGCTAAGAACTGCTTTTCATTTTGTTTTAGAAAAATTGTGTACTGAGTAGGGATGCTCCGATCAGGATTTTTGCCGTCGATACGGAGTACCGATTCCTTGTCATGGTGATCGGCCGATACCGATTCTGATGCTTCACGCTTTATTATGCATTAAGCACATTTTCCCTCTTAGTATGATGATTAGGTGAAGATCTCGCCTTACCTAGTAGAATAAATTAAGGATGCTGCTTATAATCCCTTAAACACTCACTTATAACCATTTAGCTATGAACATGTCATGGACAGAAGCAGGTTTCAGAAAATAATGTAACAAAGATATAAAAATTGGTAAGGAAAATTACAAACAATGCAATTTGGAAACATTGCAAATGATGAAAGAAGAATTCAACACGTCTCAACCAAGAAAAAATTTTGAGCGCAAAAACACAGAACTTTCAGTTTTTGTATGTAAAATGACTTAAATACATGCAGGACCAATCAAATATTTTGCTCTTCTCCAACTATTGACAGCAGATCACTCAATGCGAGAGAGAGAGAGCGGGATTTACACTTGCAGTATCTTAACTGTTCTGTTCATTTAACCTAACAAATGTAATGCTTAGAACATCTCTGTGCCTCTCGCGATCTGTTGTCTTGCTCATTTACTCTCGTCACCATGATTTCTGGGATTTTAACTAATTTTGGGGATCACAGAGCCACTATGAATATGCTGGAGACTTGCGGAGCTTTCAGGAGAGGTCATAAGGTTGGATTAGACCAGGGGTGGGCAAACTCGGTCCTGGAGGGCCGGTGTCCTGCACAGTTTAACTCCAATTCTGATCAAGGACACCTGCTTATAGATAATAAGTGATCTTGGAGACACTGATTAGCATGTTCAGGTGTGTTTGATTAGAGTTGGAGCTAAACTATGCAGGACACTGGCCCTCCAGGACTGAGTCTGCCCACACCTGGATTAGAGACTAGATAGGGGTGATCACTCAGCTCGCGTCACAGCAGCTCAAAACACGGTAAATACAATGGCTGCACTTACAACAAAGAGACCATCACCCAGATACAAGCGATTACTAATTTTCATGACACAAGACAATGGAATTGTGTTGGGGACCCCAAGAAGTGCCGAACCCAGCTGCTTCCTGCAGTGTTGTCAGAGATCTGAGAGAAAAGTTCTAGAAGGTATACATCTGCAGCCAGATGTTAACAAGATTTATGTATTTTACTGTTTTTACATTACTGTGAGGTACTGTCCCCAACATCCATGTGATATTGTAGAGACGTGTCAGCCAAGACAGCCCCACAATATCCAGAGACCTAAGATACACAGGGTGAATCTCATCCACCACTGCTGCTTTGCCATGGTGTAACTTGCAAACTACCTCTGCACTGGACAACTAGGGTGGTGGTTCACATTTTTAAGAAGGGAGACCGGAGGGTGTGTTCCAACTATAGAGGGATTACACTCCTTAACCTTCCTGGGAAAGTCTATGCCAGGGTACTGGAGAGGTGGATCCGACCGATGGTTGAACCTAGGGTTCAGGATAAACAATGCGGTTTTTGTCCAGGCTGTGAAAAACTGGACTGGCTCTATACCCTCACCAAGGTGCTCGAGGGTTCATGGTAGTATGCCCAACCAGTCCACATGTGTTTTGTGGACTTGGAGAAGGCATTTGACCATGTCCCTTGTGGCATTCTGTGGAGGGTGCTCTGGGAGTATGGGGTCAGAGCTGCTCTGTTAAGGGCTGTCTCGTCCCTATGTGAACAGAGTAGGTGTTTGGTTCACATTGCTGGCAATAAGTCAGACTTGTTTCCAGTGAGTGCATGTTGGACTTCGGCAGGGCTGCCCCTTGTCACCAATTCTGTTCATAATTTTTATGGACAGAATTTCTATGCTCAACCTTGGGACGGAGGGGCTCCGGTTTGGGGACCACAGGATTTCATCTCTGTTATTCACACACGATGTTGTTCTGTTGGCTTCATCGAACATGGACCTTCAGGATGCACTGGGGCAGTTTGCTGCAGAGTGTCCCAGCTGGGATGAGAATTAGCACCTTAAAGTCCAAGGCTATGATGCTCCACCGGAAAAAGGTGGTTTGCCAAGTCCAGGTTGGAGGAAAGTTCTTTCCCTAGGTGGAGGAGTTCAAGTATCTTGGGGTTTTGTTCACGAGTGAGGGAAGGATGAAACGTGAGATTGACAGGCGGATTGCTGCAGCAATAATGCGGTGGATGTACCGGTTCGTTATGGTAGATGGTATGGTAGGTACCGGTTCGTTACCGGTTCGTTAAGACAAAGCTCTCGATTTACCAGTCAATCTACTTTCCTACTCTCACCTATGGTCATGAGCTTTTTGGGACAAGATCTCAGATACAAGCAGCCGAAATGAGTTTCCTTTGCAGGGTGGCAAGGTGCACCCTTATTGATAGGGTAAGGAGCCATGTCACCCGAGAGGAGTTCGGAGTAGAGCTGCTGCTCCTCCACTTCAAGAGAAGTCAGCTGAGGTGGCTCGGGCATCTGTTTTGAATGCCTCCTGAACACCTACCTAGAGAGGTTTTTCAGGCATGTCCCACCGGGAGGAGGCCTTGAGAAAGACCCAGAACAAGCTAGAGATACTATGTCTCTCGGCTGGCCTGGGAAGGCCTCGGTCCAGAAATGTTCTTTGTTTTGAGAGACAATAGCTCTCTGTTTATCTATTCATCTTGATCTTTGGAAGTTTACATATCTTTTACATCCACAAACTACATGAAATGTGTAATCTGTAAAATCATAATAGGCGCACTTTAAATGATAAAAATATAAAAGGCAGAATGGGTGTTGTGATATTGGACTTCTTTCTAAAATCACGTCTTCACATATACGTGTTGTGTTGGTTTGCTCATGATTGGAATATGCTTATTTCCAGTTATTGTTATTGTAAAGGAATTTGTTTCCTTGAAAATGTGATTCATTTTTTGCCTTTTCATGTTGATTCATCAGGAAGGCCACTGAGGGTCTGGCAGCCATTAGTGATGATGCCAGTTCGGCCATTTCCGTCCGGCAGATGGCTTACGGTAAACTGTGCACACTTCTGACACACTCAGAAAGAAACTTCATTTAATTGTGTGATGTCGCGTGTTCAAGGCAAGTAATGCTCCTGGTTTGTCATTATGTCCTTATGTTTTGTGTACAGTGGCAGGATTGGGTTTTGGGGTCATGAGCGGTGCATTTTCAATGATCAACATCCTGTCTGACTCTTTGGGTCCCGGAACGGTTGGCATCTTTGGAGACTCGCAGTATTACTTCATTACAGCAGGTGAGCTCCTGCAAAGCCTCTAGATTAATGAATCATCTCCAATAACTTAAATTTGTAGATTTAGTGTCGAAATCAAGCAATTGACAAGTGACAGAACCAATGACTTTTTAAATCCTTTATAGCACAAGTCTTAAACTCAATTCCTGGATGGACAGAGCTCTGCACAACCCTAATCAAACACAGCTGATGCAACTAATCAAGATGTTCAGGGCTCTTTTGAACGCCTTGATTATTTTATCAGCTATGTTTGATTAGGGTTGGAGCAAAACTGTGCAGAGCTGTGGCCCTCCATGAATTGAGTTTGAGACCTATGCTTTATTAACCCCTCAATAGCCGCATTTCCACTGTCGGGCCAGTGCGAGCCAGGGCTTTTATCGGGCCGGGCCAATCGAGTAGTGAGGCCGAAATCATGTCACGTTTCCACTGTCAGGTTAGTAGCTTGCAGCACGTCACGGAAACCCCGCCCCCAGAACGTCCCTCAAATCAAACGTCACACAACCCGCCCAGTTCAGTGGGAATCAGGCAGGAAGATAAAACACACCATCCCATCATCACGACACGATTAAAATGAAGACAACCGAAACAAACAAATGACACGTCACTGTACAGCATTACATTATAGATCTATTCCCAAAGGTCTATGTATTTTCATTTATCATATTTGTTAACTCGCCGACCGACTGTTGGCATCATGCATTGAGTGGTCTCGCCACTAACGGAGGGACCCAGCGCAGTGAGCGCATCCATCCATAATGTAAAACCACAGAAATTCTCGGGTAATAACTCGGTATAAAATGTATCAAACATTCAGCCCAAATGCTCCTGAGAGACCTAAAACATTTTTCCCTAGGCTATATGACACTTAATAGGTAATTCCCCTTTTTTTAAGAGAATAATTTAAGGATGTTGCATATTATTCGGTTATTTTAAGTAAAGGAAAGTGATAAGTGTTTCAGGACATAAGAGCAAGTAATAAAATATAGGCTATATTTCGTTGCACTCAGCAGCTATCCACTAATAAAGCTCTACATTTAAAATTTCATTTTTAAATTTTCCACGTCATATAAAAACATAAACACTTGTTTGAGGACATTTTTTACTTGCAGTTTTTCCCAATCCGTTTGTAAAGCAGCACTGCGGGACTGGATGACACAAGAGAAGGTAGTTTCTGGTTTCACTCACCCAAAAAATGCTCTGTTTGCACAATTTGATTATAATATAATGCAATCATATCTAAAATACTTTTATTTTAAACCTCTTCCGTTGTTTATTGTTTTTAGAAAATATCTAAAAAAAAATGCTTTAAAATAAAAATGACTTAAAACGGTTTAATTTAATTGTATTGTATATACCTACATTGTTATAGCTTTTGTTTGTTTTATATTGGTTTATTTATTTAATGTGATTATATTATATCCGATATTTGTAGTTCTTTAAATGATTTCAATATAGCTTTGGCTAATTTATCTAGATATGACACTATTGTGTTGAGCCTACAAAAGTGGACACGGAATTTGTAAAGTTTTATGTCTTTCTGCTTTATTCATGTTTTGTATTATCTCCAAAAGAAAGAAAGAAAGAAAGAAGTTGTCACTGCATCAACAGAGCTGTCGAGAGAGCTCTTTTGCCCTGTCTCTCACACACATACAGGCATCTAAACGCGCACGTATGCACAAACACACCTTTTAACTTAACAAAAACTCTCAACAACCTTGACTGGCTGCTGTCTTTTAATAGGGTTTAAAGATTATTATGCGTTATTAAAACATCAAGAAGGACGCAGGAAGCCCCGCTTTGGCCCAATCAGGCCCCGGAAGTGACAGTGGAATTGCAATGGCACTAGCTCGCTCGCTTTAGGCTCGATAGTGGAAACGCAGCTATTGACCCCCGAGTGTTACTGGGGGTTATTACAATAATTTAAGATTTTATGACTCAAAAATAAAACTGTATTGTAATCAATCTCAATGAAGTTACCATATATGATACAGTGTTTCCTCTAGGATTTTTTTCCAGCTGTGGCGGCAGGACTTTTACACAGATGTACCAACTACCTATGGGTGTTATTTCAATGGCACATGTTGTGAGCGCAGTGTTACACGTCGAGATCGCATTTATGTAATACGAGCATGCGAATCTCTGCTTTCACGCTGATTTCCTCTGTTCGTGCACAACTTCACACCCTGAAATATACGCTGCTCAAGTGCGATTTAGTGCGTTTATGTGACGAGTACATCTCCAACATTTATTAGATTTTCTAGGAATATTTATGAATGTCTCCGATAGACCGACAGAGCGGCATTAATGCGTCCTGAAGTAAAGTGAAACAGCTGAAGTAGCTGAACAGTCCTGAAGTAAAGTGAAACCGCTATAAACTCCAGCCAGATAAAGTCATTGTATGCAGAACCATAGACCTTTATCTATAAAGTATAATTATGGAAACTGTGTTCATCTTAACTGAAAGCTATACGTCGTGTTTGCTGACCTCACGTCTCACGCACTTGTCAGTCAGCCAGTATGTCACCGTAAAGGGTTAAACAAATAACGCACAGCACTACTACGGTTACAGAAAAGCTTGCGCTGTTATAATTCGCTTACCTTTTAATACGTTTTGGTGCGATTATAACTCGCTATTAAAAAAACAACAACAATGACTGAATGTTTTGAATGGGAAGCTGTAATATAGCCGTGGTGGGATGAATTTTGGTGTGGCGGCCCGCCATGGAAGAATGAATGTAGCGGAAAACCATGTGATACTTTCCCCAATAAAGGGTAAATAATCACTGGGACCATGTGATTTACTCTGCATTTCTCATAGATCACTTTTAAATTAATATACAAAAAAAATTTTTTTTAAAATGTTAACAAAGAAAATGTATTTTATTATTCTGAACCCACTTGAAAAGAGTCTATCTAGATCTAGGGATTACTAAGGGTGCTTTCACACTAGCACTTTTGGTCCGCACCTGGGTTTGTTTGACGTCAGAGTATGGTACGTTTAGATAGTGTGAACGTGTCTTCTGAACTCGGGTGCAATTATCAAGTGCTGCTTCTGGTCCTAATTAATTGGTTCAGGTGTGTTTGATCAGGGCAGGAGCTGAATTTTGCAGAAAGGTAGCCCTCCAGGAGCAGGTTTAAAGACTAGTGATGGGAAGTTTGGATCTTTTCCCCAAGCCAGATCTTTCGGACAGTTCATTTCAATAGGTGCGTTCGACTTCATGCAGCGCTGCGCAGAACGATCGAAATTAAAGCGGTGCATGCTGGTTAGAAATTTTGGCCAGATTGATGCTGCGCTGACGCCATGTGACTGTCAATAAGATTATTATGCCTCTGAAAAGCTCAGATGATGGTGTCAAGTTTTTGGAAGTTTCTGATTGGCTAATTGACAACATTTGAGTTAATTGGGGGCACAACTGTAGAATAGTATATAAGGAAAACCTCAAACACACTGCTTCCTTGTGTGTCAACATGGGAAAATCAAGAAGCCAGAATCAATAGAAAAGCCAAATTACAATTTGCTAAATTACACTGGGCAAAAGAATAGTTTTTGGAGACATGTCCTGTGGTCTGATGAAACTAAGATTAAACTGTTTGGCCATAATGACCAGTGTTACATTTGGAGGACAAAAGGGAAAGCTTACAAGCCTAGGAACACCATCCAAACTGTGAAGTATGGGGGCGGCAGCATCATGTTGTGTGGCTGTTTTGCTGCAGGAGGGACTGGTCCACTTCACAGCATAGATGGCATCATGAAGAAAGAACATTGTTGAAATACTGAAGCAACATCTCAAGACATCAGCCAGAAAATTGAAACTTGGCCACAAATGGGTCTTCCAAACAGACCATGCCCCTAAGCATACTGCCAAATTAGTTAAAATGTGCTTTAAGGACAACAGAGTGAATGTTTTGGAGTGGCCATCACAAAGCCCTGAGATCAATCCTATGGAAAATTTAGGGGCAGAGTTGAAAAAAGCTTGTGGAGCAAGACAACCTACAAATCTGACTCGATTACACTAATTCTGTCAGGAGGAATGGGCTAAAATTCCTTCAAACTATTGTGAGAAGATTGTGGAAGGATACCCAAAACATTTGACCAAAGTTATACAGTTTAAAAGCAAAGCTAAAAAAATACCAAGGAAATGTGTAAACTTTTGACTGTCTAGAAATTAATAAAAAATTCTCAAAAAAAAATTCTCTCATTATTCTGGCATTTAGCAAATGTAAATGATTTAGGTAATCCTAACGGACCTAAAATAGTAAACGTTTAGTATGATTTACCATCAGAATTTTTTTTAAAAATGGTTATGTTCCTTTTTTAGAGTGTATGTAAACATCAGGTTTCAACTGTATACAGTTAAGTACACCCCACACAGATCTCTCTTTTAACTTAATGTTTTCTACAGGATGCTTTACAATAATATATTTGCGCATATACATTAGATTATTCAGTACCAAAGCTAAATTTGGAACTAATCTAACAAAAAATAAACTCAAGATCACAGTCCAAAAACTAGTACACCCAAATTAATATGTTGGGGGAAAATATTAGATAAAATTTTAATAAACGGGCGAAAAAAATCAACAGAAACATAAAAAATATAAGTTAGTTGAAATGTTGTAGTTTGTATTCGTTTCGTTTGCAATAACTTACTTGAATTTAAATATATTATCATTCTATTCTAAAAGATGTGGCTTGGTTTATGGAACAGCCCCCAGTTCTCAAATCTGATCTCCATGTACTGATCTAGTAACTGAATAATTTGCAAAAATTGTTTATTTCGAGTCAGAGGGGAATCAGGCATGTTAAAAAGTAATTTGTGGGTTAGTGCTTACTGGAGACGCAAACTTTTTCAAATGATTCAGTTTGATTAGGTGAACTGGTTCGACTGATTTACTTAGAAGATCCACTTAAAAAAAATTATTTGTTCGCGAGTCGGCCATCATCATCATTATTGGTGACCCCTGATCCTAGTGGTTAATCTAGTGGCTTTTGGGATCTAGTGGTTCCCAAAGTGGGTGTCGCGGGACAATGAGGAGGGGTTACTTGGCGATTTCCAAAAAGAAAAATTCATTTCATTAATTGATTAGTATTACCATATTTTATCCAAGTTTTTCTCCAGTTCAACCTACTGGAGAACACAATTATAATATATACAAAATAGTAATAGTACATGTCAATAATAAACATTAAAAAACAACATGCTAATAAAAAGCCAGCAACCTTTTGACTTTGTTTTTTTTTTTTTTTTTTTTTTTTTTGCGGCCCCTGGGGTGATTTATGTTAATTTAAAGACACAGCAATACTGGCATCGTTATTTTTGGGGGGTTACGGGTTAAAAAGTTTGGGAACCCCTTCTCTAGAATAAAGAAAAATGTTCAATCTTATATTGGTTTTTAGTTATTTTTATGCATATATTTACTTTTACACCTCTTACTATTTTTCTCTTGAAAGTTTGTTTAATATTGTGTACAATTTTTTTGGTGTAAGTAAAAAAGAAAATATTTAGAGCAGTTAAAAGTCATGGAAAATGAAACCCTTTAGCACCACTGTTGTTATTTGTTAAATTGATGGTTCGACAAAGAAATCAGGATTCTGTGATCTGATTGAAGATTGTATGTTGGGTGTTGACAGCACTGATGACTCTGGCGCTGACGCTGCTGCACACGTTTTGGGGTGTCCTGTTCTTTGAGGGCTGTGAGAAGAGCTGCTGGTGGGTCATCGCTGTCGTTGTCAGTCTCCACCTGTTAGTCGCTGGCCTGGTAAGATTTACATGAACACACAACCTTTAATTGTCTTCAATCTGTCCGTCTACATGTGTTAATTTACAGCAAACAAAATGTACTATACTTGTCAAAACTTTGGAATAATTAAATAATTATGCTCACCAATCATTTATTTTACCAAACGGACAGTAAAGCAGGTCTTTACATAAGTTCAGTATCTTCATGGTAGAGGCCCCTGGTCTGTGTTGATTATATGTAGATTTTTTTATTATTTTTTATCATATATACACACAGTTGAGGTCAATTTTAATTATTTTATATTTTTTCCCCAATTTCAGCGTAATGGAGAGAATATTTATTTTCAACACATTTCTAAACATAATAAATGTAATAACTTATTTCTATTAACTGATTTCTTTTATCTTTGCCATGATGGCAGTAAATAATATTTTACTAGATATTTTTTAAGATACTAGTATTCAGTTGAAAGTGACATTTGAAGGCTTAACTAGGTTAATTAGTCTAGTTAGGGTAATTAAGCAAGTCATTGTATATTAGTGATTTGTTCTGTAGGCAATTGACCCTTCGCTGAGCCACACCCAAAAACCGCCACACACCAATCGTGGCTTAGCAACCGTAGCTACGCACAGGAGGTCTGTCAAGCTTTCGAGCGAGGGAAACAAGCCAAATCGTTGTGCATATGGATTGTGCAAATCTGATACCAGTATCCTAAATGTTTGGACGGGGTGGTGGAATTTTTTTCCTTTTTCTGAAGCCTAAAACCCAAAAGGAGAAATGCCAGCGTAGATCAAGCTGTGTGAGGGGTTAAGTTGGTTTTGTTTTCGACATTCCTGACACATTCAGTGATAGACGGCAATAACTCACACACCTCTTACCCTAAAAAGATCTAAACTGCATTTCCTACAAAAACACAAAGCAGGTTATGTTTTCATAGCGGTCTTTTTCTTTTTTTCGCTAGTATTATGAGCACTGCTCCGTTTAAGCCGCAATAGCTGTAAGAGCGAGCATAATCCAGTCAAATTTCCATCTGTTTCAAGCTACGAATATTTAAATTGCATATCAACAGAACAAAACAGAGATATGATCACAATCTGAACACTTGCTATGAATATACTTCACCCGCAGATGTTTTTCAGTCATTTATAACCCTCATGTCCATGTCAGAGCTACAAATCACTGATGTTTTCGGCTGTCTTTAAGAGATTAAGTGATGCTAATATTCGGCACAAATCCATCAATTTCCCCTTTCTGGCTGCTCTTTCTATGGATAAATTATGTAGAAGCACTGTCCATGCGTGTTTCCTTGTCGGTTAGTAACACCATATTTCATTGCACAACAATTAATCTATTAAAACAATTATTTTTGGCTAAAAAAAAAGAAACCACAGCTTAATTTTTTATTATTATGTTGTTTTTAAATTTCACCTCTCCTGCTTTGCATGAACTAAGCTGTTGAATGGTCAGCATATGAGGCGGCTAGGCTTTAGCTTCAATTTTGATTAAATTATTCTCTAATCGGTTGCATATTAAGTCATGAATATACCCCTGTAATGCATACTGCAGTCCTTATTTGTCTGGCTTTCTCAGATATCTCACCTGTTCGCCAAAAATGACTAATTATATCCCTGGCAATGTCTGACACAGGCGCATACATATTGTAATAGACATTGCAGGCACGATAGCTTGACAGGCGTAACAACAGTGACTAAGGAGAGTGGGGCTTAGCGAAGGGGCAATTGAAAAATAAATAATCGGGACTAATAATATTGATCTTAAAGGGGTGGTCCAAAGTGTATTTTTAAGGCTTGGTTGCATTTATAAGATGTAAAGCAATGTGTGCTCATGCTTCACTTGTAGAAAATCATGTTATTTACTCAGCTAGCATGAAAATGACTATTATATTTCCTAGTTCCTCCGAAAGGCCCGCCCTCAAGTGGCTCTAATTGGTCAGGTAACATAATGTGCTAAATACTTTCAGTGAGAGTAACTGTTAGCTGTATCAGTTTAAGCCTGAATCAGACTGTAGTAAAGTTTACGGCCACCTGGCCGCCAGGAAGAAGGAGGCGGAGAACCGACGCACTTTTAAATATTTATTAGTAAAAGGGACGGCAGCTCCTTACAGAGACTGCAGTCTAAACCAAAACAAACGGACGGCAGCTCCTCACGGAGACTGCCGTCAAACTGAAAGCAAAAGTAAAACAATGTGTCCAGGCCCGGTCCTCTCTCTCTCTCTCTCTCTCTCTCTCTCTCTCTCTCTCTCTCTCTCTCTCTCTCCTCTGCCATCGTTCCTCCTCTTATAGTCCAGAGCTCCTTCCGTGGGATTGGAGGCAGGTGCGTGCCACAGGTGTTTCTCATCTGTGGCGGGCCTCGTTTCGCTCCCACGGCTCTCGGCCACGCCCCCTCGCCACACAGACTGAAAATAAAGAGGACACAGCTGAACTTCATGCCTGCTCTCTAAAATAAAATCTGACAAGTGTCTTTCATATATATTTGTGTTATAAGCTTGTGTAAGTAATAAGAAATGTTCACATATCTTTTGCGAGTTCGTTATTTAAGATGTAGTTTGCAGGGAAAGCAGCCGCATAGAGAGACACTGCTCCACTGGTGAATATTGTGGGTGTTTACAGCGGTTTGACGGATAAATATGAATTTGTAGCTAAATTATTAACGATGCCGAACAGCATTTCCTGTTTTTTACATCCTTGTTACAACTTACCGTACCTAACATACGCTAGACGCTATGCATGTAATAGATCAGTTTGAGCAAATAAAAATCCTTACAGGTTGTGGCTCACAATCCACAGCTTCTTCTATTATGGTTGGAGCTGCTCCTTCTTTGAGGAGTTTTAGCCGAATCCAGCAAACTAGGGGAGATTCTGGAAGCTGTCCTTTGTCAAATGCTAGAGCTTTATCTTTTTTAGAATTCTCTTGAACTTAATTAAAATTAAATTGTAAACACTTCTCTCTTTGTGTCGTGTCCTTTAGAAGCCCAAATACAGAAGCAGAAGAAGCTCTGTGGAATAGCAGCGTTTGGACAGCATTTTAACTTTCTCTGCTATAACATTACAGTACCTCTGGCCACACCCCTTCTCTGCGCATGGTGTACCTCATTCAAAAACAAAAAAAATTTTTTTAACTCTACATAATCTACTGTAGAAACTCTAATCTGTAGCTTTTGATAGTCTAAAGTCACACAAGATATTAATTGGTTATGCTGGTTTAGAAAGGTTCGCTCATATCATTGCACATCAGCTCAGATGTTTCCCGTTTCATCTAGAAGCAGCAGTCGAGGTTCACATTACAGAGCAGAACTGAAAGCATCAAGAGGTCACAGGTGTATCGCTTTCACATGCACAGCTGGGATTATCTGAGTGCTTCCGTGTGTGTATATAAAGTTCCCTCAGAAAATGTTATTGCTCAGAGATTGCTTTTTTTATAGCGTGTCAGACTTTGGCCTTGTTATTACCTTTATATATTATATAAACATGCGTTTCAAATGTTAAATGCATCTGTTTGGTCTCTTGTTGATGATATGCATCACTTACTACAGTTGTAGACCAATTATTAGCCCTCCTGTGAAAATGTAATTCTTTTTCAAATATTTCTTAAGTGCTTTTTAACGGAGAGACGACTCTTTCTGAACAGCATTAAACATAATAATTTTATCACTAATTAAACTATTATGACTAATCACTAATTTCTAATAAGTAAATTTATTTTGTCTCGGCGATGATGACATTAACGTTTAATAGTTATTTTGCAAAATACTAGTATTAAAATGCAATTTTAGGCTTAAAATTAGGTTAACTACAAGTTAGGTTAATTAGGCAAGTCATTGGTCTGTTCTGCAGCCAATCAAAAAATAATAACGTGGGCAAATAATAATCACTTTTTTCTTTTTGTAGTTTTTACACATTTTTATTTCAGAAAACAATAGAATAGTAATTAATATATATATATATATATATATATATATATATATATATATATTAATAAAAAAATGTAATTTAATATTTAAAAAAAAAAAAAAAAATATATATATATATATATATATATATATATATATATATATATATATATATATATATATATATATATATATATATATATATATAATAATAATATAAAATTAAAATTTCTCCAGAAGAAAAAATTATATAAAACACTGTTGTTGTTTATTTTATTTTTAGGTCACTTTATTTTGATGGTCCGTTTTTTGAATTTAAGTTACATTGCATCTACATGCCAACAAGTTCTCATTAGATTATAAGTAAAGTTGACATGTAGTTGCAAAGTTTCTTATAGTCAGTTAAATGTCTGTTGAAGGAGCAGTATCAACAGATATTGAGCAGACAGTCTACTAATACTCAAATGGACCATCAAAATAAAGGGCTCTATTTGAATGATTTAGGCGCAAAATCTGAAGCGCAGGGCGCAAAAGCATTAAGGGCGTGTCCGAATCCACTTTTGCTATTTTAAAGACGGGAAAATACGCTCTGCGCCGCGGCGCATGATCTAACAGGGTTGAGCTTATTCTCTTAATGAGTTCTGGGTGTGTTTTGAGAATAAACCAATCAGAGTCTCATCTCCCATTCCCTTTAAGGGTCAGTTGTGTCACGCCATGGCGCATTTGCTATTTACATGGTGGACTTTGTAAGTGGAAAAACTGAACGCTTCACTAGCGAAAAAACCGTTAAACCGCATCTGCAGCGCGAGAATGAGCCTCCTCCAATTGGCCTTTACTTTCACTTTCTCTCTTTCGTAGATAAGAGAACTGTGTTGTATGCACAGACATCCATTAGCCTACATAATTAATTTAGTTTGTTGAGAGCAAAGATTAGTTTCTAAGCTATTTCTAAACTCTGTTCTAATTTCCATCAAACGAATAAATGAACAATAATAATGAAGTGTGGTCAAAAAACTGAGTTATATCCAAATACACATGCTATGCCCCATATGGTCCAAAAACCGACAAGTGGACAAATCTAAGCTTGTTTTTATTAAAACAAATATAAGTATGCATATAATAAATAATAATACTACTAATAACATTATACGAAAGCAAATTGTCATGAATAAACTAAAAAAAAATGCCCCCGAGATGAAGAAGGCATGAAGGCAGTGGTTTTTATATTTATGTAGAAAATATATATATATATATATATATATATATATATATATATATATATATATATATATATATATATATATATATATATATATATATATATATTTTATATTTTAATCCTTTATTACCTTTTCATTTGTAAAGATATTTGTGTATTGCTGTACATCATGTGTGTTTTAAGCTATGTGTAAGTGAGGTGCACAACTAACTCGTCTGCGCTGGACTTTAGACCTGCTTTCAGCTGGTCTATTGCACAGTCTATTTTAGTTCCTCAAAATAGCAACGCACCAACAATGCGCCTTAACACACCTCTTTTGTAGACCGAAACACCCATGAGTCCTCAGAGTGGCGCAAATGGATTTGCTGTTTAAACAACATGGTGGAAAACGGGAAAATTGAGATTGCGTTGGTCTGAAAATAGCAACACGTCAGGGCAAATAGGTCTTGCGCCTTATTGCTCAGGTGTATGACAGGGCCTATAGTGTTACCAATTTTTTTTATTATTAAAAAATTGAGATTTCACAGGAGGGCTAATGATCATGTCATCAACTGCATGTCTTTTAGAAGTCTAAAAAGCTGTGAGTTTCAGATGTTGTCCGTTTCTGTCTTCAGTCTCTGTTGAACCCGCTGTATGAAGGCAGTCTGCCTCCTGTGTATTGCATTACTCTGCTGATGGGCATCTGGGCTTTCTTCTCGTCTGGAGGATCCCTGCAAAACCTCAGCGCACTCTGCACACGTAAGACACTCAAATACCTTACATTAATTGCTAGATTTGAATGATTCCTGAGATTGATAGTTGATAGCAATTCCAGCCAATCACAGATATTTCTGTTGAGCATGTGAAAGGGACAGTTCACCCAAAGTTCACCCTTTTACCTGTTTAAACCTTTATGAGTTTCTTTGTTGTTGTAAACGCATAAGAAGAAAGCTGTAATACAATTGATAATACACATGATTAATGAAGCACATCTCATGCTGCCAAAGTCATATACATGATTTTACTGCAATCAGGCTTTGAAAAGGTATGAATGTAGAGAAATTTAGAGAGATGTAAAACCGTTTTTTCCCTATTTTGTTTTTCATAAACTTGTAGGCCAGATTCTAAACTGATTTCGATTATTTGCACAGCCTTGGTTGACAGAACATTATTTTATTTTAAAGGTGATTAAGTTATTGGTGGGGACATTTCAGTAATTGGTGGAGACACATTCCCTCCATCAATGCCAATTCAACGCCCTTGCCATAGACCATTCTTACACGTGCGAATGTGGCAAACCGAAGACGCAAGCTCGTGCGACAAGTTTCGCTGTTTGCTGCATTGCAAAATTCAAGCTTGGTGAACTCTGACATGCAAAATCGCATCATGTGACTGCGTGAGACCAATCAAAAATCTCTGGACAGATACTTGAAATATGGAACAATCGCTTGCCTTTATAATGTCTACTCGTATTGTTTAATCGCGCCCATTTTTGCAGCACCGAACAACAGAATTTCGCATGCTCAAACTCTAGTGTGACTGCGGCATAAGCGTGTTGAAGCAGGGTTGGAACTAAATTCTACAGGGCTGCGGCCCTCGAGAAACTGAGTTTGACACCCTTGCTTTAAAGGGTCACGAAACACCAAAACACATTTTTTGAGCTGTTGACAGTCATATATGTGTCCCACGCTGCTATAAACACTATTAGGACACATATATTGCACTAAAGAGTGAAAATAGGTTGTTTTTGCGTTATTTTGAGCAAATTCGTTCTTCCGGTTTAAAACGAATTTTTGAAGCTGCGTCACGGCCATGAGATACTTAGGTGTAAATCCCGCCGGAGAGTGACTGTCTGTCTTTTCTAGGACGTTCTTACGTATCTGAGTGTGCAGTATTAATTCATGAGAAAGACGTGCTTCAAACCAATCAGCGCGCTCTATTGTGTATGACGTGAAACTTCATTAATATGCATGATAGCTCCGGAGACTGTTTACAGCGTTCAGACGGCAGAGAGACGCCACGTTGTGTTGCCAAAACAAGTGAAAGTACAAGAATTTCAAGACAAAAGTCGTAGGTGTTATTAGTGTGTTGCAACGAAGGTTTTGTTTTCATTTTCCCTCTATGAGAGAGCAGCTGGACTCACGTGTGGATTACAGTGCACGCGACACGCGACAGAAACGCGTTTGTAAAGAACATTTTTACCCGAGAGCTTTTTCTCATCTGGAAATGGTGAAATCCTGATTTGCCGCTCGTCTTCTTTTAATAAAAAGACACAGCTCCAGTTTGATTGTCTGTCTACAGATTTGGTAAGTGTTTGCAGTGGACTCCCCTTTGTTTAAATGCTGCTCTCCGAGTGTAAACATGTAAACACAAACTATTCCCGTCGTGCAGGATTTTCGCTGCAATTTGTGACAGGATAGTCTATACACACACGGCTTTCTGACGCTACCTACCGAGTACATAAGTTACAGAGAAATGCGGAGGATTTTTTTCTCTTATTCGCCGTATCAAATCAGCCTCTGTGTGTTTGTTTTTCCTATCAAACTTAGCGCGTGCCCAAATGTTAACTCCCTCCTATGCAAAATCTTATCCTCTTTCCCTCCCCCGACACTCCCACACTCCCAGAGCTGGACACGCCCAACTTTCCTGACTTTTTTCAAAACAGAGGTGTGAAAACACCCTGCTGAGACAGGGGGTTTCGTGGCCCTTTAACACAATGCCCAATCAACCAATGACTTGCTCTCTCATTGACTTAGGGCAGGGATGAGAAAACTTGTTCTTGGATGGTCGGTCTCCTACAAAGTTGAACTCCAACCATAATCAAGCACACCTGCCTAAAGCTTTCTTTCTAGTGTTCAGGTGTGTTTGATTTAGTGTTGGAGCAAAACTCTGCAGAGATATCAGCCCTCTTGTCTTTCAGTGGATATTATACATGAGAGAATTGCTTTGTTTACCAAACAAGTGGTTGTAATTGGATTTGCATTTTAAACCCTAAATAAAAGTTAAAAAGTTCACTCATTCATTCACTTTCTTTTCGGCTTAGTCCCTTTATTAATCTGGGGTCGCCACAGAGAAATAAACCGCCAACTTATCCAGTATATGTTTTTAACGCAGGTGATGCCCTTCCAGCTACAACCCATCACTGGGAAACATCTATACACACTCATTCACACACATACACTACGGACAATTTAGCTTAACCACTTCACCTATACTGCATGTCTTTGGACTTGTGGGGGAAACCAGAGCACCCGGAGAAACCCACGCGAACACGGGGAGAACATGCAAACTCCACACAGAAATGCCAACTGACCCAGCCGAGGCTTGAACCAGCAACCTTCTTGCTGAGGCGATTGTGCTACCCACTGCGCCACCGTGCAGCCCAAGTTAAAAAGTTATTATTTTTAATTTCGTGTTTTTAGTTACTGTACTCCCAAAATCATTCCACATAAATCCACAGTTTTTTTTTTCAGTCAGAAATGGCTAAAAATATCCACAGATTCCGTCTGGCCCTTTAAGATTGTCAGTACATCTGACCTCACTTGGTCACGAGTCAGCCGATTGGTCCATAATATTTAGAATGCTAGATATTAAATTTTTGTTTACAAGGTATTGGTTATAATTAGTGTGTATGGGTTTCCCCGTACTGGGTTGTGGCTGGAAGGGCATCCGCTGCATAAAACATATGCTGGAATAGTTGGTGGTTCATTCCGCTGTGGCGACCTCAGAAATAGAGACTAAGCCGAATGAAAAGAAATGAGATATTGGTTATGAATGAACAAGCCTATTTGGTGTGTTGGTCAGTACACTGAAAAAAATATTTTTGCAAAATTGTTGCAAACATACAGCTGAATTTAAACACATTAAATTTAGTAATGTTCAACTTAATTTATTTGTTTAAATTCAGCCCAAATAAATTGTTTGCAATCACTCAATGCTTCCCACACATAGACTTTAGTTGGGCGGGCCGCCCAGGTATATTAACGGCCGCCCAAGTATAAATTAGTGACACTTTTTTTTTTTTTTTTTTACTATTATTATCATCCTTTTACACTTTTTGTATCCGCCTAATGTAAACAAACATCCGCGAGCGATTAAGTAGTGGAAAATCTACTCTCCTTTACCCGTTTCATACTGCTTGTTCTGTGTGCGCACTGTCAACGCACAGACTCAGTCTCATGTGCTCTGCAGACACACAGAGACCCGCACTTTTTTTGCATCCTGCCGGGGTTTAAATCTACTAAAATGTCCGGGATTTGGTTTTGCTTTCGTTTTCTAAGCTGTCGTTAATTTTATGTGCAGAGCCGTGAGAGAGACATTAAATAATTAAGTTTTTAATAAATCTAAACGACTCAGCTTTACTAAATACTCGGAAAGGATGAAATTACATCTAAATTGGCTGCAGAATATTTGTACACCGTTAGAAATGTCTAATCAACTCATTCATCTCATTTACATAATCTACACGTTTTATTCTTGTATTTATTACATTTTTTAAAAGGTATTGTCTGTTTTTATTCTTTCTGTCATTTATTTCTCAGTTGCTGTATGTTTTATTAATTTGATGATGTCAATATATTACAAATTTTATACATCTAAAATGCTTTGGCAATATTGTACAAAATGTCATGCCAATAAAGCAACCTGAACTTGACTGGGTGCATATGCATAAAAGAGAAACAGTGGATTTTTATTTATTTATTCCAACAGTCTTTTTTTTAACTTCTTAAAAACTATCTTTTTTAACCCATTAAAAAGAAAAAGTTTGAACAGATAATAATAATAAATAGTGTTTAAAATCAAATAATGTTTTGTTTGTCGCATAAAGTTAACTATTTATGTGCTGTGGGTAAAAGGTGTTTTTCAATCCGGCTACCACCAAAAGTATATTTCAAACCTGTGGGAAGCACTGTCACTTACCTTAAACAAATTTAGTAAATCCAATAAATCATTTTCTTTCAGTGTAGTTCACACAGTGCAAGACTGCAGAGTGCCGATCACCCACTGATTTTCCCACAATCACAGGCTTAAAGTCCTGTAGTGGGAACTAGACACTATCTAGGAAGATATTCATTCAAATACGATGGAAGTCAGTGGTTACAGGTTTCCAACATTTTTTCAAAAGAACTTCTTGTGAGTTCAACAAAAACAAAGAAACTCAAACAGGTTTGTGACCAGTAAAGGGTGAGTAAATGATGACAATTTTTATTTTTGGGCGATTTATCTCTGATTGGCCATTGGATTTAATAGATATGTAACCCCAAAAATATAATTTCTATCATCATTTACTCACCCTTTACTTGTTTCAAACCTATATGAGTTTGTTTCATCAATTGAACACAAAGGAAGATGTTTTGAAAAACGCTGGAAACCTTTAACCACTGACCTCTATAGTATTTGTTTTTCCTACTATAGAAGTCAGAGTCTTTGTGTTCAACAGGAGAAAGAAACTCATTCAGGTTTGTAACCACTTGAGAGACAGTAAATTAAATTTTTTGGGTGAACTGTCCCTTTAAAATTATGGGTCTCAAACTCAGTTCCTAGAGGGCTGCAGCTCTGCACAGTTTTGCTCCAACCCTAATCAATCACAGCTGATCTAACTAATCAAGGTGTTCAAAACTATTATAAACTATTAAGCAGGTGTGATTTGGAGGTGGTTGGAGCTAAACTGTGCAGAGCTGCGGCCCTCCAGGACTTGAGTTTGAGACTACTGCTTTAAACTGGTCCAAGGACATGTGAGTGTTTAAAAACAGCATCTGTCTTTCTGTGAACAGCATAAAGCGATGATACAACTGCTAAACAGTCTTAGTAACACCAAGGTCATGGTTTTGATTCCTGGTGTGTGAAGTGATAAAATCAACGCTTTCAAAATGCAGTGTGTGTCACTTTGTACAGAATTGTCTGCCAAACGCATAAATCTGAAATCAATACTGTCACACATTGCTGTACTGAACAGTTTCAGTTCTGTTTGTCTAATTGTCGCCTCTTGTTTTTTTTTTTTATTTAAGGCCGGAAAGCTGAAGCGGAGTCTTCATAAGATGCTTTTAGTCGTCCCCAGTGAGATCCAGGACAACAGAACGGCTGAGTCTGAGGCTGTTCGACTGAATGGCAGCGGTTTATGAAAGAGCACATTCACCAGCTCAAAGCCCCGAGGGGATCCAGACACGTCTCCTCCGGCGTCCATGATCTAGACCGCGCAGACTGTCTCTCAAACGCTGTAAATAGCTTGATCTGAATGCAAATCAATAAGACGGATCTGTAATGTTCTTTTGTTTTGAAAGCAACATTCTCTGGCTCTTGTGAATGGTTGTGGTTTCGAACTTACTTTGTTGATGTCGGTACATTTCTGAATCAAGCCTTATTGTCGGCCCGCTTTAAGGGCAGGAGTGAAACCTGAGCACCTTCAAGCCCAAAGTATACCTCTTTTTTTTTTATTTATGTGTACACTATGCACTCAATCAAACACAGACTTTAATGTAAATTCTATTTGATATCGTCAAGTCCTAGATAAGAGTTGTTAGTCAAATTACTTTGGTCGGAGCAAGTTACCGAATATCCTTTTCTGCTTAAAATTCAGAGATTATTTAACACTACATCTTTAACGCTTAATAATGCGTGTCTTTTTGAAGTGTTTTTACAATAATATAGTATTTTGTACACATTTAATTTTTATTAAATAAATATAATTTAATTTTAGTAAATTTCATGTTAATACAGGAAAAACATCCATTGGATCTGTCATGTTTTTTTTTGTAAACTTTTTCACAAGTTGGTAAGCTTAAAAAAAATCCAGAATTTTCAACGCAGTACGGCAATTCGTAATTTTGCAATATGATGGCTAATTTGTACGAAATTGTAGATTTAATGTATAAATTATTTTTATTATTGTTATTTTCACCTTTAATTAGGGCTGTGTGATTAATTGAAATCAAATCGCATTCGCAATTTAAAACGCTGCGATTAGCTAATCGCAAGAGGCTGTGATATGAAATATATATGCATTTTTTAATTTTCCCCACCCAGAGCAAATGCGTGACTGCCGTCTGTGTGTAATAGTTTTACTAGCCAATTGAGTGAGCACATTTTCGTTCTACCCAATCAGAATTGCGCAACCAAACTATGCAGAACAGCCACAATAAAAACCAAAAAAAAAAACATACAGGAAAGCTTGGACAATTGGGATGATGGCGTCTGGACAGGATATCGGTAATATGGGAATATTTTAGTTTCAAAGTCAAAGACACCAAACAAAAACAGGTAATTTTTAAGAGCTGTCACAGAATTGTTGCCATGGCTTACAGATTATTGAGCTGAAGCTTGAATACAAAATTAAATTGCAAATCGAATCGCAATATCTGTCAAAAAATTGTAATTAAATATTTTCCCTAAATCGCGCAGCCCTACCTTTAATTGAAAGGACAGTAGAAAGTATAGACAGGAAAGAGGGGAGAGGAAGAGAGAGGGGAAGGATCAGCATAGGACCTCGAGGCGGGAATTGAACTCCATGTGTTGACCACTAACCACTACACCATTGGCGCCGACTTTGTACATTTCGGTATGATTTGCTCATCTATCAATGATGGTTTTTCAAAAATCGTGCTTTTTCATTCATTCATTTTCTTTTTTCGTCTTAGTTCCTTTATTAATCTGGGGTCGCCACAGCTGAATGAACCGCCAACTTCGAGCCACAACCCATCACTGGGAAACATCCATACACTCATTCACACAGATACACTACGGACAATTTAGCTTACCCAATTCACCAATAGCACATGTCTTAAACCAGAGCACCCGGAGGAAACCCACGCAAACATGGGGGGAACATGCAAACTCCACACAGAAATGCCAACTGACCCAGCCGAGGCCCAGGAACCTTCTTGCTGTGAGGTGATTGTGCTACCCACTGCGCCACCGTGATGCCCCCGTGCTTTTTCATGCGGATGAATTTGTATCTTTTTGTATGAATTAGCCACTTTTCTGACAGACGTATGATAGTTACTTTTCTTCGCAAGTTCAGGCAGGATTTTCACCCTCATAGTTAGGACTTTGTGGTGTTCTTAAAGATCTCATAAAAACACTCATTCTAGCATGACATGCACCAGTTGCACAAAATTAGATCAATTTATTCATCTATCAGTTTTTTTCTCTTTAAACTGTGAGAGATCATGTCCTTTGAAACATTATTATATTTTTACACATTAAAGCTTAGAGTTCTAGCAATCTTTTAATTCCACAAGTGTATCGAACAATGTGGTTTTTTTTATTGTTGCTTCAGCAGTCTGTTGCTGTTTTTGTTCTATTTTTTAAGTTCCAACTGTGAAAGGCTCTGGTATACTTTAAACTAAGTTTTTTTAGTTCTTCATTTGAGGGCATAAAGAATTTCGAAAAGGCTGAATGACGGTATACTTTTTTTGAACAATCTGACACCCCTGTGCTGCAGGAGGTGGGGTTTTAAACATGTCTGCTTGAGTGTAGGCTATTGGTAAACACAACAACAATGGCGGCCGAGAAAGAAGATCATAAATGTTTGACAAACAGCCTTCATCGTGAGAAGTGCCACCGCGGCACGTCACATTGATTCATATTTGCTGTGGACAGACACCAAATGTAACAATGTTTAGAACTTTATCAAATGTAAAATGATCAAATGATGCAGTTGAGCTTTTCAACTCTGAGTCTTTCCACAAGTAATAGTACATGTGCGAATACATCTATACTAGCTCTGCTACTCCATTCTCCACTGTATTCATGATGCTATCTTGGTGTTGTTGTGCTGGATATTTTTCGGCTGTCTGATTCTGAACTCTGAAGCACATCTAAGATGGCAGAGTTCCAGAACACACCCATTGATTGTGTAATCGCCATGGACCAATGGTAGCTCCAAAGTTGTTTAGGACCAAAATGAAATCCCCCAAAAAAGAATGCGTTGGTTTTTGTTCAACTGTCAAAACGAGCTTAAAAAGAGCGTTGTTTTGGCTGGATTTTATTCAAAATTATGTCATTTCAGGTTTTTTTTATTCGATTTAGTTTGTAGTATACTGAGGCCTAAAGTGTTGATGCTTTGTGAACAAATTAAGTGATGTAAAAACAACTGAAGCTGCAGGTGTGATCAGCGCTTATGTTGCATGTGCGGTTAGAAGGTCACTTGATGCGCACTTCTCATAATGTAGTGTATACTGATAAAATCTGAAGTATACTTTGGGCTTTAGGATGTTTCACCCACTTTTACTAATGTTATTTTGACTATTTCACACGTACATGTGTGTTTTTACCAATAAGAGTCAAGAGCATTTCACTTACTGACATTTACAGTGTTGTCAAAAGTACTGACTTTATATTAAAAATAATCATTTTTAAGATGTCCTTTTACCTCTAACATTTAAAGCGCCGTTTCAAATGCTCCAGTGTCTGTCCAGTGTTAGGCAGTGAACATTGTAGCCAATCACAGGAAAATCTGTTGAGAAGTAAACACGATGGCAAATTGTGTGAAGTCCATATGAAATCACATTTCACAGTTTATATGTCTAGCCAACGCAATCTCACGGTAATTTGTAACTTTTTGATTTAGTGGCTAATTCGTATGAATTCGTACGATCTAATTCGTACAAATTAGTACGATTTGCTCATCACCCAATGATGATTGGGGTTAGGTGCCACGCCTCCTTTTTAAAATCGTACATTTTATTTAGCCACTAAACTGACAAAACGTAAAATACTTGCGTTTCCTCGTGAGATCAGGCTGGTCTAGCACACATTGTTAGGATGAAAGTGAACAGTTAAAATGTGCAAGTTAAGCCGAAGTCACACTAGAGTTTGAGCTTGCGGAATTCTGTTGCACGGCGCTGCAAAAAGGGGCGGGATTAAACAAGATGATTAGACGTTAAAAAAAGCGAGATATTGCTCCATGTTTTAAATTTCTGTCCAGAGAGGTCATGTTTTGATCCTGGATTGGTCTTACGCAGTCAAGTGTTGCGATTTCGCAGGTCAGAGTTCACCAAGTTTGAACATTGCACCGCAGCAACCTGCGAAATCTGACGCATGACCCTGCGTTTCCGGTCTGACGCATTCGCGTGCGAATGAATGGAAGTCTATGGAGGGAAAAGTCCAGTGTGACCGCGGCTTAAATCCACTGGAGAAGAAAAAAAAAGTATTTTGGTCAACTTTAATCAAAAACTGACCATTTTCTTCCTCTCTGGTGGCTCAGTGGTCAGCACTGTTGCCTTACAGCAAGAAGGGACTCAGTAAGAAGGGACTAAAGCTGCGGTCACACTGGACTTTTCTCCCCGTAGACTTCCATTCATACGCACGCAAATGCGTCAGACCGGAAACACAAGGTCGTGCGACAAGTTTCGCAGTTCGCTGTGTTGGAAAGATCAAGCTTGGTGAACTCTGACCTGCGAAATCGCATCACTTGACTGTGTGAGACCAATCAAGGATCAAAACATGAACTCTCTGTACAGAAATTTAAAATATAGAGCAATCGCTCACTTTTGTTAATGTCTAATCATTTTGTTTAATCCCGCCGCTTTTCACAGCGCCGTACGACAGAATTTCGCAAGGTCAAACTCTAGTGTGACCGTAACTTTAGACGAAGGAAAATGAATGATTTCTTCCTGTCTTAAATGACAGTCCTTCTGTGAAATATGTTTAGCCACGCCCCTTCAAGTGTTAGTTTGCTGCAAATGAAAGATGAGAGCTGAAAAGTAAAGCTCCGCCCCTACTCAATATTCAGAAATACGTCTTCAAACTGACATAAAAGTCTGCATTAACTTCCACTTCACACAGACTTTAACTTTAAGTACTGATTGGTCCTGCAAGTCACTACTTTTGACAACCCTTTCAAAGTTGTCGTACACATTTTAATCAAATTTCTTGGTGTTGTGACGACTGAATGCACAATGTGAAATTGAACATCTCAAAGGGAACAACTGTCCTGCCCATTTCAATGTGTAGTTATGCAGTTAATGAATCGAGTGGTCATCACACTGTTGGTCATTTTTAAGTGATAGGCTGACTGAATCATTTAAATAACACTTTATTTTACCGTGACCTTGTTACACGTGTACTTACTATAGAAAATTATGCATAATGACATGCAACCCAAAACCTAATCCTCTTAAAAAAGTGCATGGTGTTAGATATTATTACTAAGTACAATTGAAGTTTGAATTATTAATCCCCGTGTACTTTCACCCCCCAACCCCCCTCACCCCCCAATTTCTGTTTGACGAAAAGAAGATTTCAACATATTTCTAAACATAATAGTTTTAATAACTGATTTCTTTTCTATTTGTCATGATGGCAGCATTTTACTAGAATTTTTTTACGATACTAGTATTCAGCTTTAAGTGACATTTAAAGCAGTGGCGGCTGGTGTTAAAAAATGTGGGGGGGGGCGCAAACACCAGAAAAAAATCTGTTGGTAAAGTAAGAGTGTAAAAGCCATTTTTCAGGTGATGTATCAAAAACTAAAATATGACTAAAGCATACAATAAATGCAGCACTAATCAGTTCATTTTAGTTCAATTTGGGTTTATTATCAGTAATGAAGTAATCAAGATAATTAGTAAACACACACACACACACAAACAAATGTTGCCTAATCACTGGCCAGTAGCACTACTTGAAAATAAATTTTGCTCTCTTTTTTTTCTGGCTTGAAAATTTCTCAATAACCTTTTGGTTAAAGTCAGTCATCTCAGTCACCAGTCTCTTCTCTATTGACAGCATGGCCAATGCATTCAGCCTCTCTTGCGTCATGCTGTTTGAAACAGCAAACACGGAAATAGTAAAAGGCATGACTTACATCACAACCTGCCAGCCAACTCCGTTTGTCATGACAAGTGCTGTAAAAGCCCTGAATATACGCGCGCTCGCCATCACTTGACTACTGGTGAATTTGCAAGGAAGGTCGATCTGGTCCAAGCTCCTTCATTCTTTTTTTCTTCATCCAAACGCCTTGTGAACGGATATCTTTGCAAAGATACAATACAATTTTCCTTCATCTTAAGAAATTGCATTCTAAGCTCTTTGGTGAGAATGGTCCAATCACATAAGGCCAATCATATAAAAACAAATATGATTCGTTCTAACAACAAAAATGGGAGGGTTTGGGAGCGCTGCGCCCCAAAGACAATTTAAAACAGGCCAATTAGAGCTTATCGTCATATCACGTGCATTGCAAAAGTTCGTGTACCTACATAGACACTCATTAGTCCGGCGCCCCGCACACATATGAAAAAATATTGTTCATACATTTTTTTTTCAATAAATGTTAGTATGACTACAATAAATGTTAGAATGTTATAATTAAATCAATTAATTTTGTTAATATTTGTGATAATAAACATTAACATATTAAAGGGCTCTAACTTGAAGGGGGCGGCGCCCCAGCGCCCTCTATTGACCAGCCGCCACTGATTTAAAGGCTTATCTAGGTTAATTAGGAAGGTTAGGGTTATTAGGCAAGTCATTGTATAATGATGGTTTGTTCTGTAGACAATGGGAAAAAATATTGCTTAAGGGGGCTAATAATATTGACCTTGAAATGTTTCTAAATAAAATGTTTTCGAAATAAAAAAAAATAAGACTTTCTCCAGAAGTAAAAATATTATAGGAAATACTGTGACAAATTCCTTGCTCTGCTAAACATCATTTGGGAAATATTTGAAAAAGAAACAAAAATTTAGACGAGGGTGAATAATTTTGACTTCAACTGTATACTGTAACACTGTATAGTTACATGTAACGAGGACACTTTAAACTAAAGTGAACCAGCATTTGTTATTTGTAGCTCAATCGTTCAGTATAAAGCAGGAAAGTTGATATTTTTTTTAAATATTTCTAACAACTGAATGCAACCTTTACACACATACGGACAGAAAGCAATATCTGGATGTTCCAGAATCTTCTGTTCATTAAAGGGACAGCTACCTAAAAATGAAAATTCTGTCATCATTTACTCATCCAAGGTGTTTCTTCTGTTGAACACAAGTGAAGATTTTTGACGTATGTTGGAAGCCATTAGCCAATGATTTCCACACTTTTCTACACTCAAAAAAATTACGTTTGTTGTTTGTTCAAACTACTTATACAATATGAGTTGAACCAACACAATTCTTACATTTTTTTTTTAAAGGAAACTTAATTGTTTTATGTTCAGTCGATTTAAATTTGTAAAAACTATTAACTTAATCGCCTCAGCAAGAAGGTCACTGGTTCAAGTCCCGGCTGGGTCAGTTTGCATGTTCTCCCCGTGTTGGAGTGGGTTTACCCTAATCTGTTCCGGGACCTCGCAATTCACAAATTAAGCACTGGCTATAAGTTAATTGAATAAACTAAATTGGCCGTAGTGTATGTATATGACTGTGTATGGGTGTCTCCAAGTGCTGGGTTGCAGCTGGAAGAGCATCCACTGTGTAAAACATATGCTGGGTAAGTTGCCGGTTCATTCCACTGATGAATAAAGGGACTAAGCCAAAGTAAAATGAATAAATGAATGGATTTGTGTTGGGACAACATGAAGGAATTGTGTGAAACCCTACATTTTTTACATTGTACTATTCTGAAAAAAATGCTGGGCTCCATTCAATCGATTTGTGTTCGGACAACATGTAGAAATTAAGTTAAATTATTAGTTTTAAGTGGATTGAACATAAAACAATTAAGTTGTCCTCCAGAAAACTCAAGAATTGTGTCGTTTCAGCTCATTTTAAATAAGTAGTTTGAACAAACAAACAGCAAACGTAGTTTTTTTTTGAGTGTATGGTTGTCAGTGGCTGCTGATATTTCCAACGTTCATCAAAATATCTTATTTTGTGTTCAACAGAACGAAAAGAAACTCAAGGTTTGTAAGTGTACTGACACATTTTTGAGTGAACTGTCCCTTTAATATCTGCTTCATAACTGGTGCTGCCTGTCGGCCATGTTTTCTTCAGTTGTAGTATCTGAGACTTACTCTACACTGCTAGATTTTACACTTGTCTTTGCAGTTTAGCTTTAATTCTTATCCCAGCAAATGAACTCCACAGCGATCAGTTGCAGTATTTTCCAGTCATTTAGCCTTAAAGCACATTGACCACGCTTATTGCGGTACATCACAGATCACACCTTTGTTTTTCTGGATGTTGGCAGCTCATTGTGTCGAGGCATGAGTTTCATTTGATCGTGTGTTGAATATGATCAGCACACTTCGTCTCCAGCAACCACCAACACTTCTGTACATTAATGTATTATTTCTGTACTCGTGAGTTAAAAACTGTGCAGATCAAACTCTCTCCACATTCTGTTCTGTATATTTGAACACAATAACTCGGTGCTTATCTGAATTTGAATTATAAAAGGACTTGTTGTAATAATGTAACATTTTAATGCTGCTTTATATAAAGTTTCTAAAAAATATGATGTGCCAAACAGGGAATCGGATTACTGTTCATATGCAAAATTGGAAGAGATTAAAGACCCTGTTAATCAGTTCACGGAATCAAGAGTTATTTTGGGGGGAACTGAAATATTTATACACATTTATGGAAATATAAATGGAAACTGGAAGGCATGTAATGTTTGGTATTATTCGTATAGGATATTTTAGTAACACTTGCAGAACACAGTGACGATACCACAAAGAAAAAGAAAAAGGAAGTAAATGTGTAAAGAATTTAGCTTTATATTTTTATACAAATAGGCAAGGAGATAATATTCATACACACTGTAAAAAGAGATTAGTTACCTAAACCTATTGTAATTTGAACTGTTTATTAGTTTTAATTTTTGGAATTATGCACATTTACTTAATTTTAAGACAACAGATTTACAAATTGTCTAATGTAAAGTCAACTAATCGTTTTATAGTCCAGGCCCCCGCTTCAGGACCGCAACACCAAAATCGTTTAACATGTTGATGCAATTGATTGAGCAGGTGAACTCGTGCATTTATATAAAGTAAACTAATCGCTTATTACAGTGTGTATTCATTCAGAATCATGTAAATTAGTTTAGTTTTAGGCAGAAACCAGACAAGCATTTGAAGCAAACAACAGAACAGCATTCAAGAAATAGTTCACACAAAAATGGAAAAGTTGTCATTCTCTGAAGGATCTACTCATCCTTTACTTGCTCCATACACTTTTGAGTTTCTTTATTTTGTTGAGCACAAAAGATATTTTGAAGAATGTATTCAGTATAATGCAGTATATCATCTTTTGTGTTTATCAGAACAAAAAAAAAACTGACAATGATGTGGATCAAGAAAAAGTGAGTAATGATTTTTATTTTGGGTGAGCTTATTATTAACAAATATTAATGTGAAAAGTGATTTTCTATTGCAGTTACACCCTGCTAAACAATAAGGTTCAGTTCAGCATTAGTATCAAGAATATGAACAGCATTAATCTAACTAAATATTAATTTACAATAATGTTATTACGGGATTTTTTTCTTGTAAGAAATTAATTAGAAACTGCGTTTCTTTCTAGTACAGTTATTGTACTATAACCTCTCCATTAAACCCACCTCATCATCGTCAAGGGGTTTGAGTGATCCAAGGAGCAAAATGCCCCTAGTGTCTTCCAAGGCAAGAAGATCCTAGGTGACAGGTCAGACTGGGCAGTTCAAAAATCCCTTAAGGCTGATTTATACTTCTGCTCTGGCGCAGTCTTCGTGCGGTCGCATAGCCCTCATCGTGGCTGACGCTAACGCGCACCTCTCAAAAAATGTAACTACACATTGTAACAATGCGTAGCGCAAGCTCTGTGATTGGTCGGCTTGGTAACGGTGACTAGTGTGGGCGGTGCTGAGAGCTGCGAGCCCGATGGAGCGAGTGTCAAGTCCTGTAAACGAGCTCCAAAACTTTTGTTTTACCTTATGATTAATGGTGTTGAGCATCTGCCAGATCCCACCTCAGAATGAGCGACTTTTAGCTACTTGTACATTAAGGTAGCATTCAGAAAAAAGCAAAACACCTGCGAAGAAACTCGACACAGAGGAACATTTAAACCTACAGCCAGCTGCCTTTATGGGTCAAATGAAATCAAGGTGCATGGCGTAGCCCAGTATGGCACAGCCGGGGCCTCACCCTGGAGCCAGGTCTGGGGTTGCGGCTCGTATGCGAGCCTGGTGGTTGGGTTTTATTCCACAGAGCTGATCACGCTCACCCCAAAGGAGTGACGTGGGTCCATCCTCCTGCAGGAGGAGCCATAAGGGGCCGGTGCATTGTGAAATGGCTGTGGTCAAAGGTCAGGACCACAACGACCCTATCCTCGGACAAAAAAAAAATGGGTCACCTCTCTGTGCCTTCAGGTCAGGGATAGGTCACTCACTGTAATTTGTGATTACAGGCCAAACACCAGTGTAGAGTACCCGACCTTTTTGGAGTCCTTGGGAGAGGTGCTTAAAAGTGCTCTGACTTGGGACTATTGTTCTTTTGGGTTTTCAACGTCCATGTGGGTAATGATAGTGATACCAGGAGAGGTGTGAGGAAGAACTCCCTGATCTGAATCACAGTGGTGTTCTGTTGTAGGACTTTTACGCAGAGCTGTCAACTGATCACAACCTGGTGGTGAGTAAAGCCGGACAGACCTGGCAGGCCCAAGAGTATTGGGGACATCTGGCTGAACCACATGTCAGAGAGATTTTCAACTCTCACCTGCAGAAGAACTTTGACCAGATCCCGAGAGAGGCTGGAGATATTGCGACAGAGTTGTTCTCGAGACTCCATTGTTGGCGTGGCAGTGAAGAGCTGTGAATATAAGGCCTGTGGTGCCTGTCATGGCATCAAATCCACAAACCTGGTGATGGACACCAGAAGTAAGGGATGCCATCAAGCTGAGAAGGAATCATTCCAGATTTGCTTGTGGGACTCCAGAGGCTGCTGATGGGTACCAACAGGCCAAGTGTGCTGCAGCATGGCTAGTTGTGGAAGTAAAAACTGGGAAGAGTTTGGGGAGACAATTTAGGAAGTCTACCGGCAGCCTCAAAGATATTTTGACAAACCGTCTGGCACCGAAGTAGGGGGAAACAGTTCTACACCAACACTGTTTACAGTGAAAGTGTTGAGCTGTTGACTTCAACTTGGGATGTTGTTGGATGGTGGAAGAATTACTTTGAGAATCTCCTCAATCCCACTGACATTGAAGAAGATGAGACCGGGGATGCAAGAGTTGACTCACCCATCAATCAAGCTGAATCACTGAGGTAGTTGCAAACTACACAGTGGCTACGCACCTTGTGTATCTCAGATTTCTAGATGTTGTGGCGCTGACTTGGATGGCACGTCTCTACAACATCCAGTAGAGGTCGAGGACAGTACCTTTGGATTGGGCAACTGGGGTGGTGGTTCCTATCTTTTAAGAAGGGGGACCGGAGGGTGTGTTCCAGCTATAGGGGAATCACATTCCTCAGCCTCCCTGGAAAAGTCTATGCCAGGGTACTGAAGAGGAGGATCTGGCTGATGGTTGAACCTCGGATTCAGGAAGAACAAGGCGGATTTAATCCAGGCTGTGGAATACTGGACCAGCCCTATACCCTCACTAGGGTGGTCAAGGCTTATGGGAGTATGCCCAGACAGTCCACATGTGTGGGAAGTCTGGGGTTCTGCCCCCGCTACCCAGCCCCAGATAAGCGGATGTCCTAGGACAATGGATAGATGGTTATAGTTGGAATTGTTTCTTGTAAGAAATTAATTAGAAACTTCACTGACTGCATTTCTTTTCAGTACAATTAAACTGAGCTCTTTAATATTACTAGTAAAAATATTAAATGTTAGGTCTCTTTGATTGTAATTTTACTAGTAAGAATTTAGCGTAAGACCTCCTAAATTCTTATAAGCAAAATGGTATTACAATGAATAACCCTGCTGCTTTTTGGTTAATTTGGCTTGGTATACAGAGGTTAAGTAGTAAATGCATTACTTATTGTTTCCTTTTTAGCCATTGCATTCACTTTTTAATGCATCAAGTTATTATTCATTCATTCATTTTCTTTTCGGCTTAATCCCTTTATTCATCAGGGGTCGCCACAGCAGAATGAACCGCCAACTTATCCAGCATATGTTTTATGCAGCAGATGCCCTTCCAGCCGCAACCCAACACTGGGAAACACTCATACACTCTTGCGTTCACACTCATACACTACGGCCATTATCCAATTTAACTATGGCGCATGTCTTTGGAATGCAGGGGAAACAAGAGCACGCGGAGAAAACCCACGTGAACACAGGGAGAACATACAAACTCCACACAGAAACGGCAACTGACCCAGCCGGGGCTCAAACCAGCGACCTTTTTGCTGTGAGACGATCGTGCTACCCACTGCGCCACCGTGACGGCCATATAAAATTATTAGTAAAGTTTAATGTATATTTGTTGCTTTGACGTGTTTTCTGTTTGTTTCAACTCATTCCATTTCTAAAAACACGCAGAAATATTTAAATACTACAGACAAAAAAGGTTTGTAATCTAAGTAATACATATTAAACCTCTTTAACATTATTAATATTGCAAACTGACAGACTTCTAATCCAGTTCTAACGTTTGCTAAAACGTTTAACTTTATTGCTTATAACTTTATTTTATTTTCAAGATAGTAGGTAAACTGCTTACACTTTCAGTATGGCAATAAATGCCATCTAAAATGGTATTCAAAATCACATAAGTAATATTTAACACTGAATGAAGCACCAGTATAATCAACACCGGAGGTAATCAATCATTGTTGTTTAGCTGCAACATTGCATAAATAGAAATTTATTTATTTATTTCATTCATTTTTTTTCGGCTTAGTCCCTTTATTAATCCGGGGTCGCCACAGCGGAATGAACCGCCAATTTATCCAGCATATGTTTTACGCAGCGGATGCCTTCCAGCTACAACCCATCACTGGGAAACACCCATACACACTCATTCACAAACATTCACTACGGACAATTTAGCTTACCCAATTTTTAGCTTACCCAATACACCTAGAGCGCATGTCTTTGGACTGTGAGGGGGAAACCGGAGCACCCAGAGGAAACCCACGCAAACACAGGGAGAACATGCAAATTCCACACAGAAATGCCAACTGACAAAATATCTGATGCATCACTGCTTCATAGTTCTCCCTTATGTTCTAGCTTACAGGACTTTTGGTGCAAAATATTGAATGTATTTTCTGAAATCACAGAGCAAACTCGATCCAGATTCTGACATTCTGGAAAAATAAATCTCCTCCCTCTTTCAAGTTATGGCTCAGTGAACTCCCAAATACACTCCATTTAGAAAGAATACGGTACCATCTCCAGAATAAGATGGAACAGTTGTTTGATGGGGATATTGCTAGATCCTACGACAGCTCCCATTTTCAGTAACCTTCCTTACTGGTGTGCACTACAGACGGAACAGATGGGGGGGATGGGTATGTTGGTATGAGGTATTATTTTCGTTTATATACTGTGATCTATTTTATTTGAGTTTATGTATATATTTTGTCGTCTTTTCCTTCTGTACCTCTAATCTAAGGATTGTTCTGTCAACTCAAATAATGGTTTACATATTTATACGTGTAAACGGTGTATTGTGTAAGTTGACCAAGGAATAATATTTATACATGTAAGTGTAATATAATTACTTGAACTCGATAATTATAGAAGGAAATATTTTGCTTTAATTTTATTTGCATAAGTAAAATGTGGAGGATCTTTATATATTTGCAAATATTCTGTAATTGTACATATTCTCCCAATATAATATATATATATAATAAAAAAAAAAAAGAAAGAAAGAAATGCCAACTGACCCGGCTGAGGCTCGAACCAGCAACCTTCTTACTGTGAGGCGAGAGCGCTACCCACTGCACCGCGTTGCCTATTTATTTATTTATTTATTTATTTGTTGTTGTTGTGGACAGTTAGGACAAAAACTCCTTTTAACATGGAAAAGATAGATTTTATCATGTGTCAAAGCATCAGTTATGATGCAGAATGGTGGGTAACACTTTATTTTGATGGTCCATTTGAGTATTAGTAGACTGTCTACTTAATATCTGTTGACACTGATATTTAACAGTCCTTCAACAGACATTTAACTGACTATAAGAAACTTTGCAAGTACATGTCAACTTACACTAACCCTAACCCCAACCCCAACCTAACAGTCTACTTATAATCTAATGATAATTAGTTGCAATGTAACCTAAATTCAACAAACGGACCGTCAAAATAAAGTGGGACCGAATGGTGCATCCACTAAAGCCGCTCAGTGTCGCTGGCAACATTTCAACACCACTGTTTTGGCATGTGTCAGATTTAGGGCAGAGCACGCCTGTTCTTCCATTGTGGGCTTGCTAGTTAACAAGATGGAAAACAGCGTGTTTACCAGGTGTTTACACATTTATCACATGCACATTGTTTAATGGCTTCTTTGAAGAAATGATCAATGAATAAACACAGACATAAAATAGTTTTGCAGTAGGTTTATTACAGAATGTTTGTGTGAACATAGAGTGTGAAGAAATACGCTTTTATTTTAATTTCAGCTCTGAAATCTATTAGTTCTGAGCTCAAGATTTGCATAAAGTAAACGAATATCCAACTTTTATGAGGTGTTCAATCCCATAAAGCACTGCACGAGCATCATCAAAGCTCAACTTCCATATGAATCGAAAAGCTCGCTTCACTGCACACTACATGCCAGTGGAAACCTATGATGGAAACTGAGCTTGTGTGATCTCTGACCTTCTGTTTATGAATAGCCCTCTGACGTGCCCAGAGCATTAGACTTCACAGTCACGGTCTTCAACAGAATTGTTAAAATTCACACAAATCCTCAATGTAACCTGTCTATAGGCCTGTATAATGTGCGTACAATTGAACTTACGGACTTTTATGTGAAAACAAAGAGCTTTCAGATTTCAAAGTTTAATCGTCTTAAGCGCTGCTGGTGCTGACAGGCATCCTCGTGTGAATGTTTAGTATTCTGCACCATGTTTCAAACAAACCTGCAGTAAAGAACAGCACAGTCTGAGGGATCATTATGTAAACTGTAGTTTCTGAAGTCCACCTTTAGAGACAAAGGCAGCAGTCACAATCTCAGTTCATCCAAACATACACTAGATTTTTGTTCAGTATTACACACTCACGGCCAATTTATTAGGTACACCTTACTAGTACCGGGTTGGACCCCATTTTGCCTTCAGAACTGCCTTAATCCTTCAAGACATAGATTCAACAAGGTACTGGAAATATTCCTCAGAGATTTTGCTCCATATTGACATGAGAGCATCACGCAGTTGCTGCAGATTTGTCAGCTGCACATCTATGATGTGAATCTCCCGTTCCACCACATACAAAAGGTGCTCTATTGGATGGAGTTCTGGTGACTGTGGAGGCCATTTGAGTACAGTGAACTCATTGTCAAGTTCAAGAAACCAATCTGAGATGATTCACACTTTAAGACATGGTACATTATCCTGCTGGAAGTAGCCATCAGAAGATGGGTACACTGTGGTCATAAAGGGATGGACATGGTCAGCAATAATACTCAGGTAGTCTGTGGTGTTGACATGATGGTCAATTGGTACTAATGGGCCAAAAGTGTGCCAAGAAAATATCCCCCACACCATTACACCACCACCACCAGCCTGAACTGTTGATACAAGGCAGGATGGATCCATGCTTTCATTTTGTTGATTCCAAATTCTGAACCTACCATCCGAATGTCACAGCAGAAATCGAGACTCATCAGACCAGCCTGTGTGAATTGTAGCCTCAGTTTCCTGTACTTAGCTGACAGGAGTGGCACCCGGTGTGGTCCTCTGCTGCTGTAGCCCATCTGCCTCAAGGTTAGATAGGTTGTGCGTTCAGAGATGCTCTTCTGTATACCTCGGTTGTAACGAGTGGTTATTTGAATTACTGCTGCCTTTCTATCAGCTGGAACCAGTCTGGTCATTCTCCTCTGACATCAACAAGGCATCTGCGCCCACAGAACTGCCGCTCACTGGATATTTTCTCTTTTTCGGACCATTCTCTGTGAACCCTAGAGATGGCTGTGCTTGAAAATCCCTGTAGATCAGCAGTTTCTGAAATACTAAGACCAGCTTGTCTGGCACCAACAACCACGCCACGTTCAAAATCACTTAAATCACCTTTCTTCCCCATTCTGATGCTCGGTTTGAACTGCAGCAGATCGTCTTGACCATGTCTACGTGCCTAAATGCATTGAGTTGCTGCTATGTGATTGGCTGATTAGACATTTGCATTAACGAGCAGTTGAACAGCCTAATGAAGTAGCCGGTGAGTGTATTAATGTTATTGCACATGAAGAGTTTAGATGCAAAAACCTCTAAATGGCATTTGATTTTTTTTTTCCTAAAATTAGCATTGTTCTCTGACTCTTGTGTGTAGACTCAGTTTATAGTGATGAATAAGTTCTTTTCATTGCCTTTAAAGTAAAGAAATGATCATTTAAGGAGAAAAATTCTGACGGCATTTATAGGTTTTTGCATGTGAACGCTTCACATGTTGTGGATAGATGTGGGAAAATGTAAGATTATTTACTATCTTGTGCTTTTAATTGCCTGAATACAAAGGTTTGAAAGAAAAAGTAATTGCTATTATTCATTTAAACACTGAGCCATCGTGTCGCCCTAAATATTTTATTATTATTTTAAATAATAGATACATGCAATCTTTTAAGGTTGGGAATGTATTTTCTTGACCTGGGCCAGTTGGCATTTCTGTGTGGAGTTTGCATGTTCTCCCCGTGTTTGCGTGGGTTTAACTAAATTGGCTGTCGAGTGTGTGTGAATGTGAGTGTGTATGGGTGTTTCCCAGTTTTGGGTTGCAGCCGGAAGTTCATCCACTGTGTAAAACATATGCCGGAATAGTTGATGGTTCATGCCGCAGTGACGACCCCTGATAAATAAGGGACTAAGCTGAAGGAAAATGAATAAATTACATTTAAATGATATCGAATATACCATGATAAATGCTGAAATTGAAATTTCCTCTACTTTAGAAACAGTTTTCTTTTCGGCTTAGTCCCTTTATTAATCTGAGCTCGCCACAGCGGAATGAACCACCAACTTATTCAGCATATGATTTACGCAGCGGATGCCCTTCCAGCTGCAACCCATCTTTGGGAAACATCCATACACAACGGACAATTTAGCCTACCCAATTCACCTGTACTGCATGTTTTTGGACTGTGGGGGAAACCAGAGCACCCGGAAACCCACACGAACGCAAGGAGAACATGCAAAATCCACACAGAAATGCCAACTGGCCCAGCCAGGACTTGAACCAGTGACCTTCTTGTGGTGAGGCGACTGTACTAACCACTGAGCCATCGTGTCGCCCTAAATATTTTATTATTATTTTAAATAATAGATACATGCAATCTTTTAAGGTTGGGAATGTATTTTCTTGACCTGGGCCCGTTGGCATTTCTGTGTGGAGTTTGCATGTTCTCCCCGTGTTTGCGTGGGTTTAACTAAATTGGCTGTCGAGTGTGTGTGAATGTGAGTGTGTATGGTTGTTTCTCAGTTTTGGGTTGCAGCCGGAAGTTCATCCACTGTGTAAAACATATGCCGGAATAGTTGATGGTTCATGCCGCAGTGACGACCCCTGATAAATAAGGGACTAAGCTGAAGGAAAATGAATAAATTACATTTAAATGATATTGAATATACCATGATAAATGCTGAAATTGAAATTTCCTCTACTTTAGAAACAGTTTTCTTTTCGGCTTAGTCCCTTTATTAATCTGGGGTCGCCACAGCGGAATGAACCACCAACTTATTCAGCATATGATTTACGCAGCGGATGCCCTTCCAGCTGCAACCCATCTTTGGGAAACATCCATACACAACGGACAATTTAGCCTACCCAATTCACCTGTACTGCATGTTTTTGGACTATGGGGGAAACCAGAGCACCCGGAAACCCACACGAACGCAGGGAGAACATGCAAAATCCACACAGAAATGCCAACTGGCCCAGCCGGGGCTCGAACCAGCGACCTTTTTGCTGTGAGGCGACAGCACTACCTACTGCGCCATTGCGTTGCCTTTCTTGAACCTTATAGTTACAAAATATATTTAGCTTAGAGCCTATATTTAAAATGCATATTTAACTGAGTAGTTTTTAAAGTATCAATGGTATTGACATACTGCCATGAGAATAATTTCTCTGATAATATTTAATCAATCAAGACTTCTGTCATTCAGTGCATAAATGAAATGGTGTTTTTTATTTAATCGATCAAATCAGTTTGCAAAAATCTCTGAATTGTTTGTTTACTCATGCACTGAAGAATTTTGTTTTCTCACACAGTGATACTAAGGAAACATTTATTACAGTTTTTCACAATTGTTTACACACAATTACTTGTACTTCAGACACAATGACTACAACATGTAACTGATGCACCAACCCCCTGAACCAATTCTGCTAAACTACAAGCACAATTCCTGCTTTACACTCAAATTGCAGATTTAAAACACACTTTTTTCAAAACACTACACACAATTCTCTGCATTTGACACAATGTTCATGCAGAAAATTTCTTGTTTTCACAAGGAACACACTGTCATTCAAAACTGTACAGTCAGTTGTCCTACTTTGCATACTAAGTCATCACACAGGTAAACACCGGTCACACATAAACGCAATTTAGAAATCAGAGCTCATCTCATATTCTCCATTTCTCAATCCTATTGAGGAATTTTTTTCTGCCTTGGGATGGACAGTGAATGACCAAAATCCACACTTTTATTTATTTATTTTTTATTATTTTTCTCTTTACTGTAACTGTATTCTGTAAATCCTTCTGCCAGTGGTGTAGTCGGGGCTATACGCACGTATACTCAGTATGCTTACTTTTTTCCATGAGCTGTTTGGGTATTACGACGTGAGGATTACAGTTTTTTCTGAATGCTTAAGCACATTTTTTGTAACTATTGGCTATTTTTGCAAAACTCTACACACTAATAAGCAAACCCTTCACCAAATCTGCAAAACAATTTAGTTCTCTTGCAAAAGCTAATAAACCTTGCTTAACTCTTCAAACCTTCGTAAAAATGGTATTTTTGTATCAAACATTTAACACAAGCCATCAGAATAATAAGCACACGATGCTCCACCTACACACTAATGGAATAAATAAAAACTAAATCTGGCTTTTGCTTTAAAAACAGCTTCTCAACTGATCTTTAAAATGAAGTTTGCCGCCAATGTAGAAGCTTTAAAAATAATGAAGAGTGAGAAGACTAAACAGTTATATGATTTGTTTCAAGAATATGCTTTTATTTACAGTTTTTTCTGAATGCTTAAGCACATTTTTTGTAACTATTGGCTATTTTTGCAAAACTCTACACACAAATTAGAAAACCCTTCACCAAATCTGCAAAACATTGTAGTTCTCTTGCAAAAGCTGATAAACCTTGTTAAACTCTTCAAACCTTCGTAAAAATGGTATTTTTGTATCAAACATTTAACACAAGCCATCACAATAATAAGCACACAATGCTCCAACTACACACTGATGGAATAAATAAAAACTACATCTGGCTTTTGCTTTAAAAACAGCTTCTCAACTGATCTTTAAAAAGAAGTTTGCCACATATGTAGAAGCTTTAAAAATAATAAAGAGTGAGAAGACTAAACAATTACATGATTTGTTTCAAGAATATGCCTTTATTTAACCCCTTACAGAGTTTCTATTTGATGTCTGCACGTTATGTTGTTCTTTTTTGTTATTATATATATATATATATATATATTTATATACAGTATATTTTTGTTGTTTGTTGGTTTATTTGTATGTTTGTTTGTTTTGTTTTTTTGTGTGTAATTCTATGGCTTTATATTTGATTCACTGTATGACATGTCTCAGTCAGTGTGTGCAAGATTATGTTTGAATTGAGTTTGGCCTAAATTGTTGTGTTTTTGAAAGGCAAATATAAAAAATTATAAATAAAATAAAGAAAAACGTCTGGCTTTTGCCTTCTCTGAGCACAAGCTAGGCTACGTCAGTTCGAGGTTTTACCTCTCTCATAGTTCTGTAAACATACAGGGATGCAAACTTCAAGTACTGGTGTTTATTTACACACATCAAAACAAGCACAACAGTTTTTCCAAATCAAAACACAAAATAGTAATTTCACTGAAAAAAAAAATCAGACTACATTGTGTCGTCTCTTTGGGTCCGGCCATAAAATTTCATCTACATCACATGCAATGTCCTCTAGTCCAAGGCACCGGGGAAAGTATCTGATTGCAAAGTGAACTAATTATCTAAATCAGTTTTCACATGTGACAGTGTGCCAGACAGTTGGCAGAATAGTGTAGATAATAGCCAGACATGTGTATAGCTTTGCTATGAGTGTGTTGATCAATTGGAAATTCAGTGTAAAGCAGTGAGTTGTGTTTACAGCTCTGCAAAAAGAGTGCTGTGCAGTGGATTGTACCTACAATTTTGAAAAGTGTGTGTTACAAAATTGCAAACTTAGTGCAACGCAGTGTTTGTGCTTTTAATTTTGCAAACTCAGTGAGTGGTTTTGCTATAAAAATGAATCGTTTTATAAATTGTGCTATAAGAATCTCGTTTAGGGTTTAAGCATTCAGAAAAAACTGTAACCCCTTACAGAGTTTCTATTTGATGTCTGCACATGATGTTGTTTTTTTTTTGTCAAGTTATTTTATATATATTTTTGTTGTTTGTATGTTTGTTTGTTTTGTTTTTGTGTGTGTAATTTTATGGCTTTATATTTGATTCACTGTATGACATGTCTCAGTCAGTGTGTGAAAGATTATGTTTGAATTGAGATTGGCCTAAATTGTTGTGTTTTTGAAAGGCAAATATAAAAAATTATAAAGAAAATAAAGAAAAACGTCTGGCTTTTGCCTTCTCTGAGCACAAGCTAGGCTACGTCAGTTCGAGGTTTTACCTTTCTCATAGTTCTGTAAACATACAGGTATGCAAACTTCAAGTACTGGTGTTTATTTACACACATCAAAACAAACACAAGAGTTTTTCCAAATCAAAATGCAAAATAGTATTTTCACTGAAAAAAAAAAAAAAAAATCAAACTACATTGTGTCGTCTTTCTGGGTCCGGCCACAAAATTTCATCTACATCACATGCAATGTCCTCTATAGTCCAAGGCACCGGGGAAAGTATCTGATTGCAAAGTGAACTAATTATCTAAATCAGTTTTCACATGTGACAGTGTGCCAGACAGTTGGTAAAATAGTGTAAATAATAGCCATACATATGTATAGTTTTGCTATGAGTGTGTTGATCGATTGAAAATTCAGTGTAAAGCAGTGAGTTGTGTTTACAGTTCTGCAAAAAGAGTGCTGTGCGGTGGATTGTGCCTACAATTTTGCAAAGTGTGTGTTACAAAATTGCAAACTTAGTGCAAAGCAGTGTTTGTGCTTTTAATTTTGCAAACTCAGTGAGTGGTTTTGCTATAAGAATTAATCGTTTTATAAATTGTGCTATAAGAATCTCGGTTAGGGTTTAAGCATTCAGAAAAAACTGTAATAATTGCGTATACCCTCGGTATACTCACTTGTTTTTCTGATTAGACTTCCCTAATTTACGTGTATTCGCGTCCCCTTTAACTGTATACCAAATGTTTTTTTTTACTTGCATCTTATTTGTTGCAATCAGTGGATTTTTGTTTAATTTGCGGCATTCCCCGCCCCCTGACGACCGCAGCAGCTGTGAGAAAATTTCGGGAGTTTTCGATAACGGCGACAAGTCAACTAAATGATGTCTCGCTGAAACACTGAGGTAAAATTATTTTTAAAAAGCCACAGCTTTGCAGAGTGAGAGCAGAAGGTGTGTTTATCTATAGATTGTTATAATATCTGCATATTAGCAGTTCTTTGCTATTGAAACACTTGTATCACATGTACCAATTGGGTTTCCCCATCTACTCTTTCCTTGGCGCTTCCCTCATCATCACAGCGGTTTCCTCCAGCGAAAATGCAACTCTTAACGAACATTTATCAATTAACTATGATTATAAAACACATTACAGTGCATGTGGCATTATATATATCATACATTCATGCACAGGATTAAACACAGTGACAGAACCACTCAGTGAATGTACTCATTTTAACTGCATATCAGAGTGAAACATTATGTGTTGTATCTTGTTAAAAATTATTTCCCATTATGACTTATTATGATAGTGAAATATGTAAATTAGCCTGTAAATTTTTAAATATGTTTATATTTATGCCATTTTAAAATATAAAAGTGGCAGTTCTATTTAAAACATGGAAAAAATACTTGAGTATAGGCTAGTATTTGAGTTTTTGAAGCTTTTTATTTTCCTGATGATATATATATATATATATACTGTTATATTAATTATAGGCTCATTTTACAAGTCCCTTTAGAGTTAAACAGTTTGCTTTTACCCAGGTTTTACCACAGCTTAATATACTCAGCCAATCTCCAGGTCTGTTGGGGGCACTGTTAGCTAAGCATAAATCATCGAAAAGGATTAGGCTATTAGCATCTCGCTTTAAAATGAACAAATTTGTTTAAATAATTTTCCTTTTTTAATGGATAGTTCATTCAAAAAAAGTAAAATTGTCATCCTTTACTCAACCTTTACTTGTTCCGAACCGCTTTGTCTTTTTTTTAATTTTGTTTAACACAAAAGAAGATATTTTGAAGAAAGCTGGAAACCTGTAATCATTAACTTCCATAGTATTTGTTTTTTCTTTCAATAGTTACAGGTAACTTATGTTAAATAAATAAAAATAAATAAATAAATAAAATTATATATATATATATATATATATATATATATATATATATATATATATATATATATATATATATGTATATATATATATATATATATATATAGTTTAGTCGTTTCTTTGGTAGTACACCACTTTTTTTTTTAGGACTACACCACTGATATAGACCACATTATGTGCAGCTTTGTGTTGGTTGGGATGAACACTGTGTACGCTGTTTTTGTGGGAAAAATACAGTGTTAATAGTGTTGAGTCAAATATATTTGGTACTGTGAATTTGTGTGTTTTGTATAAAAACAATATTCTGAAAATTTTTACAATGCACTTCTGTAGGCCTGTGTACTGTCTGCAGTAAGTGTTACACTGAACAAAAAACACAGTCTCACAGTAAGTCATTATGATAAATGGAGAAATGCTCATAGTGTTTTACACTAAGCATATCAGTGTTCAAATGGTTCTTATAAATGTCTATTCATGTGATGGCTTGTGTGTGTCATTTGAAAACAAAACACCATTTTGAGAAGGAAGTACATTGTTTTGAATGTAAAGCTTCATTTTGCACGAGAATTGAAGGGTTTTGCCCAATGTGTGTGTGATTTGTGATTTGTGTGTAGAGTTCTGACAATATAAGACATGCTTACAGAAAATGTGTGTAAACAATTGTGAAAAACTGTAAACCAAAAACAAAAAGCCATTGAAGAAATGAACATTTATCTACAATCCACTGTAGGAAACAATACAACAAAGGCAATATATCATTAAAACTAAGAGGTATTTCACAGATCCGAAACTGTATAACAGAAGAAGAAACTGCATTTATATTTACAAAAACATTTTTCTACATTTTTTACAAATTTCATCATTTGAAATCTTTTTTTTTTTTACTAATTTGCAAACAATATTTCGTATCGAGACATGTAGAAATTCCAAAACGAACAACAAATCAGCATCAGTGACTATTGTTCACGAGACAGTAACAGTAGTTTGATCAGTGTCTTTTCCTATAGGAGCTGGTTTATAAATAACATCTTGCTTGGAGTCTTTTTTGAACCTGTAAAAGAAAAAGTGAGAGAGAAACTCAGCTTGTTGTGTGTGACCACTTTCCAGAAATACTGTCAGACTGAGCGGTGATAAATGATGAACATACTTTGAGTACTTTTTGTGCTGTCGATACGTGTAAATGGAGAAGATCAGGAATGTGACGGCAAACAGAACACCGAAGGTCACTGCCAGAATGTGCCCTTTTAAAGATGAATCAATGAATGAGTAAATCTAAAGTACACTACAGTATTTATTACAGTTTATCAGTTTAGTTAATCCTACATTATGCTGTAGTGTACAGTTGAAGTCAGAATTATTAGCCCCCCCTTTGAATGTTTTCTGTTTTAAATATTTCCCAAATGATGTTTAACAGAGAAAGGAAATTTTCACAGTATGTCTGATAATATTTTGTCTTCTGGAGAAAGTCTTATTTGTTTTATTTCGGCTACAATAAAAGCAGTTTTTAATTTTTTTAAAAACATTTTAAGGTCAAAATTATTAGCCCCTTTAAGCTATATATTTTTGATAGTCTACAGAACAAACCATCGTCATACAATAACTTACCTAATTACCCTAACCTGCCTAGTTAACCTAGTTAAGCCTTTAAATGTCACTTTAAGCTGTATAGAAGAGTCTTGATAAATATCTAGTAAAATATTATTTACTGTCATCATGACAAAGATAAAATAAAACAGTTATTAGAAATGAGTTATTAAATATTATGTTTAGAAATGTGTTGATAAAATCTGCTCTCCTTTAAACAGAAACTGGTGAAGAAAATAAGCAGGGGGCTAATAACTCAGGGGGGGCTAATAATTCTGACTTCAACTGTATATTATCAAAATGTGTAAATATTATAATGCATACAAAACACTTTATTATAGTAATCAAAGACTTTGTAGTATTTACTATCAATTACTTTTTAATAATAAATAAATACATTTTACTAAATTAACTAAGCTAAATTAAAATTTAAATATAATTATTTGAATAATTTTAACAGTATTTTTAATGTGGGAAATTACATTTTTTGATTTTGGAATTTCAAAAGTCTCTGTTTATGTCTAAACGTAATAAGATTATTAATATTCTTAACACCATATAAATGGTCTCTAGCTGTCTAGCTGACTGTGTCTCAAGTTTATGTTATTGCCTTCTTTAGGTTATATATACTATATACAGTTGAAGTATTAGCCCCCCTGAATTATTAGCCCCCCTGTTTATTTTTTTCACCAATTTCTGTTTAACGGAGAGAAAATTTTATCAAACATTTCTAAACATAATAGTTTTAATAACTCATCTCTAATAACTGATTTATTTTATCTTTGCCATGATGACAGTAAATAATATTTTACTAGATATTTTTCAAGACACTTCTATACAGCTTAAAGTGACATTTCAAGGCTTAACTAGGTTAATTAGGTTAACTAGGCCGGTTAGGGTAACTAGGCAAGTTATTGTATAACGATGGTTTGTTCTGTAGACTATCGAAAAAATATATAGCTTAAAGGGGCTAATAATTTTGACCTTAGAATAGTGTTTAAAAAATTAAAAACTGCTTTTATTCAAGCCGAAATAAAAAAAATAAGACTTTCTCCAGAAGAAAAAATATTATCAGACATACTGTGAAAATTTCCCTGCTCTGTTAAACATCATTTGGGAAATATTTGAAAAAGAAAACAAATTCAAGAAGGGTTTAATAATTCTGACTTCAACTGTATGTGTAGTACACTAAAAAGGTTGCAAATTGTCGATTTATACCACTAGATTCCTTGATATTCTTGTCTTGTGTTTCTGTCGGTGGAGCTCCTCTGGGTTCTGTTAAAATCAACACAAAATCCACATGTAAATGTTATGTAATTCATAAATTATTCAAATGGCACTGTTAAAACAAATGAAGCTTTGTAGCATATGCGTGTCAAGCATCTGTGTTTGCACATACTTTGGGCTTATTATATAAATAGTAACACTTTAGTATAGAGACCAGACCAATTCTCACTAGTAACTAGTGGCTTAATACCAGCCTATTATTAAGATAATCACTGTTTATTAGTAGTTAAAAAGTGCATATTCTGAATGATCTTACTTTGTGAAGTTTATTTATGAACTAATTTCGAGAGGATCATGTGCTTAATGATTACTTGCGGCTGTTATTATTCAATTTATGATTCACCAATCAGACGATTCCTAAGCCACTATAAATACCCTAAGTTTCATATCACAGCCATCTTCATTTTGAAGAATGCCCCCTTCCACCCTTACTCCTCCTCCTTTCCTAGATGGGTGGCACGGTGGCCCAGTGGTTAGCACTGTTGCCTCACAGCAAGAACGTCACTGGTTGGAGTCCTTACCAAGCCAGCTGACGTTTCTGTGTGGAGTTTACATGTTCTCCCCGTGCTCATGTGGGTTTCCCCCGGGTTCTCCGGTTTCCTCCCACTGTCCAAAAACATGCAGCTTAAGTTAATTAACTAATCCAAATCGGCACCATAGACATGCTCCTAGTAAGTAGTTATCTCTTAAGAGCAATCACTATCTGTTCATTAGCAACTACAGCAGGGGAGTTCTCGAGATCTACCTTAGCTCAAACTCCCCTCTCGCCTTGCAAATGGGAGGGAGCCCCGCGTTAAGGTGTTCTGAGTAGTTACTAGGCAATTGGTAGGGTGTTGCTAGGTGGTTGCTAAGGTGTTCTGAGTAGTTGCTATGCAGTTGCTAACATAAATTAGCATGGTTCTAGTATGAATTAGCATGCTACTAGCATGTTGTTAGCATGAATTTCGTATGAATTAGTATGTTGCTAGTATGTTTATTGAATGAATTAGCATGTTGCTAGTATGTTAGTATTTCGTTAGTATGTTTCTAGTATGAATTGGTCTGTTGTTAGTGTGTCCAATGTAAAGTCAATGGCAGTTTTTTACAATGGAAGTCTATGGGACAGTTGCTAGGGTGCCGTAAGTGGTTGCTAGGGTGTGGCTAGTAAGTAGAAAGGTCACCAGTGATTGGCGGATTGGTAGTCTGAGTGAAATGAGCCCAACTTTAAGTCTGTATGACAGTCTGGCGCAAAGTTATGAGGTCACAAAGTTTGGTCCAATGTTAAGTCAATGGGACTTTTCTGAATTTTCTGGGTCTGCTTTTGGAAAACCGTAAGGCGGATCAGTTGGAAAAGATATAGCAACTTATTTCAGTATAGTTTGAAGGTCTGGAATTAGTTTGGTGGTTGTAGTATGAACGGTCTAAGAGGAGATGCGTTCTTAAAATAGTCTAAGAAGAAGAAGACAGAAGAATAATGTTTATGTAGTATAACAGTATGTTGGCTTTCTCAAGCCACCATTATAAACCATTGACTCTAAACAAGATGCAGCCGGGTTCATCACTTACTAGTGACATGTTTCCCTTGTGGACTGCGCTATTTGTCGTGTGTTTCTGTATTTGCATGTGTTGTGAGAATTTGAGAGCGCTTGTATTTTCAAATGAATGTAGATGTTTTCTTAGTTTGTTAGTATTTTTCTGTTTGTATGTGTTTTCTTAACTTGCAGCGGATTCGATCTCTCTAGGCCAGTGATTCTCAACCACATTCCTGGAGGACCACCAGTTCTGCACAGTTTCCATGTCTACTTAGCCAAACACACCTGATTCAGATCATCAGCTCATTAGGAGAGACTGAAAGAGCTGTAATGGGTGTCACAGACAAAAGAGACATGCAAAACACGCAGTGTTGGTGGTCCTCCAGAAACGTGGTTGAGAAACACTGCTCTAGGCCACCATAAAAACAGAGCTAAAATACATTGCACATACTTCCACTATCAGATGTGTGGAAAGACGACTGTATTTTTCTCCCATGCAAAAGTTGTGGTGCTCTGAAATTTTTGGACAGAAGCTTGTTGTGTTCAGTTTTCAGCGAGTCCTCCAAGGCGGCGAGCTGATAAACAAAAAAAGAAGAACACAGTCATCCAAGTGCCTGATCTAAATGATGTGACACATTTTCTGTTTGTAATGAGATTTAAAGGGCAACTATCATGCAAAATCAACATTTGAAATGTGTGTAGGTATAGTGTGTCCACTGATGGATTCGGATTTCTGCCTTCCAATCTGTCCCAGCATGAATCAACTTTTATCCTTCTTCTCATTACTTTATTAATATGACTATTTGAATAAGGAATAGGGCGCCGCAATGGCGCAGTAGGTAGTGCTGTCGCCTCACAGCAAGCAGGTCGCTGGTTCGAGCCTCGGCTGGGTCAGTTGGCGTTTCTGTGTGGAGTTTGCATGTTCTCCCTGCGTTCGCGTGGGTTTCCTCCGGGTGCTCCGGTTTCCCCCACAGTCCAAAGACATGCGGTACAGGTGAATTGGGCAGGCTAAATTTTCTGTAGTGAATGAGTGTGTATGGATGTTTTCCAGAAATGGGTTGCGGCTGAAAGGGCATCCGCTGCGTAAAAATGTGCTGGATAAGTTGGCGGTTCATTCTGCTGTGGCGACCCCGGATTAATAAAGGGACTAAGCTGAAAAGAAAATGAATGAATGAATGAATGAGTAAGGTTAACACGTTGCTTAATATAAGAATGTTCAGTGCGTTTGCCTGTCTCTTTGTAACTATTTTCAGGAGCCACCAAACTAGGTCAGAGGTCGTGGAGACCTCGAGTGGAACTTAAGGGCTTGATGATTGAAAACAACTGTACAACTGTTTTCCTATTTGTATTGCTAAGTGTTAATACTGTCTAAAGTGATTTGATATTACTATTATTATGTGTTAATTATGGTGGCTTGAGAAAGCCAACATATTGTTATAATCAGGCACGTGCAGAGGTGGGGGCTTTGGATGCTTGAGCCCCTGCCCTTTTTTCTCCTGGAGAGAAAGTGCCCTTTTTTCCTGGGGATAATAATTATTTTTTAAATACTAATAATAATATAACATACTTATAAGTCAATGCGTGTTCTTTTTTTTAGGACAGCTTTCCCTGTCACACAATAAAAAACAAAATTTCATGTATATCTTGGTTTTAAAAACAAATACCATGAAAGTCAATGGTTACAGGTTTCTTCTTGCTTCAAAATATTATTTTGTGTGTTCGACAAAAGAAAAAAAAATCTAATAGGTTTGGAACAAGTAAAAGTTGAGTAAATGGTGATAGAATTTTCAGTTTTGAATGAACTATCCTTTTAGGGGGGGTGAGTACATGGTGAATTTAGGATGAAATCTCCTTTATTATATTTTATTTATTAAAGTACAATTATTATTATTTAATAAAAAGTGCCCTTTTTTCAATTTGAGCCCCTGCCCCTTAAAAGGTCTCTGCACGTCCCTGGTTACTACATAATCTTATATAATATTATTCTTCTGTCTTCTTCTTCTTAGACTATTTTAAGAACGCATCTCCTCCTAGACCGTTCATACTACAACCACCAAACTAATTCCAAACCTCCAAACTATACTGAAATAAGTTGCTATATCTTTTCCAACTGATCCGACTTACGGTTTTCCAAAAACAGACCCGGAAAATTCAGAAAAGTCCCATTGACTTAAGATTGGACCAAACTTGTGACCTCATAACTTTGGGTTAAACTGTCATACAGACTTAAAGGTCCTGTATGTAAGTTTTTTGACTCTTCTAAAGCATAAAAATACCATAATATGTGTGCAGATATTTAAGAAACATCCCAAGTGAACATACTTGTTTAACTGAAAAACAATGCTGAAGTCAGATATTCTGCTTTGAAAATGGTTTTTCCGTGCCGGAACGCTGTCTTTGTTTAGATAATTTTCACATGCACGATGCCAGTTTAGCCAATTATAATTCAGCACCCCGGGTTGCCTTGTTGGAAAACAGCGTATTTCATTCATTCATTCAGAAAGGCTCTGAAAGCGTGCGTCCGTGACCGAAAAGGACAGTATGGGAGACAAGATTCAGTTCCACATGAGGTTATTAATTAGCAAATTACATAAATATTACGAACGTAAACATTAGGTGAGCAGGTTACATTGCAACCGCGTGTCCTAACAACATGCTGTGACGAGAGAGGCAGTGATCAGCTATTTGGCTGTTTGTACCAGACGAAACACGACAGAAATTTGAATACAGCCTTTCAGAAGCACAGAATATGCACTCACTCATGAAACGGTAAGGTTTAAAATCTGTTTAATACATGTTAACCCTCTTTAACATCATTAAATGTAAAATGGCATTCAAACTCGTATTGTTAGCATTTAGCTCTGAATAAAGCACACGAGATTTACCTGAGGTGATCACTGTCATAGGTTTCACAAGTTCAGCTGTGAGAAATAGAAGCCTTTTCTAATCATTCAATTCGAGGTGTTGGTTAGGACAAAAACTCCCTTTAATATGGAAAATATTCCCTCTATCGCGTGTTGTTGCTTTTATTTAGAACACGGTTTAAATCACTGCTCCTTGTATTCAAACTGGCAACCCACGCTCATGTTTGTTTTGATCCAGGAGTGCAACACCTAGTTTAACCACTGGGTGTCAAACTTACATACTGCACCTTTAAAGTTGGGCTCATTTCACTCAGACTACCAATCTGCCAATCACTGATGACTTTTCAACTTACTAACCACACCCTAGCAACCACTTACGGCACCCTAGCAACTATCCCATAGACTTTCATTGTAAAAAAAACTGCCATTGACTTTACATGGACATACTAACAACAGACCAATACATGCTAACAATATACTAATCCATATTAGACACATACTAATGACATACTAATCCATACTAGAAACATACCAAACCACACTAGAAACATACTAACAATATGTCACTCCATACAAGAACTATACTAACAAACATTATATCATAATAGAACCATACTAACAAGCATACTAGCATACTTATTCATACTAGATCCATACTAACAAGCATAATCATACTAGCAACATGCTAATTCATACTAAATTCATGCTAACAACATGCTAGTTTATACTACGTAGAAACATGCTAGCGACATGCTAATTCATACTAGGATCATGCTAACAACATGCTAATTTATGCTAACAACATGCTAATTCATACTAGAACCATGCTAATTATGTTAGCAACTGCCTAGCAACTACTCAGAACACCTTAGCAACCACCTAGGAACACCTTAGCAACTACTGAGAACCCCCTGTCAACTGCTTAGCAAGAAACATGCCAATCCATAAAAGAAACCTACAGTTGAAGTCAGAATTATTAGCCCCCCTGAATTATTAGCCCCACTGTTTATTTGTTTCCCCAATTTCTGTTTAACGGAGAGAAGATTTTTTTCAACACATTTCTAATCATAATAGTTTTAATAACTCATCCCTAATAACTGATTTATTTTATCTTTGCCATGATGACAGTAAATAATATTTGACTAGATATTTTTCAAGACACTTCTATACAGCTTAAAGTGACATTTAAAGGCTTAACTAGGTTAATTAGGTTAACTAGGCAGGTTAGGGCAATTAGGCAAGTTATTGTATAACCATGGTTTGTTCTGTAGACTATTGAAAAAATATATAGCTTCAAGGGGCTAATAATATTAAAATGGTGTTTAAAAAATTAAAAACAGCTTTTATTCTAACCAAAATAAAACAAATAAGACTTTCTCCAGAAGAAAAAATATTATCAGACATACTGTAAAAATTTCCCTGCTCTGTTACACATCATGTGGGAAATATTAAAATAATAATAATAATTTTTACTTCAACTATATATACTCATCTATCTATGCCAACTGTTTCTAGCTTCTTAAAAACTACATTAATTATTTAAACTTTAAAACTACTTCAAACTTTCAGACTTTCTCAAGCCACCATAAAGTTTGTCTACGAACTTTACTTTTCTAGTTCTTTTTAAAGTGATTTCCTTTTTATGCAAAATAGACTTTGTGTGTAGTAAGAAGATAGCAGTTTGAAGGCTGTTTATACCAGTTTTGAACTAGTTTGATAAGACAGCTGAGAGTACGAAGAAACAACCTTGGGTTTTTATAACAGATTGTCACTTGCATGTGTATATGCATCCGATGGGTCTGTTCTACAGGTCTGAGACCAGCTCTTAATTGTCTACAGGCGACCTGACCCAAGCCTCCTGTCGCCATCCCTATCTGGATTCAGATACGACCCCGCATTGACGTACATATTTAGAATTGTCTATCTTTGTTTTAACCAATCGAAACCTGTTACCTGAATCACACCCTTTCTGGTCTTGTGTAGAGAGTATTGTTATTGATTTGTGATTGTAAGCAGAGCAGCCTAGGAACTCATTGCAAGTGTTGAAGCTGGCTTCTGCTGATGAAACTGCAAACTATCTTCAGTAAACTTTATTCATTGATTTGACTTGAAGCTCTTCTTCATCTGACAGACTGGTCATTCTTTGGGTTTAAACTGTAAATTATCCCTACACCACAGTCAAATTGGAGTGATATATTCACAAGTCTTCTTTTTCTTGACTTTAAAATTTGATCAAAATCCCAATGATTTTAAGGCCCACCGCAACCTGACATACAGTGTGAATTTCCCCATCGCTGAATATTGATTTTTAAGCACATATAGCCATATCTCTGTATTAATGCATATAAACATGTACACAAAACAGGATTTGCAAAGAAACTGGAATTAAAAGATCTGTTCCAACTCTCTGTGATCCAACTGCACATCAAGAAGCAGTAAGTGATACATTTTGTATTTTTTATAGCATTTTGAACAATTTGAGCTCAGTAATTCATAACCGCTGGAATCACCACAGCTGTATAGTCTACACCAGGGGTGCAACCTTTTAGGACACACGTACTTTCACTCGCACCCCTCCCTGCACCGAGCCAAAATTATAATGCATGTGCAAACAATCACATATTACTTGCTGCAATTAAAGTGCGTAGCATTAATTACATTGAAACTATACAGCTTAACTGATTCAGTGTGATGGCTGAGTCTTTTTCTGTGAGGACAACATGATTGGATTCCTGACACGACTAACAGAAAATCATCTTCTACTGTCAATAAGTGTGAGCCATAGCCTACTAGCTTTTGATGTAGATACATACAGAAAATGCTGCTTCGGAAAGCCAAGTTCGCAGAGCCCTGATGGTGTGGTTGAGTCGAACATTGAGTATGTATACATAGACACCAATATTTTAATAGATTTTCAAGAATTCACACTTAGCTGATGATTAATTATAAAGCTTATTTGGCATGCTGTCCCGGGAGAGAGCCCTGAGCTCATGAGATCCTCAAGCCCGGGGCTCCCTCCCGTTGCAAGGCGAGAGGGGAGATCGAGGTAGATCTAGAGAACTCCCCCTTCGTAGTGTTGAAGAGCAGATAGTAGTTCTCTTTAACGAGATAGGTACTACATAGGGAGCAAGTCTATAAAGTTGATCAATCAATAAATTAGGTTGCGTGTTTTTAATCGGTGGGAGGAAACCGGAGGACCCAGAAAAACCCACGTGAGCACAGGGAGAACATGCAAACTCCGCACAGAAAATGCCCGCTGGTTTGGTAAAGCCTAGAACCATTGACATTCTTGCTGTGAGGCAACAGCGCTAAGCGCTGGGCCATCGTGTCACCCATCTAGAAAAGGGAAGGAGTAGGGGTGGAAGGGGGGATTCTTCAAAGCGAAGATAGCGGTGATATGAAACCCGGGGTATTTATAGTAGTTTAGGGATCATCTGATTGGTGCATTGTGATTTGGATAATGTGGGTCCAGCCGCTAGCAATCATAAGCACGTGATCCTCTCGAAATTAGTTTATAAATAAACTTCACTTAATACAATTAAGACAATTCTTTGATTAAGAGTCACCATGTAAACAGCGATTTTTAAATACCTTAATCCGACTAAAGTCATAACTGAACTAAACAGAAATGGAATTAAGACATGTGGAGTATGCAGATATTAGTGGCATTATTGAAGTAAACACCGCAATCAAACTATTACCGTCATGTAGGACTTTTCGCCATATTTTCCGACAAGATCCACGCACGGGGCTGTTAGTAAAGGACTGCAGACACGCACATCGCGAAATGCAGAATATTTTTTCTTTCCATTCAGCGTGCGGTAATAAATTCCCTAAGAGTTATCCACCAGTCCTTACTCCTTATTTGCGTCTAATACCCCAGTTTGTCACGGGGGCATGAATGAAATGTTCATGAGTGAAAGTGAAACTGCCGAACTGCAGTTAAAGTCACCCAAAATTACAGGAAACTCTTACATGAAAGTACTTTACATAAACACCTTAATTATATTATTGTCTATTAAGGCAAATAACTAGATTACAGATGTCCATGTAAGCATAGTCAGTAGTGTCTTCAAAGTAAGTGAAAGATCCAGAAGGGCATGCTACTGATTTGTTTCAAAAGAGCACTTTTTTTTGTCAGACCCTCACCGGTTTTACTTTCATTCACCGTCATTCATTTTAAAAAGCACTCGGTCCATTTTATTTGTGTACATTTTACTGGAACGCATAAACTCTACAGGTGCCTGATAGTTAGCTGTGGAGCTAACATTAATCAGATTCACTCTAGTGAACGTATAAAAATCGTCATCATAATTTACTCGAGTGCACGCCTCAATGTCTCGCGCTCCCCTTAAAAGGTGCAGGCGCCCCCCTGGTGGGGCGCGCCCCACAGTTTGAAAACCCCTGGTCTACAATTATAACACAACTATAAACGAGGATGCTTCAGTTACACAATATAAGTTCCGGTTTGCGGATGTTAAATCGAGTTTATTTTGTACAGTAATTCAGCTATAATGGATATAAAGCAGTAGTTTACCCATTTAGGTTTTGTGTGTGTGCAAAATGTCATAGGATTGGGTGGTGAGAACAAGCTCATTTGCATTTAAAGGCACAAGCCCATAAACAGCTACAATTCCCTCTGACCCAAAAATTGACATTTTCAACAGGGTATATAAATGATCTGATGGGTATTTTAACATGAAACTTCACAAACACATTCTGGAGACAAAAGTTTTAAAAGGCCTTAAAAGGCCTGAATTGGAGCCCTTTAAGACAGAGAGCCTGACCTGTCTTCTGGATACTCTGATAGAGTCATTGAAGAGAGTCCAGCTGACCGTCTGCAGACAAGGAGGGGTCGTCAGAGACCCGCTGTACCTATAAAACCTCTCCAAGCTTTTCGGCAGAAGGTGGCGCACATTAAAACCAGGAATCACAGTGAGAGACTCTGAAAAAAAAGACCAATAGATTAGGTTAGATGACTGTCTTCCAACATCTTTTTATGTTCTTTCTCGTGTCTTACCCTCTGTGCTGACATCTGTTAAAGCAGACAGGATCTTTTCATAGTTGTCATTTTCATGAAGGCCAATCTGGTGGGCAACAGTCAAACGGAAATGCTAACAAATGTATTGCAAAGACTTTGTAGACAGTGGTCAAACCACATTCTGTTGGAAAACTTTATTGTAGTCATAAAAAGGCTTAAGCACTTACAGCTATGAATCCTCCTAACACTGCCAATCCATCAGCTTTACTAGCTGCCTCCGTCAGATTTGCGTATTTGGAGTTATAATGAACCACGTGGATCTGAGGAAATGAGGAAATTGTCTTAGCATTTGCTTATGCAACGTCTCACACATTACGCAAGGATTTAAACACTTATGACTAGGCACGACTAGGCCCTGGAAGAATCTACAGCTGTTTTGTGTGATTTTTTATTTAAATACATTTTATCTTTTGTTTAAAGGTGCAGTAGATGATTGCCTTCAGAAGCATTAGTTGTTGTGCTGCTTGAAAGTCTCTTCACAGTCCAATAGTAATGATTAAAGTAAATGATCTAAATGTGTTTATATGTATTTTTATATTCTGGGGTGCGTTTCCCAAAACCATTGTTAGCCAACTAAGGTCGCAAGTTTCGTCGTTAAAAACATAGTTCTTTGATTTGCTGTTTCCCAAATCCATCGCTCCAACGAACATTCGCAAACTTGAGCTCTTGAAACGACACCTCTGGAGCTGTAGTTAAAAGCATAGTTCCTGGCTGTGTTCTATTCCCACTTATCCCCCCTATGCCCTATTCATTTAGAACATTCTAACATTCAAAGCTGGAATTATTAAAAATAAAAAAGCATTAAAGTCATCTCTCTTAGGTGTAATTTGCTTTCAATGTATTTTTACAGTTCAGTTTTAACGATCTTCATGTTTACAATTGTGCTCCCTTCGCAGTGCACTTTGAAAACATTGATATCATTTTAAACACAGCCTCATGGCGAAAGCTATAGGTATATTTAAAAGCGTAAATTATGTTACAGTACGTCTCCAAAGCTTGTGAAAATAAAAAAACATAGCATACGTTAATTCTTTTATTTTATAGTGGGTTATTTATTAAGTTTCTCTGCTGTATATGACATGGGTCTGTTGGTTAGAACTTTCTGCTGTGGTTTGCATGTGAAATTGTATATTTTTTTAATAAATAAACAATATCCTAAATAATAATAATGATAATAATAATAATCATCAACATCATCATCATCAATAATATTATTAATATTATTATTAAAGTAAATATATTTATAATAAATCGCCTCATTATTTATTTATTTATATGATTTATATATGATATTAAAATAGTGTTAGCTTTTGTAAGTGATTTTATGTTTTAGAATAGAATATGTAATGTTCAACTTCTCAATAATATTAGTAAAGCAAACACAGGCCCTATATGTGCCATTTACAAATATTTCAATGAATATGGAAAATGAGTGCATGTTTTTACCAAAACTAATATTGGATTTTATTTTAAATGCGTGTTTGTGTAAAACAATATAATTTGCACAAAGAAATGATGGGGTTCACTCGTCACTACATAGTTCTTTTGCCAAACGATGCATCGCACTATGATAGTTCAGCCGCGAGTTACGTCGTTGTTTGGGAAACGCACCCCTGGTTGAGGCATAAGACTAAAAAATGTTCATACAATTAAATATTGTCAAACCTACATCTCCCATAATTCCGATAATTAGCCCAAACTGTCTGTCAACAAATGTAGATTTGGGATTTGTTCACGCGTATCCGCCATTAGCGCGTGCACGCCTGCATGTGCGCCGCATGTTCATGTGCACACAAGACAATCACAGTCACGGTAAAATTAAATGCTGAATCAAAACTTTTTAAAAATCCTGAATCAATATTGGAGTAACTTTTGCACGCTGGAGGAAGGACGACACCATGGCTGAAGTATTTCTGCTAGACAGGTGATGTTCTGTTGTAAAACTATTTTAGTCCCCCAAAGCTGATGTAGATTGTGTTGTGTTATGAATGGGTTATATGCACAGAAGTGTTGTTCAGCCGCTGAAATCTCCCGGTGAAAGATTGATGTGACTATTTTCAGTTTCATAAGGTCCTTTACAGCATCGATAATGTAGATTTTTATTTAGTTTAACAACAAAACATCAGTAAATAGCGCTATTCCGCCTAGCCTGCTTTACTGAGCTGAAGTAGCGTTTATATTCACATTGGTTCATTTTTGAACAATGACAGCCTCCCTTTACTGTTTACCATGCTACTCTGAATATTCGCTCTGAAATAGCATGTAAGTGTGGCTTAGTAATAAGTGTAATTCCTGCACGCCGCCGGCCAAACACTAACTATATTTCTAACTGGCGAATGACATGAACTAGTGGGTTGTCTGCTGGCATGTCGTGGTGTGCGTGTTCTCGATTTCAGGAGGCGTGGCTTTGAAACACACTCCCTCCCCTGCCGTCCAAAGATAATATGCTAACCGGTTAGCATTTTGCCAGATCACCTACTGCACCTTTAAAGTAAAGGAAATCTGGGCAGGTGAAACCTCTTTTAACATCTCACTGTAAATAGTTAGTTACTTTTATTACATTGCCTTAAAAGCGACAAGCCGACTTTGTTTTAAAAAGTGAGTAAACCCCTTGTAACTAAACTTAAGTTTATTACTTAATCATTTTAAGGCTGTGGGCTTACTCACTTTTATGAAGAAAGTCAACTAATTGCTTTTAACAGCACTAATAAGTCAATGGGTCTCATTCAGTAATAATTATGTATGTTTTTCACATTTACAAAAACCTTCCACCGAATTTACAAAACATGCATACGCACAGAGCGCATCGTCAAAACACAAGGTGCAGCATGAGAGCGCAAGATGTGCACAGGGCATATAAACACTGCACAAAACCCTTAATGCCAATATATCCTGCTGATGAAGTGAGTTTGTAAAGGTTTTTACAATTTGAAATATGAAATTTCATTTCAGTGTTGTAAATGGTCAAAGGCGAGTGTCTAATTTAGTTTTTTTTAACAAATTCTAAATATAAATCATTTTAATGTATGCAAACATCTACTTTAATGCTTAAATATGGGTAAAATAAAGTTACAATCCATTATCATTCAGTCTAACAGATATATTTATCTAAAAATAAAACTTACTGAAATAGATAAAACATCATACTCGGTTGTATTAATTTGAAAAGATGAAACACTCAAAAAATCATAAATGAGAAAATCTAGAGGTATAGAGGACAAGATAGTTTTGCTACATGAACTACTAACTGAATGCACTGTAAAAAAAATCTGTATTTTTACGGTTTATTTTCTGCAGCTGGGGTGCCGGAAAAAATAAAATAAAATTACGGCCATTAAATTACAGAAATTTACAGTAAAATTACGGCCATTAAATTACAGAAATTTACAGTAAAATTACGCCCATTAAATTACAGAAATTTACAGTAAAATAACGGACATTAAATTGCAGAAATTTGCAGTAAAATTACGCCCATTAAATTACAGAAATTTACAGTAAAATAACGGACATTAAATTGCAGAAATTTACAGTAAAATTACGCCCATTAAACTACAGAAATTTACAGTAAAATTACGGCCATTAAATTACAGAAATTTACAGTAAAATAACGGATATTAAATTGCAGAAATTTACAGTAAAATTACGGCCATTAAATTACAGAAATTTACAGTAAAATAACAGACATTAAATTGCAGAAATGTACAGTAAAATTACGGCCATTAAATTACAGAAATTAACAGTAAAATAACGGACATTAAATTGCAGAAATTTACAGTAAAATAACGGACATTAAATTGCAGAAATTTCCTTAAATTTAAATTTCTGGTAAATTTCTGTAATTCAACCTTTGTTATTTTACAGTAAATTTCTGTAATTTAACGGCCATAATTTAACATTTTTTTTCGGCACCCCAGCAGCAGGAAATAAACTGTAAAATTACGGATTTTTTTTACAGTGTGGTATATAACTGGGTGTCTCCTGTAAATCAGACATTAAACTGGTAAAGTAGCAGGAATGTTAGAACTTTTCATGTTATAATCTGCAGGAATGATTTACATGTGCCAACAGGACATATTCCAGTTTCTTAAAGGGACAGTTCACCCCAAAATGAAAATGTCCTCATTATTTACTCACCTTTAAGTGTCTCTAAACTCTGTTAAACACAAAGGAAGATATTCTGATGAAAGTTTAAAATCGCCATTTACTTCCATAGTAAGGGCTAAGATAATTCCCCAACATTGTTCAGAATATCTGCTTTTGTATTCAACAGAAAACGTTTAACTCAAACAGGTTTAAAACAAGTGGAGGATGAGAAAAATTATGACTGAATTTTTATTTTTGAGTGAACCCTCCCTTTAATATGATAAAATGTCAAGTAGGTTTCCAGAAAAGGCTGCAAGTGTGAAAGCAGCTATAGGTCATTGAGAGGCAATGTGTTAAACGGTGTGTTTCTTGTCTCTGCTCACCTCCGCAGGGTAGTGTATGTTGTCTATGGTGTGTTCTGAACCAGGAACCTCTGTGGTTCCCCAGTGAAAGTGAAGCTGAGCTGCGACATAAACTTGATCAAATCCCCTCCTGATGCGCATGCTGTTGGGCAAACTCAACTGCACTGAGAGAAGAACAGAAAATATGCACGTCAGACCTCTTTCATTCACCAACAGAAGGAAAATAGAAGACCTTTCATAGCGACAAAACATAACAACTAAAGACTATCTAAAGAGAATCATGGGAGGATGTCAATGGCTGCTGGTTTCCAAAATTCTCCAGAATATCTTGTTTTGTTTTCGAAGAAATTAAGAAGTTCATAAAAATTTAGAATCACCTGAGTGTGAGAAGGAAAGTTTAAATTTTTTGGGGTGAATTGACCCTTCGCTAAGCCCCGTCCTCCTTAGTTACTGTTGTTACGCCTGTCAAGCTTTTGTGCCTGGCACGTCTATTACAATATGTATATGCCGGTGTCAGACTTTGCCAGGGATAAAGTCCTTTTTGGCGAACAGGTGAGATATCTGAGAAAGCCAGACAAATAAGGACTGCAGTATGCATTACAGGGGTATATTCACGACTTAATACGCAACCGATTACAAAATAATTTAATTAAAATTGAAGCCGCCTCATATGCTGACCATTCAACAGCTTAGCTCATGCACAGCAGGAGAGGTGAAATCTAAAAATAATCTAATAATAAAAAATTAAGCTGTGATTTCACTTTTTTAGCCAAAAAGCCTGATAAACTAATTGTTGTGCAATGAATCACGCATGGACAGTGCTTCTACATAATTAATTCATAGAAAGAGCAGCCAGAAAGGGGAAATTGATGGATTTGTGCCAAATATTAGCATCATTGACCCATAACAATGTACAGTACCCATAACTGTCAGTACTGTATGTTTCTGTGCTCTTTATCCAGTTTCTTTTCTAATTTGCAGTGTAGTGGAAAAAATAAATAAACTGAAACGCAAATCAAAGTATAAATAGCAGAAGTGAACAAATAGATTTTTACCTACCAGCAAATATTAATCCGACACCAAATATAAAAGCAGACACTAACCATCTATAACATCGTCACCAATGACTTAATCTCTTAAAGACAGCCGAAAACATCAGTGATTTGTAGCTCTGACATGGACATGAGGGTTATAAATGACTGAAAAACAGCTGTGGCTGAAGAATATTGATCGCAAGTGCTCAGTTTGTGATCACATCTCTGTTTTGTTCTGTTGATATGCAATTTAAATATTCGTAGCGCTGAAACAGATGGAAATATGACTGCTATTAGTATGACTACTATGGCGAAGGCTTAAACGGAGCAGTGCTCATAATATCAAGCAAAAAGAAAAAAGAAAAAGACAGCTGGGAAACATAACCTGCTTTGTATTTTTGTAAGAAACACAGTTTAGATATTTGTAGGGTAAGCGGTGTGTGAGTTATTGCCATCGGTCTATTACTGAATGTGTCAGGAATGTCGAAAACGAAACCAACTTAACCCCACTCTTTTAGCGCCCCTCACTTAGCTTGATCCACACTGGCATTTCTTCCCTTGGGTTTTAGGTTTTGAAAAGGGAAAAAATTCCACCACCCCGTCCAAACATTTAGGATACCGGTATCAGATTTGCACAATCCATATGCACAATGCTTTGGCTTGTTTCCCTCACTCAAAAGCTTGACAGACCTCCTGCGCGTAGCTACAGTTGCTAAGCCACGATTGGTAAGTGGTGGTTTTTGGGTGTGGCTTAGCGAAGGGTCAATTGACTAGATTTTTTATTTTCGAACAGAAATATCATACATAAAAATTCTTTAACAAAAATACATTTCAGCATGGTCGAAAATGGAGCAGGATGAAGCGCAAGCTTATTATTTTCCCACCCCATTACTACACACAGAACCAAATCACTGAACTTAAGTATCTTCAATTTAAAAAATAAAGGAATTGTATATGCTCGAAATTCCCCACATTTTCTATCAGTCTAATTACTTTTTCCGCATTGTACCAAAGTCCCTTTAAAGCAAGTCATTTCAGTCGGCGACCATCTTTGAAACGCCTTTCAGGCAGTATGCTTAGGCATTCTGTTTGAATGGGGAAACATCAAATTCTCCAAAATTACCTGTCAAGCTTATGATTGACTTTCATATTAAGAATAACCAATAAAATTGAACAACAACTGTCTATTTAGATTCATTTCTAAACATCTAAATCACACAAAATCTGCAGAAACTCAAGTCTGGTCCAAGCCCCTCCCCCACAGTATCGTCAGTCTATAGCGATCGATAATTGGCTCCTGTACTAGAAGGCGGGCTTTTTTCACCATATAGCAATCAATGATTGGCTCCTGTACTAGTAGGCGGGGCTTTATTCACCACATTGACAGTTACACTTTTCCTCATTCAAAAAGATTCGAGAGACATGTCTTGTGTATTCTATAGTCTTTGATTGTACATAAGGATCGTAAGTTAGATTTATATGTATTCCCCCAAATTTCAACACAATAACTGATATATGGCAACATAAGTGTGTTATATAATACATACATTGATTTATTGTCCAGGATAAATCTTGCTTTATAAACTATTGCTACAGTTTTTATTAATTTTGATATCACATTATTTATCGGTTTCCAGCTAATTTTATGGTCCAATACAACACCAAGAAACTTAATTGCATATACTCTTTCTATAACTTCATTATCAATTTTTAAATCTATATTATGACTATTTTTTAATTTCCCAAATAACATAACCTTTGTTTTACTTATGGGCAGCATGGTGGTGCAGTGGGTAGCACAATCGCCTCACAGTAAGAAGATCGCTAGTTTGAGCCCCAGCTGGGTCAGTTGGCATTTCTGTGTGGAGTATGCATGTTCTCCCCGTGTTGGCGTGGGTTTCCTCCAGGTGCTCCGGTTTCCCCCACGGTCCAAAGACATGCGCTATAGGTGAATTGGGTAAGCTAAATTGGACGTAGTGTATATGAATGTGTGCAAGATTGTATGTGTGTTTCCCAGTGATGGGTTGCGGCTGGAAGGGCGTCTGCTGCGTAGAAAACATGTGCTGGATAAGTTGGCGGTTCATGCCGCTGTGGCAACCCCTGATTAATAAAGAGACTAAGCCGAAAAGAAAATGAATGAATGAATGTTTTACTTATATTTAATGACAATTTGTTTACGTCAAACCACATTTTCAATTTAGTAATTTCTGTTTTGACCAACTCCATAAGTTTTGGTAAATTATCCCCAGAACAAAAGAAACTTGTATCATCTGCAAATAAAATAAACTTAAACAACTCTGATATCTAATACATATCATTAATGTAAATTATAAACAATATTGGACCTAAAACTGATCCTTGTGGTGTGAACAAGTGAAGTTTATTTATAAACTAATTTCGAGAGGAGCATGCGCTTATGATTGATAGCAGCTGGTCCTCATTAGCTAATGCAGTATTCACCAATCAGACGATTCCTAAATCACTATAAATAACCAGAGTATCTTACTTTAGACATCTTCGTCTTGAAGAATCCCCCCTTCCACCCCTACTCCTCCCATTTCCTCGTCAGGGCAACACGGAGGCATAATGGTTAGCATCATTGCCTCACAGCAAGAATGTCACTGGCTGAGATCTTACCTGGCCAAGTCGGCATTTCTGTGCGGAGTTTACATGTTCTCCCCGTGTTTGCGTGGGTTTTCCCTGGGCTCTCCGGTTTCCTCCCACAGACCAAAAACATGCGCCACAAATGAATTGATAAAACTAAATTGACATCATAACAAGTGTTGAATCCAGTATTCACACTCCATAGCTGACATCTAAATCATCAAGCAGGGGGAGTTCTCGAGACCTACCTGAACTCAGACTCCCCTCTCGCCCTGCAACGGGCTCACGAGCTCAGGGCTCTCTCCCGGGACAGCATGCCAAACACGCTTTATTAATCAATCATCAGCAAGGGCAAACTCTTGAATTTACATTTAGATTTGATGATTTATGGTTGCCAATTTCCACGAACTGTTGCCTATTTTTTAAATAACTGCTTATCCAATCCAAGGCTACTCCTCGAATACCATACCTTTCTAATTTATTATTTATTTAATTCTTTAAATCTATTAAAAAAATTCCAACGAACTTCTCCTCTTTATCTATCTTATTAATTTCCTCAATAATTTCTGTTAATGCTAGAGATGTTGATCTATTTTTTCCTGAAACCATATTGCAAATCAGCTAAAAGGTTATGCGTTTCTATGAAACTATTAAGAGTGCAAAATATATAATAAATATTAAACTAATATGTATAGCTATTTGTCCAAAGACATGTGGTATAAGTGAATTGGATTAACTAAATTGGCCATAGAGTATAAGTGTGTGTCAATGTGAGTGTGTATGGGTGTTTCCCAGTGCTGGGTTGCGGCTGGAAGGGCATCCGCTGTGTAAAACATGTGCAGGAATAGTTGGTGGTTCAATACGCTGTGGCGACCCCTGATAAATAAGAGACTAAGCCAAAGGAAAAATGAATGAGCGCATTATTCCTTTAACTAAAGTAAAATCTTTTTTAGTCCCTTTATTTGGAAATATGTAATCATTTAACTAGTTTACAATAACTACTAGTAATAATAATAACTTGTTAAAAATAATGAACAAGTCTGATGCTTTTAAATGTGATTTTGTCCCTCTAGTAGTTAAAGTATAAAACTGGCAACAAGTGAAGCTGTAAATATATACATTTTCTTTTAATTATTGACTAAATTATTAAATCAAAACAATTGAACAGGACGTAGATTAAACAGGAATAAAATATGGCATTGATATTTAGGGCAATTTAAATAGTTCAAATGAACAAAACTACAACTTTGAAAACTACAACAATGATAACTTGTATGAATTTACAAAATTAACAGATAGTATAGCTGATATGAAACATTAGATGACTAATAACTTCTTACTACTAAATTCAGATAAAACTGAGGTCTTGCTTATTGGACCCAAAAATCTCACATGCAAAAACCTAGAACACTGTCTAACCCTTGATGGATTCTCAGCTCAGTCCTCATCTTAAGTCAAAAATGTGGGGGTGATTTTTGATAGCAACCTGTTGTTTATAGGCCAGATTTCAAGCATCTGTAAAAGTGATTTTTTTCATCTTAAAAATGTTGCCAAACTTCAACATGCTATCAATGTCTGATGCGGAAAAGCTTATTCATGCTTTCATGACCTCTCGATTAGATTACTGTAATGTGTTATTAGGCGGTTGCCCTGCTGGCCTAACTAACAAACTTCAGCTAGTTCAAAATGCAGCTGCTAGAGTGCTTTCTAGAACAAAGAAATACGATCATATTACTCCAGTGCTTTCATTATTGCATTGGCTCCCTATTAAATATTGTAGAAATTGTAACATTTTATTGACTACCTACAAAGAGCCCTGAATGACTTAGCTTCCTAATATTTGAGGGAGCTCCTGGTGTATTATACAAGCGGCAACCTCCCGCTCTCCCTCGGGAAGCCAATACGGAAGTAACTAAAACTGCAATTCATCGACTCGCCTTGGGGGGCTGGCTCCATGAAGTCCAAGGGCTTTCTTTCTGCATTGGTAAATTGGCCATTTTTACAGCTGATAAAAACATGTTTACAGCCTGGTACAAACGATGGCTTTGGTGCATATAGCTATGATTACCCTTCATGACAACTGTGAGGGGGGTGAATTTTTTTATAACTCATCCGTTTCGTTTTTATTAGGTTATATTAAGTTTGCATAATTAAGGGCGTGGCCACTTGAGTGACAGCTAGCCCTTGCTGCTCGCTGTCTCGTCACCTCAGCTGATTCTGGCTAATTAGCCGCTGAGCTCGGCAAATAAATCGTGTATTTGTTTTGTTTAATGTTTCTTTACACCTTCATTTGCCTTTTGGAATTATTTCCTGCAATTATCAGATGATATGGCATGCTGTGTGGACTTAATTGTGCTTACAAACCGTTCAAGTTGCCTTCATTTCACAGGTGAGTGAAATGATATACTTCTATACCATCTCTCTAAATGTATTTGTTTTATGTAAGATCATTTATCATTTAAATGTTCTTTAGAGCTGTAATGCACTCCAGAATCTGACAGATTGATTAGCTGTAGGCTATAAAACAGTCATCTGAAGCGTTGTCATACAGTGTTAGTGCTGGATTTTTATAAACAGCCATGCATTTACTAACACAGACTATATCTGAAGTGTTTGATAGTAATTCGCGTTTTCCTCCCGTCGAAAAACGTCATAAGAACAATGTTTAGTGGCTCAATGTGTTACAACAGTGTTTTTAAAAGTCTAAACACTTTATTGATATAGTGTACAACCAAGCACATGTGGTCAGAACACAAACGAGTCACAGATAATGAAGTATTAAGCGTTCTCCCAAAGTAATAAATCAGTTTTAATCCAGGTCTAAGCAAAAGGCTGAGAATCAAGCATGCGTCTGTAGCTCCGCTCACTCCCCGCCTCTTTGCCCTTATTTGGTATGCCGCGTTCGGTGCGATGACGCGCTAACAAAATGGCGACGGTGGGCCGCGCCTACTTGTGGCTTCTTTTGCAGTGTTCAGAAACCTATGGGTGACGTCACGGATACTACGTCCATATCTTTTACAGTCTATGGTATTATAGCTAGGCCCACACGGAATCTGCGCGCGCAGAATTCCGCAGATTTTTCGCAGATTTTTTGCAGATTTTCCGCAGATTTTTAGCCCATCATTAATTCTGTTTGTTTACTTAAAGTTAACTATTTACAGTTAATCTAATTGGATTTGCATTTTAAGATTTAAATAAAAGTTAAAAAGATATTATTTTTTATTTCACATTTTAAGGTTTTAGTTATGATACTCCTAAAATAATTCTGCAGAAATCCGCAGATTTTTACCAAAATTCTCCGCAGAAATAGCAAAAAACGTCCGCAGATTCCGTTTGGCCCTAATTATAGCCCATCATGTCCACTACGCTCAATTAATTCTGGAAAATTGATTATTCTCAGAATATTAAACTCAACTGTAGGTGGTAGATCTTTCTCATATCTGGCACCTAAACTCTGGAATAGCCTTCCTAGCACAGTTCGGGAAACAGACACACTGTGTCAGTTTAAAACTAGATTAAAGACACACCTCTTTGCATTAGCATACACATAAAACTCAAATGCTTTTGAAATCCTCTAAAGCACATGTGTCAAAGCCAGTTCCTGGAGGGCCGGAGCTCTGCACAGTTTAGTTCCAACCCCAATTAAACACACCTGATCAAACTAATTGAGTGCTTTAGGCTTGTTTGATACCTACAGATAGGTGTGTTGAAGCAGGGCTGGAACTAAACTCTGCAGGGCTCCGGCCCTCCAGGAATTGACTTCGACACCCCTGCTCTAAAGGATTGTTAGTCTGCATTATTTAGGGCAACCGGAGCCGTGAACACCTCCCAAAAGACATTATAATTTGAACGGCATCTGCACTTTTGTTAGTCTTTTTTTATTATTCCCGAGGTTTCCATAATCCTGGACCAGGCCGTATCCTGAGCAGCTGCTGTGGTGGTCATGGAGGAGTGGAGAGCATGAGACCGATCCCTGTAAGACCCCAGTGACAGACGAGTCCTCGCATTGATCCTGAAGGGCCAGCCTGTAGACTAGCCGGTGACCTCTCCTCCTGCAGCTTCTTCACGATGGATGTCCAGCGTTTTCCAGCCTCTGACGAATAGACTGCAGCTCTGCACAAGACGCTTGGCCATAGGAGAAACGGTCGTGCCCAACTGAGCCAGGTTTCTCTTGAGGTTTTTTAATCCTTCCCTTTCGCCAATTGGTGAAGTTTTTTCCTCGCCGCTGTCGCCATTGGCTTGCATGGTTTGGGACTTGTGGAGCTGCGCATCGATGGATTTGCTCTTCAGTGTTTGGACTCTCAGCAGGGACAATTCAACCACACTGAACTGAGTTAAACTGAACTTCTACTCTGAAAACTGGACTGACACTGTTTCAATTTACTATAATCTTTTATGTGAAGCTGCTTTGACACAATCTACATTGTAAAAGCGCTATAGTCCTTGTCACACATGTTTTGGTTTTGTCCTAAATTGTTTGTTCTTTGGACTGCCATACTAGATTTTTTTTCAAAGGTTTTTTAAAAGGAGGTTAAACCAGATCATTGCCTAGCAAATCTTGGATACTCTGAAGCATTAAACACTCTTCCAAGTTTCCAACAACGACCTCTATTGATGGGCATGGTTCTTTTAAAAAAAGCAATTCTATTAAACTGGAAATCCCAGTCTGGACTCCCCATGTTTTAAAGCTTGGTTGAGGGAATTGTTTCATGGGTCACACTTTATTTCGATGGTCCGTTTGTTGAATATAAGTTACATTGCATCTACATGTCAACTAGTTCTCATTAGATTATAAGTAGACTGTTGGGGTTGGGGTTAGTGTAAGTTGACATGTACTTGAAAAGATTCTTATAGTCAGTTAAATGTCTGTCGAAGGACTGTTAAATGTCAGTATCAACAGATATTAAGCAGACAGTCTACTAATGCTCAAATGGACCATCAAAATAAAGTGTTACCGTTTCATGTCATACAACTGGAGAGGATACGTTCCCTGGAGCCCAAATCTCATCTGCAATTTCAAACTGCCTGGCAACCCTTTTTGGATTTTCTTAAAACTGAATAGTGTACTACTACTTTCATAGTAATGACTGAATTCAGGATCTTGGGTTCACTATGTTAAATGTCCCTCACTTGTTTTTTTTTTTTTTTTTTTTTGGGGGGGGGGGGTCTTTTTTCTTTGTGTGTATTGTTTTGTTGGTACATTATGTAAAACTGTTTAAAATAAAATATTTTTTTTTAAAAGCGCTAGAGAAATAAAGATGAATGGAACTGCATGCCTTTCTAATTCTTATTCCTCTTATTCTCTTTTTTGAGCTAAATTTAATATAATATTTAAAAAAAACAAAAACATCAGGCATCTTTCTTTCTCCAGTTGCACACTTCCATTTTAGTGATGATTTTGTTCTCTTGAAATAGAAATTATTTATACAATATGTACAAAGATGGGCACAATTTCATCTATTGAAACTGACAACTTTGAATGGAAAAACACAACTACTGGAATAAAAAATTTAAAATGTCTTTTTTCAATGCAGAAATGTGAAAAAGTTGAACGTCTAGTGTTTGTTGTGAATGGGTCTTGACTTACGTGTGTGTCCGTTGTTGAGGAGGGTCAGAGAGTGTGAGCCAGTAAGATCGTAACCATCCAGCTGAATGGGGGGCAGTCGGGGTTCATGCAAAACCTTATGAGTGTCTATGTTGATCGGAGACTGAGATTTCCCACCACAGTGTTCAAATGCAGATAACCATGCGTCCTGATCTGAAGCAAACAATGAAAAACATTAACACACAACAGCCATATTTAATTATTTTAAGTATTTAATTGTATTACTTTATTTAGATATTTTGTTTCTCATATAGTGCCTTGTAGGAAACCTAGCTGTATATATGTATATACAGTTAAAGTCAGAATTATTAGCCCCCCTGAGTTATTAGCCCCCTGTTTATTTTTTTCCCCAATTTCTGTTTAATGGAGAGAAGATTTTCTCAGCACATTTCTAAACATAATAGTTTTAATAACTCATCTCTATTAACTGATTTATTTTATCTTTGTCATGATGACAGTAAATAATATTTGACTAGATATTTTTCAAGACACTTCTATACAGCTTAAAGTGACATTTAAAGGCTTAACTAGGTTAATTAGGTTAACTAGGCAGGTTAGGGCAATTAGGCAAGTTATTGTATAACGATGGTTTGTTCTGTAAACTATTGAAAAAAAATAAAGGGGCTAATAATTTTGACCTTAAAATGATGTTTAAAAAATTAAAAACTGCTTTTATTCTAGCCAAAATAAAACATGTAAGACTTTCTCTAGAAGAAAAAATATTATCAGACATACTGTGAAACATGTCTTTGCTCTGTTAAACATCATTTGGGAAGTATTTAAAAAAGAAAAAAAACTCAAAGGTGGGCAGATAATTCTGACTTCAACTAAATATATTTCAAATGAAACTGAAAGAAAAAAGACCTTTACCAGAAAAAAGTATTTGAAAATATATAATAGGAAATACTGATGGAAAAAAAATCCTAGCTCTTTTAAACAGCACTTTTAAACAGTTTGCAGGTAATGCAGTTTAACAGTGTATTGCACTAGAGAAAGTTTATCCTAGACGTGTCTGCTTTACTCCACTTGTTGTAAGTAAATATACAGTATGAGCTAGAAACAAAAATGCCAGAAAAAAATCCTCTAAGCTGAAAGTGACTGTCACTGTGGGTAGTTATAATAGTACATTTACCTTGGTAACCCCAGTGATGCTGATGAGAAGAACCTGTAAAAAAAAGAAAAGAGGTCATGTAAAGAAAAAAAAATGGATTAAGACTTTCTCAAACATGCGTTTTGTTGTAGTTGGATGACTTTTGGTTATAACGTACATTTCTATGTCAGATCTTTGCAAATATAAGACTTGTCATAAGTGTATAATTATGACAATAGCCAAAAATAAATTGTACGGTTTTAAATGATATATTTTTCTTTATGCAAAAATCATTAGAATATTAAGTAAATATAATGTTCAATGAAGATTTTTAGTAAATGTCCAACTGTAAATATAGGCTATCAAAACTGGATATAGTAATATGCATGTAATGTGAAGTGACGCTGAGAACAGAGGTGCGGATCCCAAAGCAGGTTTATTGAGAATGGTCAGGCAAGCAACAGTCAATACAGGGGCAAACAGGTAAATCCAGATTCGTGGTCAAATAAATAGGCAGAAGGTCAACAAGGCAGGCGGCAGGCAACATAAACAAACAAACAAATAAGGCGAAGGTAAAAAAAACACGGCAAAGCAAGGCAAGGAAAACGCAACGTAATGTTCACTCACAGTATAACAAGACTCAGCAACATACTGTATGTGTGTTTGAGAGATGTATATATATAGTCTGTGTAATTAGTCCTGAACAGCTTCAGCTGTGCCTGTTTGTGATCATGGGGATCTAGGCCAGATGTGTGGGTGGTGCATGACTAAATATGTAGTTCTTTAACTGGCAGATTTGTAGTTCTCCAGCGATCTGCATGTTTACCAGCGATCTGCACAGGCTGGATGGCTGGTGATTGTGACAATGCATTGCTAAGAACTTAATCTGGACAAATAAAGACAATTCTCTCAGATTTCAGATTTTTTAAATATCTGTATCTCAGCCAAATATTGTCCTATATATTCATTCATTCATTTTCCTTCGCATTAGTCCCTTATTTATCAGGGGTCGCCACAGCGGAATTAACCACCAACTACTCCAGCATATGTTTTACACAGCGGATGCCCTTCCAGCCACAACCCAGTACTAGGAAACACCCATACACTCTCACATTCACACCCACTCATACACTTCGGCCAATTTAGTTCATCCAATTCACCTACACCACATGTCTTTGGACTGAGGGGGAAACCGGAGCACCTGGAGGAAACCCACGCGAACATGAGAAGCACATGCAAACTCTACACAGAAATGCCAACTGACCCAGCTGGGACTCGAACCAGAAACCTTCTTGCTGTGAGGCGATTGTGCTAACCACTGAGTATAAATTTCTCCAGGGTCCAGGGTCATATATTGTTTCATTGTTGTATTATTTAACTTTTTAAATGCTTCTGATGGTGCTGAAACTGCAGTAACAGCAAAGAGTTTTATTGTTTTAGACTTTTTTTTTTATAGTTTTAGACTTTTAAAGGGACAGTTCACCCAAAAAAATTTTTTTCTGTCATGAAGAATGCTGAAAACCAGTAATCATTGACTTTATAGTATTCATTTTTCCTACTATGGAAGTCATTTGTTACAGGTAGGGCTGGACGATATGGCAAAAATTTATATCACGATATATTTTTTTATTTCGGTCGATACGATATAATTCCGATATCGATATGGACAATATTAAAAAGAAAGGAAAAACTGCCAAGAACGCACACAATGGATGTCTGTACCTACAAATGTCTGCAAAGTGAATTTGCAAAGTCGATAATACCTCCAGACTCTTATAACTTTTTTTTTTAATAAAAACAGTACAAAAAAATTGTTCACTTTTTATTTGTATTTAGCCTATTCAAACAAGAAATGTGAAATAAACTATCAAATAAATAAAGCTCTCAGAAAAATTCATAAGAAATATGCAAAATAGTTTTTTAGAAAAATAAGTTTTGTAGTATAACCAGCAGGACAGCAGTGACGTGTGAACTGAATTTGGTGAGAGTACAGTAATTTACAGTACAGTTATTGAATATTTTTCATAATAAAAATTCATAAAAAATATGCAAAATACTTTTTTAGAAAAATAAGTGTTGTAGTCTAACCAGCAGGACAGCAGTGACGTGTGATCTGAGTTTGATGGCAGTATAATGAGTAAGAGGGAAGTTATTGACAGCTTTTGTAGTATTGGTTTTTGCGTTTTGCTCTTTGTAGACGGTCCCTAAGGATCGGTCTCTTTGCCGCCTGCGCATAGAGATCTCTAGGCTCGTTTGAGGTGCGCCTCGCCTTGACTGCATTGTAGACGAGAGCAGGCAGCTGCAGTAAGAGGAGGGCTCAAAAAATACATCAGAAGTCGGACACCTCCCGAATCTCGCTGTTTTGCCGCCTGGAAACGTCACCAGTGGTGGAGATCACGTTCGCGTTTTCTATCGCGGACGAATGACCTCATGAAAAAATACTATGGTGATTAATTGTAAATATTATAGTGTTTTTGAACATCTTTTTTCAGTATTGGGTTATGTTTATAGTTGTTGTGATACCAGAGCAACTATAGAATTTAAATAGGCTATTTGTTATAATATGGTTCAAAAACACTATAGTATTCCTATAAATTACTGTAGTATTTTTTAATGTGGGAGTGGATGCAATTGAAATATCACTGTTTTTACAAAAAGAGGGTCACAATTACAGAAGATGAACAGCTCATTACTTAAAAAGGTTTATTTAAAATATAAATCTGTATATTCAACAGTGGTAAATGTTAAAAGAATGACAAAATAAACAGCTTATACAGCAAGAAAGCTTTCAAGAAATCTTATTTGGCTACATTATAAATTAAGTAGATACAGCAAGATGCTTTTGAGTAACAGGTCATGACAAATGTTTGTTTATTTGTTTCGCTAGGAATGTCTAGAATTTGGCACTTTATTGAACAAGTGATCCATTTCTATAGTCATTTCAGACTTTCTATTGAGGGCATTAGAAGGTATAAAGGGAAATACAACTGAAGACAAAATTATAAGCCCTCTTGTGAAGTTTAAAGAAATGGTATTGCATCAAATATGTGAAAGTGCTGTTTAACAGATTTTGTTTTCAACAGTTTTATAAACTAATTTCTACTAACTCTTTGTTTCTAGTGTTTGCCATGATGACAATATTATATTATATATTTTACATACAGGTTTTTTTTGCAAGATACTAGTATTCAGCCTAAAGTGCAATTTAAAGAGTTAACTATAGATTAATTATGTTAAAGATAAATGAGGAAAGCCATTGGACAACAGTGGTTTGTTCTGTAAAAATAAATAAATTATAAAGGGGCTAATTATATTGACATGTTTATTAGGCCTATAAACAGCTTTTACTCCAGCCAGACTAAAATAAACAGCCCAAGACTTTCTCCAGAATAAAAACTATAGGCTGTAGGAAATACTGGGAAAATGTTCTTGATCTATTAAACATAACTTTTGACTTCACATACATGTGTGTGTGTTTTTTTGTTTACTACACCCCTTTCACTTATGAAACCACACAAAGATGAGGCATAGGCATAATGGCAAAACAGTCTGATTACCTCATGTATGCATATATGCATGTTTTGGATTGACTTTAATGGAATAACGTTGCATAAAAATTACAATACAAAACTCACACAAACATACAAAAAAAGTGAAAATGACAACAAACAGAACTTTAAACTGAGAAATAAAATACAGCACATGCACATCCTAATTATTTATATGTAACATTTAGTTATGTTAGGTCACATTAGGTTTTTACAAAGGTGTGTTTTGTTTCTGTTTGCGTGTAAATCTAAATAAATAAACATATGTAATGCTCTGTATGACTTTTTTTTCATTATCAACGAAAATACAAAAAAAAGGTATACAACAAAGCCAGGATAAATCTTAGTAAAAGCAAGATAGAGAATAACGTGTAGTTTGTCAGTCTCATCCAACGAGCATTCAGCTGTGTCCTCAGCCAGTTGTTTCCCATGATGCTTTTAGTGAGAGCAGTCTTTTGAGAGCAACTGCTGCCGACTGCTCAATCCGAGGTACCCGCCTCGCAATCGCGAGAGTTTTTTGGCGCACGTCAGCGTGACATCAGAGCCAGGCGGACGCAACTTGGACACATTTCTAACCGGCATGCATCTTGCGGTGATCACCGGTGATCGATTCTGCGCAGATTTTGGCCACCTCAAACGAGCCTACTATAATGCGTCCAGCGCGTAGGAAAGCTCATTTTTAGGAAAATAAGGTTGTAGGTGGTTGTATACATTGCGACAGTTGAAAAAAATTGCTATTTGTGTAGGAACAATGTTTCGGTCATGAGTTATTGATCCGGAAAATACGAATCTGCGAATCTGTTGCTAACTTTACTGAACTCTGACTCTCAGTATGTTTTATCGGGTGGAACTGCTTCAAATGGTGAAACAGATTTGATGTGTTGCCGCGCTAGTCAGCTACACTCTCTGGCACACTTTGCAGAACACCGAAACTAAGTTTATCGGAACTTAAAAAGCCGAACCACTTCCACACCACTGCATTAGTCTTTCCTTTCTTATCAACTATTTCGTCTGCATTCTTACTTGTGGAAGCTTGTTCATTCGCATCTGTATTCAGAGCACTCATTTTGTAGCTAAAACTTTCTGCGGCGCAGCTTAACCAACTGCTGTGCTGAGCGCTGCCAGCGTGTCTGTGTTGTTCGTCATCACGTAAGTGACATAGATCACACTCTTTCTGACTGCTGAGCACTGAATGTCATTCAGTGACAAGTGATACACGTATAAGATCTTATATAAATAATAATATATATATTTATATATATGCAAATTTATATCGAAATATCGGAAATGGGTTTAAAAATCATATCATCGTTATTGAAAAAAATTCTATCGCGATATATATTGATATCGAATTATTGTCCAGCCCTAGTTACAGGTTTCCAACTTTCTTCAGAATATCTTCTTTTGTGTTCAAGAGAAAAAATAAACTCATAAAGGTTTGGAACCACTTGAGGGAAAGTAAATTGTAAGAAATTTGTATTTTTGGGTGAACTATCCCTTTAAGTTGTTTCCCACAGATTCTGATTAAAGGGCACAATATCAATACTCACATCCACACGATTCCTTGCACAATGCAATGTTTATCCTTAAAACCCTTTGACCACAGTACATAAGCACAGTTGATTCAGCATATGCATTGTTATCATCACTTTATCTTTAACACTATCAGTTAACTCAATAAAGCATCAACATTTCAGAGATATTCATCAGTCATCACGATATACTGTATGAATGAACCAAGATAATAAAACTTTGCCACATTTAGCCATTTCTAAGAAAACGGTACAAGGTTTTTAGTGGCACTTGCTGGAAAGCTCACTGTTGTGAAATGTTTAAGAACAGCTTAACTAAATTTGTGAAGTATTTTTCATAAGCCCGGCTTAATCAAAGTGAAACCTTAAACTCATAAACTCAAACAATGAAATTATGATTCATATTATGACCTCAAACAGGTGAACATGGTCAGAAATGTCTTTTATTAAGTGTTTATATTTATTATTTCTGGATTTTGCCAGCAGCAGGCTCTTTTCTTCTTACACTGAAATAAGTGAAACTACTGTGTCTTATATTTAACGTACATTTTTATATTGGATTAAGTGAGAAATTATGGTTTGTGATTATAAAATGTTTTATTCAATTTCACTTAAAGCATAAAAAGAAACCACTTATAGGTCAAATTAAAAGAATTAGTTTGTCTCTGAGTGATATTTTTACTTCAATCCTGCAGTTTCATGTTTTAATTTATTTTTTAATTTCATTTTTATGTATTTCTGACGGCGACGCAGTGGCGCAGTAGGTAGTGCTGTCGCCTCACAGCAAGAAGGTCGCTGGTTCGAGCCTCGGCTGGGTCAGTTGGCGTTTCTGTGTGGAGTTTGCATGTTCTCCCTGCGTTCGCGTGGATCGCTGGAAAACATTCACATTCACACGAACTACAAACCTGCCGGTTTATGGACTACATATTCAGTCATGCAACACACACACACACACCTGCTCCAAATCTCCACTGATTAGACTCTCACAGCTGATGCTGCTTTTGAGATTGATTACTGCACTACATAAGCAGCACAAACACATTCAATATTGCTGAGTCTTGTTAGCTCTATAGTGACATTACATGGTGTTTCCTTTGTCCTGCTTTGCAATGTTTTTGAGCCTCGCCTTGTTTTCTTGTTTTACTCCTGTCTGCTGCCTGCCTGACCATCTGCCTGTTATTTTGACTACGACTCTGGATTGCCCTTATACATCTGTTTGCTCCTGTGTTGATCATCGCTAGCCTGACCTCTCTAATAAAACTCTGCATTTGGATCCTCACCCTTGTTGTCAGCGTCACTATCCGGGTTACAACAATAAATAGTTTTGATTTAGATTAAAATAACATTTAAAACCAAAGATACATTATATTTATTTATTATTTATTCATTCATTTTCTTTTCAGCAGTCCCTTTATTAATCTGGGGTCGCACCAGCGGAATGAACCGCCAACTTATCCAGCATATGTTTTACGCAGCGGATGCCCTTCCAGCTCTCTGGGAATACTCATTCACACACATACACTACGAACAATTTAGCCTACCCAATTCACCTGTACCGCATGTGAACATGCATGCAAACTCCACACAGAAACGCCAACTGACCCAGCCAAGGCTCGAACCAGCGACCTTTTTTCTGTGAGGCGACAGCATCACTGTGCCACCGCATCGCCTTTATTTATTATATTTAATATATTTATACTTTTATATTTTAGCTGTAACAAAGTCTACTTTTTTGTATGTTATTGTATGCGCAGCAGGTTCACTGGTGTACTTGAGGCATTAGGGCTGATGCACGTGAGCAGTAAATGCTGAAATCTGCCCGGCGTCTGTACTGGTGCACATAAAGCTCACATTCACTGCGCTCCATGAAGGAGGGATTGTGTGAGTGCGCTGATGTGTGTGAATAAGGAAAAGATACTGTCTGCTATCTCAGTCTTTCACTCACAATAACAAAACCCGTTCTCACAGTTTCTTCATCTTTGCTTGTGTCTGGATGGCTCTGGGGAAACTGAAATTATTGAACGTTACAAGTAGTACACTGGAATATTATAGTATTCAATGCAATTCTTTATTTCTATTGCGCTTTTATAATGTAGATTGTGTCAAAGCAGCTTAACATAGATCAAGTTCAAGTAAATTGAAACTGCTTCAGTCCAGTTTTCACAGTTGAAGTTCAGTTCAGTGTAATGCAGGCCCGGATTAAGAATTCAGAGGCCCCTGGGCACAATGTCTTGTAGGCCCCCCTACAAGGCCGCACCCCTATAGTTGAATTAAAAAATAAGATTAATATAATTATTTTTAAATAAAGTTAATCTATAATATTTTGCCCACATTTTTTTAATAAATGACATAGTACATATATTTATAGTCAACAAAGATTTACCTGATTTTAAAAGCATTTAAAGCACACTTTGATAAAAATACTAATATAACTAGTGAAAATTAATGATTTTTAATATACTTGTTCAAGTTCACTGAAGCAGTACTAACATTTATATTTAAGGGTATTTTTAATGTAGAACTTCTACAAACTTATAATGCATAATTTGGATATAACACCTCTCCTATCCAGTTCTATGAATCTGAGTCTTCCATAATACACACACTTATTAATGATTCCTACTGTCTCCCTCGTGATGAAGAAGAGTACAGTATAGGCAAAAAGCACTTGATTATAAAGCTGAAAGTATCCGAAATCACACACACTGTACCAGTTCTCTCCTGTCTCTCTCCTCTTCAGGGCCTCTCTTTCTGTCTCTCTCTCCATGAGGTCGGAGAATATGGGTGAAGCAGGGCGACTAACATTGTAAATACAGATTAATTATATTAAGATGTCGCTTACATTTAACACCAGGTGGAAAATAACTGTTTATAGAATATTTATAATTATTATTATCCTTATTAAATACCTTGTGACTCATTTTATATATTTTATATACTTTATTTAAATTTTTAAACAAAAACATTTCCTTTCTATTGAAAATAAATGTATTTCCAATCTGATATGTAATTGGGGGAAAAAAAGATGAACGTGTTCATCAGTCGCTGGATTCGAACCGAGTTCATGATCGATCGCCTCAAAACACATATCCATGCTCTTTACGAGCTCCGCCACTCCTACCTGCTGTCCACCGCGCTCTTTAGTTATGTTGACTCTGTCGATCAAACGGCGCTGGCGGGAAGCACTTAACTAGCTTATTACAACGAGGTGCGCTATTTGCACTTAGCCTAAATAGACACTACAAAATCAGCATTTCCCCCCCCCTCGCAGGGGCCCCAAGTGCGCACGGGCCCCTGGGCCTGTGCCCATAATGCCCATTGGTTAATCCGGCCCTGGTGTAATGTAAATGTCACTGCTGAAAGCCTAAACACTGAAGAGCAAATCCAACAATGCGCAGCTCCACAAGTCCCAAATATAACTGATTTCACTATAGCTAGCAAAACATTTGTTTATTGTTTGTACAAACTAACTCAAACACAGTCTTACTAATTTACTGCAGAATTATAGGATTGGACCAGTTATTCAAAAGACATCCATTTTGTCAAATGATGAAATCCCTCACAGGAGGTTTACTGAAGTGTGTCATTAGTATACTTTTTTTAAAGGAAAAAAACTTTCACTTTACTTTTTGTATATTCTTCCTATGAATGTACTCAAAATTACAATTAGGTATACCTGACTCATTCTGACAGAAGAGTCTATGCTTGTTTTTTTTGCTGGAGAGCCGACTAACAGGGAACTTTCTAAGAACATTCCTTAAAAGTTGTGTAAATGTTTATAACCATTAGTAAATGCACATAACATGATTGCAATAATGTTTTTGAAACACTCTTGTAAGCTTGATTGAATATATATTTTATATTCCTAGAATATTAATTTAATGTGAATTGAGAACGTTTTAAAGGGCACCTATGGTGAAAAATCTACTTTTCAAGCTGTTTGGACAGACATATGTGTAGGTATAGTGTATAGACCGTCATATTGGGGTGATATAAACACACCCAGTCCTTTTTTTTCAGTTTAACAACATAAAAACGGTGGACCAATTGGAGCGGTTTTGAGACCGACCGCAACTTGACGTAGGAGTGTGGTCCCCCCGCCCACCGAATTGATTGACAGCTGCGTATTAACATGTCTCCGTAGTAACGTGTATAATCATACCAACCACAGGACGTGCGCAAACTAATCAACCGTAAATAAAAGGTCTGTTCAGGTCGCTAGGATCATCAATCATCATCAAATGTGATCAAGAGTGAGTTTTATAAGTTTAAAATCTTTTAAAACAGTGCATGTTTGTAATAAATTACAGCGTTTTACTTCAGCTTTACTTCATCACCACAGCCGCATGTCAGAACAATTATAAAAGACGCTTCAATCCTGGTTTGTGGACGTTAAATCAGGTTTATTTTGTACATTAACATAACCAGGGCTTTACATTAACATCTACCAACACGCCAAATGCGGGTAGATTTCAGTGGTGGCGGGTAAGACAGACACTCCCACTAGCCACTTTGGCTGGTTGAAAATAATTTTCCCGGATAATACTTCATAAAAGCAGGATTCGACAATAAGGATGGTCCAATATGCATGCAAAGGCGATCTTAGAATTGAGAAGCAACACGACTGAAAATATAATTGCGTTCGCGTGAGCAATAAAAAAAGCAGATGAATACCGAATGAGAGGATGATCACTCGCGCTAACAGCTGAGGTGATGCGCGCGACTGTTTAAAACGTGCGCGCTCCCGTTTCCTTGAGTGAAGCAACTGTGTTTAGAAACACAGCTGATGTGATCGGTTTCCTTTCAAATAGACTAGTGTTGGAATATTCAATCAATTCCATGCGTGTTCAATAAAAAAGGTCAGGAGAGGTTTTTATTCAATCTCCAAAATCATAACAATTTATTGGATACAAATGAATAATTCGATTCAACTCTGTTATCCTCAATGCAATGCAAAGGTTACATTAAGGAGGTGCGCAACCACTTTCAGTTCCTGACTTCAACTTAAATAGGCAGCTGATATTAACAGGTGGAGTTTAGTGGAATTCGTCACTTGTCAATCATTCTCCAGTCTTCTATTGGCCGCACCGCAGACATAAGTCCTCTTTTTCTATGAATTCTCGGCACAACATTAAAAGCATAAGACTTTCTGTGTTCAGTTTTAACACCTTTCTTCAGACAGGAAGTTTCTGCAGAGCTGAATTTAATTTTGGACCAGCATGTATTTACTTCTGCAAAAATGCTAATTATTATGCACAGCATCGCACACACAACAGTAGAAGTTCAGTTAATATATGACCCTTAAATGACCAATACAAATAATTGTTTGATGAAAAGAAAAAGAGATAAAAATAATAAAAAAATATTCCTTTTTCCTAACACTAGACAAAAAGTGATGAACATGCACCCACAGTCTTGCTGCTTTCAAGAGCTCCAGATTTGTATTTTTGTAAGCAGCATCGGTTGCTTTCGCTTTAAACATTATTTGAACAGATTATTAATGGGTCTAACGTTAACCGTGTGCGTTATAATCCTTTCATTATCACACGGTTTGTTTTTTAACTGCTTTCTTTTGCGTAATGTGGTTTAATTATTATTTTTTTACAATAACATTGCTTTAATGGGAGATTACTCCCCATTTATGTGTAGTTAACTGGTGATCTGGGACCTTTAGCCAGGACAGAGATTACTGTGCATATGTTTTGTTAAAGGGTCACGAAACACCAAAACACATGTTTTGAGCTGTTGACAGTCATATATGTGTCCCACGCTGCTATAAACACTATTAGGACACATATATTGCACTAAAAAGTGAAAATTGGTTGTTTTTGCGTTATTTTGAGCAAATTCGTTCTTCCGGTTTGAAACGAATTTTTGAAGCTGCGTCACGGCCATGAGATACATAGGTGTAAATCCAGCTGGAGAGTGGCTGTCTGTCCTTTCTAGGACGTTCTGACGTATCTGAGTGTGCAGTATTAATTCATGAGAAAGACGTGCTTCAAACCAGTCAGCGCGCTCTATTGTGTATGACGCGAAACTTCATTAATATGCATGATAGCTCCGGAGACTGTTTACCAGTTTACAATGTTCAGACGGCAGAGAGACGCCACATTGTGTTGCCAAAACAAGTGAAAGTACAAGAATTTCAAGACAAAATTCGTAGGTGTTATTAGTGTGTTGCAACGAAGGTTTTGTTTTCATTTTCCGTTTATGAGAGAACAGCTGGACTCACGTGTGGATTGCAGTGCACGCGACACGCGACAGAAACGCGTTTGTAAGGAACATTTTTACCCGAGAGCTTTTTCGCATCTGGAAGTGGTGAAATCCGGATTTGCCGCTCGTCTACTGTTAATAAAAAGACACAGCTCCAGTTTGATTGTCTGTCTACAGATTTGGTAAGTGTTTGCAGTGGACTGCCCTTTGTTTAAATGCTGCTCTCCGAGTGTAAACATGTAAACACAAACTATTCCCGTCGTACAGGATTTTCGCTGCAATTTGTGACAGGATAGTCTATACCAGGGGTGCTCAACCCTATTCCTGGCGATCGACCTTCCTGCAGTTTTTAGTTGTAGCCCTTATCAAACACACCTGCCTGTAATTATCAAGTGCTCCTCACGTTCTAAATAATTGGTTCAGGTGTGTTTGATCAGGGTTGGAGCTGAAATCAGCTGGAAGGTCGATCGCCAGGAACAGGGTTGAGCACCCCTGGTCTATACACACAGCTTTCTGACGCTACCTACCGAGTACATAAGTTACAGAGAAATGCGGAGGATTTTTTTTCTCTTATTCGCCGTATCAAATCAGCCTCTGTGTGTTTGTTTTTCCTGTCAAACTTAGCGCGTGCCCAAATGTTAACTCCCTTCTATGCAAAATCTTATCCTCTTTCCCTCCCCCGACACTCCCACACTCCCAGAGCTGGACACGCCCAACTTTCCTGACTTTTTTCAAAACAGAGGTGTGAAAACACCCTGCTGAGACAAAAGTATTGTAAACAGCTATATTTTGCTTGTTTTGACAAATTTAAAATTTGTGGCTAAGAAATAATTAATTGTTTATGTTTGGTGTGGGGCATTCCCAGAGATGGGTTGCGGCTGGAAGGGCATCCGCTGCGTAAAATCGTGCTGGATAAGTTGGCGGTTCATTCCGCTGTGGCGACCCCGCAAGGGACAAAGCCGACAAGAAAATGAATGAATGAATGGTGTGGGGCAACGCAGTGGCGCAGTAGGTAGTGCTGTTGCCTCACAGCAAGAACGTCGCTGGGTCGCAGGTTCGAACCTCGGCTGGGCTGGGTCAGTTGGCGTTTCTGTGTGGAGTTTGCATGTTCTTCCTGCGTTTGCGTGGGTTTCCTCCGGGTGCTCCGGTTTCCCCCACAGTCCAAAGACATGCAGTACAGGTGAATTGGGTAGGCTAAAATTGTCCATAGTGTATGAGTGTGAATGTGTGTGTGGAAGTTCCCAGAGATGGGTTGCGGCTGGAAGGGCATCCGCTGCGTAAAATCGTGCTGGATAAGTTGGCGGTTCATTCCGCTGTGGCGACCCCGCTGTGGCGACCCCGCAAGGGACAAAGCCGACAAGAAAATGAATGAATGAATGAATGTTTGGTGTGGTCAGAGATCAATTTGGTAAATCCTTCATTTTGAGCTCTGAAAATGATGTGAAATAAAAACTAATTGTAATACTATGACCCATTTGCTCATAAACATTTGGCAAGCTCATACACGACACACAAAAAGTGAAATGAATGAGGCATGTGGAGAAAACGCAACATCTAAATCAAGTAATTTTAGCATGTCAAAGTCATATTTATGTGTATGAAATATATTTTCCCAACAATACAATTGTGGCTAGTGAAAATGGCGAGTAGGAATGTTGGAAAACTACTAGCCACAGTGGCTGGTGATCAAAAAAGTTAATGTCAAGCCCTGAACATAACAGATATCCATACAGCAGTGGATATTAACGTGTATCCTGTCACATTTGCATGCAAAAACAGTGCAAAGCTAAACGCGCGCTGTGTGTGTGCGTGTCTGCGCTATGTGTGTGTATGTGTGTATTTGTGTGTGTGCGTGAATTTAGTAACGACATTGTGTTTGACTCATCCTTGCATCCACAACATGCATCAAATACTTATTGGTAAGATTCTTACTGTAGTTTTTCTCACAAACGTTACGTGAGATCTTATTCCTTCTTGTTTGTCTGTTGTCTGACGCAGCCGAGGTAGCTGCTGCCAGGCACGTGGAAACGGTGAGCGTGAAGGACTAGCCTTAAAGGTGCAGTGCACAAAAACCGCTAGCTGACGCTAAATGCTACAAAATAGAAACTTATGAAAGGTATAATAAAAAATCTGATGGGTGTTTTGAGATGGAACTTTACAGACACATTCTGGAGACACAAAAGACTTATATTAAATCTGGAAAAAGTGGTAACCTAGGTCCCCCTTAAATAACGTTCTGAGAATGTTAATGTAGCATGAGACTGAAATGTGTGATGGGAAATTTGAATGAACATCTTGATGAACAACATATTTTGTAGAATGCAGACAGAATCAGAATGTACCGTCCAAGGCCAGAGTCACACACATTGTAGCACTCCTAATCAGGAGTTTGTTACATTCCATGGTGTTTGAATGTATTATTGTGTTTGGTTTCTGTTCTCTCTCTCTCTCTTACTCTGTGACCCTGTTTCTCAGCTAGGTGTGGAGGAGAGGAGGTTGATTGATTGCACCTGCTGCTCGTTGCCCGCCAAGCTTAAAAGCCTGCCAGTTGCAAGCCACATTGAAGCTTGCTTCCAGAGTGTGGTCTCTTATAGATTATTGACACTGTTGTGCTTAACTTGTTGAAGTTAAAAACTCTGTTGTAAAAGCTTTTGAAACCACTTGAACTCTGCTTTTGAAAAATACCTTTGTGTTTGGAAGCCGTAGGGAGGTGGGTGCCATTTTATTTCTAAAACCATTTTTCTCTTGTTTATGTTTAGTTAGGGAGTTGGTGTACATTTCTGTTGTTGATTTGTTTTGCTTTGTCAGTTTAGACAGTTTTACTCCCTAACTAGCTAGAGTGTACTTTTGTTTGTTGTTTTGGCCTTTCCCCCTCCTGAAATCTATTTTTGCTTCCCAGTTTTTGTACATTTCTGTTAATAAATTCTTTAATTTGGTGTGTTGTCATGAAAGCAGGGGACTGATCCACACTCACCCCAACCAACTTTTTAATAACTTTTCACTGTTGCTCCCACTCCTAGACCATTAACATCAGGGACGTAACAAGTTAGAAAAGCACAACCAGATCTTTTTTTTTTTTTCCCACCAAAAATGTAGCTTTCCTGGAGTTTGTCACAAATGTGAATGTACGTGCACTGAAGGGTATAAAACTGACAGATTTTTACACATTCACTGTTTTTTTTTTTTTTTTTTTTTTTTTTTTTGTGTGTGTGTAACCGGTATCATCCTGTAGAATTGTTTAAATAAACTCGTTTTTGCTTTGGTTCTTAATACCGGTTCCCCCCCGCCCTGCACATTTTGTATGTCTTCATATTTAACACACCTGATTCACTTTATCAACTCTTAACAGAGAGATCCGTGAACTGTTTCTTGTGCGTCAAATAAGAGAGATATGCAAAATGTGCAGGGCAGGGGGGCCTGAGGACCGGAATTGAGGACCACTGCCTAACCCATGTCTGACTGAAGTAATTTTAGCAGATTTTCAAACGTTTATAACAAACGTTATAAAACATTTTGAGTAACTTTATTATAACCAAAGAATAATGTTAATACATTGTCCAAAAAAAAAAAATATGACCCGAATGACTCATCTAAGAACCTTAAACAATAACTTTCTATAATAAGTGTGGTTTATTTATAAACTAATTTGAAGAGAATCACGTGCTTATGATCAACACGGCTGGCACCTTATCAGCTCCGTAATCTGCCCTATTAGATGATTACGGACACACTATAAATAACCAGAGATTTCACTCTAGTTATCTTCGTCTCGATTTCCCCCCTCCTTCCACCCCTACTTCCACCCTTTCCTATAGGGCGACACGGCGGCCCAGTGACTAGCACTGTTGCCTCACAGCAAGAACGCCACCAGTTCAACCTCCCATTGAGTCGGTTGGCGTTTCTGTGAGGAGTTTTCATGCTCTCCCCGTGTTCGCGTGGGTTTCCCCCGGGTTCCCCGGTTTCCTCCCACCGTCTAAAAACATACACCATAGCCAATCGACTAAACCAAATTATTGCCTAAGACAACCTTAGTTTACACTTTTCACACGGCGATAAGCGGGGGAGTTCTCGAGACCTTCCTGAGCTCGAACTTCCCTCTCGCCCTTCTAACGGGAGGGAGCCCCGGGCTCGAGGATATACGAGCTCAGGGCTCTCTCCCGGGACAGCATGCCAATTACGCTTTATTGATCATCAGCTAAGTGTGAACTCTTAAAACCTATTGAGAATGATAGAGAAAGTTCTTAGAGATTTATTATAATGTGGATGGAGTGTTTTAATAATGTTTTAAACAACGTTTGGAGAACACTAATATAACAAGAGCCTGAAACATTTTGAGTAATGTTAAATATTAAAAAATAATAATGTTTTGAACATTCTAAGAACATTAAAAACTATGTTATATAACTTAATGGGACCATTTTTAAAACCTAAAATTGTTAGCCGGGGGTATGAATAAAAGTACTTATTAGGTATAGAATTAAATATTCCAAGTTTCCTTAACAAGATGAATTTTTTTTCACCCAGTTTTACATATTCATAACATACTGTATGTTCAAGTTTGTATAACAAGTCAATTTATGGGTAGAATAAACTAAAGTAAATTGAAAAATGCATGGAATTGAAACTATAGTGTTCAAATGAATTCACTCCAGATCTACAGTTGCAATCAGAATTATTAAACCCCCTGAATTATTAGCCCCCCTGTTTATTTTTTCCCCCAATTTCTGTTTAACGGAGAGAAGATTTTTTTCAACACATTTCTAAACATAATAGTTTTAATAACTAATTTCTAATAACTGATTTATTTTATCTTTAGATTGATGACAGTAAATAATATTTTACTAGATATTTTTCAAGACACTTCTATACAGCTTAAAGTGACATTTAAAGGCTTAATTAGGTTAATTAGGTTAACCAGGCAGGTTAGGGTAATTAGGCAAGTTATTGTATGACAATGGTTTGTTCTGTAGACTATCGAAAACAAATATAGCTTAAAAGGGCTAATAATTTTGACCTTAAAATGTTTTTTAAAAAATTGAAAATTGCTTTTATTTTAGCCGAAAAAAAAAACAAATAAGACTTTCTCCAGAAGAACAATTATAGGAAATACTATGAAAATTTCCTTGCTCTGTTAAACATCATATGGGAAATATTTAAAAAAGAAAACAAAATTCAAAGGGGGTTTAATAATTCTGATTGCAACTGTACTTGGAGTATACAGCTAAAGGTAAATTCCAAGTATAAAAATGCAAGTGAAAATCTGCCATGCCTGAAAAGGCAAATCTACACACTGGGTAATTTGGCTGTTTTATGATTAATGCATGCTGTTTTATAAATCTGCATGTAATCCCTAAGTTTTTAAACCTAAGCTGAGACCTTTTATTTGCATTTAGTCATTTAGCAGAAGTTGACCAGAGAGTGACAAAAGCTTGATTTCAAACTGTGGTTACTAATCTTTAACTTGTAAATAATCAGTATAAATATAAGTTCACTATTGCAGTGTATATACAAAAAATTATAATAGTTGTGTACAAAAATTACACACACTTTGGTCCCAAGTAGCATTGAAATTGTACACTTACAAATTCTAGCCTAACTATGCTTTAAGTACACTACCTGACAAAAGTCTGTCGATACCAGTTGTAAGAGTAACAAATAATAACTTGACTTCTAGTTGATCATTAGGAAAAGTGGCAGAAGGCAGATTTTTCTGATGAATCATCTGTTGAGCTGCATCCCAATCATCACTAATACTGCAAAAGACCTATTGGTACCTATACTGGACATTATTTCTGTTAAGTGACAAGACTTTTGTCAAAGTCAGACGTTACTGTCCTAATTAAATAATTAAAAATCAAGGCATGATCATATTTTATTTTGGTAAAATAAGCGTAAGCCTTTGTCTTTCATATAAGCCAATTCTAATGCCAAATGATCAACTAGAAGTCAAGTTATTATTTGTTGTTCCTAAAATTTAGATGGGTGACAAGATTTTGGTCAGGTAGTGTTTACCAAAAATATACACAACATATACATTCACGTGTTTTTAATTTATTTACGTTTTCGCACTGCATTATGGGACCTAAATTTCTGCTCTGTTAACTTTTGATGTAAAAAATGTACAGTAAAAATTACTTTTGTTGACATTTGAAGTAGTTTGAAACAAAACATTGTATACACATATACACACAGACACAAACACATACATATATATATATACTGTAGTTAAACTTTACAACATCAAAAGTTAGCTAAGGAGATCCATAATGCAGTTCAAAAGAGCAAACAAAAAGAAAATACCCATAAATCACAAAATACAGTTAACTGTTAACTACTCTTTTTTTTTTTTTTTTTTTGCATTGTCCTATAACTTGTACATAGCACTATTTGTGTTCTCCATTTACATATTCTTTCACGCACCGCTATTTAATTGCAGTTGCTTTGAATTTGTACCACACTACGCAATTTCATGTTTAAAAGACTTCTAATAGACATCTAATCATAGACATCTTGACTAAAGCAAGGCTAAATGTGGTCATTGGACATTTACCAGCAGCACGAAAACGTACTAGTCATCAAATGAACAGAATAGTCAGAATTCACATGTGAAGTCATTCATTCCTGTCTATTTGGTGACTGTAGTTTTGAACTATTGTTAGACGTCTTTTAGACCACATTGTTTTAGCCAAGATGTCTATGTTTAGATGTCGATTAGAGGTCTAGAGGCCAGGAGCATGTCTATGGTGCCGATTTGGATTAGTCAAATACCTCAAGTTGCATGTTTTTGGACGGTGGGAGGAAACCGGTGTCACGATGTGGAGAATCACAAAACACAAATATCCATGTGCAGCAATTTATTTTGACAAAACAAGAGTTTCCTAATCTTGCACAGTAACTTCAAACAAGATACAAAAAAAATCTAGAAAGGAGTCCAGACGAAAGAACTGACAAAAATGCAAAAATACGCAAATACAAAAAAAATCAGTAAACTGGGTTTAAGTGCTAACAAAAACAAACAAACAAGAATGCAAGAATAAGCAACAAATACAAAACTAGATCACCAAACAAACATACCAGACATGAAGGACAAACAAAATCCTAAGGCAACTAAAACACGAGACAACAGGGTTTATAAAGACAGGGCTAAATTAACAAACAAGAAACAGCTGTAACATAACACAATCAGACGTGCAAAGGATTATAGGAAATGAAGTTAAACTACAAAACAAGCTAGTGCCCTCAAGTGTCCAAAAGAGGACACTGCAACATATGACAACCGGGGAACCCGGGGGAAACCCACATGATCACGGGGAGAATGTGTAAACTCTGCACAGAAACATCGGCTGGCTTGGTAAAGACTAGAACCAGAGACGTTCTTGCTGTGAGGCAACAGTGCTAACCACTGGGCCACCATGCCACCCATCTAGGAAAGGAGGAGGAGCAGGGGTGGAAGGGAGGATTCTTCAAAATGAAGATGACTGTTAAATGAAACTTAGGGTATTTATAGTGGCTTAGGAATCGTCTGATTGGTGAATCATAAATTGAATAATGCGGGACCAGCTGCAAGTAATAATAAGCACGTGATCCTCTCGAAATTAAGATATAAATAAACTTCACAAAATGAGCTGAATCGACACAATTCTTGATTTTTTGGGGACAATTTAATTGTTTTATCCACTTAAATTTGTGATAACAATTATGTTAACTTGTGAGAGATTTTGTGAAGCTTCTTCCCCACTTTCTCAATTTATACCACTTTCAGTTTATTTCAGCAGATGACTTCCTCAACATTCCTTACTAATATGTCTGTCGCAGACGTAATTCAAATTCCGTTCATGTGACTAGACATTATTTCTCATGCTCATATTCATTTCAGATGCTGAGATTATCCAGTGCTTTAAAACGGTGTGTCAACAGAACTGTATAATTTGTCAGATTTTCCTCAGAATCAGGATGTGCGTGTCTTTATGGGAACTGCCGACATCATCATGGTGTGAATGGTGAGTTGGAGATGCTGGTACACTCAGAGCGGCACGTAGACCAAACCCTCTCCAACCAGGAGAAACCACAAACACTAGCATCCAGGAATACTTCATGAGTGTGTTACGCTGGCAGTAAAACCCCAACATGAGAGAGTTTTAATGTTTCTTCATCACTAATTGCAGTTTTGATTTGGTGGAGCGTTTTAAAGAAACAGTTCACCCCAAAATGTAAAATTTGTCATAATTTATTTACCCTCCACCCTCCAAAAAAAGAAAGATATTTTGAAGAATGTTCACTGTAGACAAAAAAAGTTTACTTAACTTGCTGTTTGAGTTGATTCAACTTAAATTAAGTCAACTACAGTACTTGGGTTAAAAGTTGAGTCAACTCAAAAAAGCTGTGCGACAATTTGCCTACCTTACAATTTTAAGTTGGGTCAACTTTTATTATTTTTAAAGAAAAGAAGCAGCCATAAGGGTGGCACGGTTGCTCAGTGGTTAGCACTGTCATCATGCAGCGATTAGGTTGCTGGTTCAGGTCCCGGCTGAGCCTATTGGCGTTTCTAGGTTTGCATGTTCTCCCCATGTTTGCATGGGTTTTCCTCCGTGTGCTCCAGTTTCCCCCACAGTCCAAAGTCATGCTGTACAGGTGAATTGAATGAACTGAATTGATCATAGTGTATGAGTGTGTATGTGAGCGTAAGAGTGTATGTGTCCCAGTACTGGGTTGCACCTGGAAGGGCATCCGCTGTATAAAACATATGCTGAAACAATTGGCTGTTCATTCCGCTGTGGCGACCCCTGATAAATAATGGACTAAGCCGAAGGAAAATGAATGAATGAATGAATGAATGAATGAAGGAGCCATTGGCCTCCATAATAATTTCTGTTTTCCTACATCCTATGAATGTCGATGATCCAACATTCTTCAAAAAAATCTTTCTTTGCATTCAATGGAAAATAAAGCAGATTAAGTGTTGGAATCACTTGAGGATGATTAAATAGTGAGTGAACTATCCCTTTAATGCTTTAATTATTATTAATGGCATCACTAAAGAAGGACATCCTGTTTGCTGAACTATTTCGTTTAATTTTCAATATCAGTAATGTCTTGAACTGTTTCACAATAGGATATATCAAACATTAACCACAGCACAATACCATAGCAAATACACACCCTTCCTTGATTACTGGTAAAGTTAACAAAGCAATAAAGATCTCCAGATACAAATGACATTAATTCTTCAGAAGATATACAGTTTAAACCAGAAGTTTACATACGCTGTATAAGAAGGCACATAACCATTTAAAAAAAGTCAGATGTTAATGTGACTAAACTTCAAGTTAGGATTATCACGTTTGTTTCTGTTATGCTTAATAGCAGAATAATGAGAGAGAGATTTTTTGAGAAATTGTTATAACTTTTCTTGAAAGTCAAGTTTACATACAATAAGATTATTATGCCTCTGAAAAAGCTCAGATGATGGTGTCAAGGTTTTGGAAGTTTCTGATTGGCTAATTGACAACATTTGAGTTAATTGGAGGCACAACTGTAGAATAGTAATTAAGGAAAACCTCAAACACACTGCTCCCTTGTGTGACAACATGAAAAAATCAACAAGCCAGAATCAACAAAAAAGCCAGATTACAATTTGCTAAATTACACTGGGAAAAAGAATAATTTTTGGAGACATGTCCTGTGGTCTGATGGAACTAAGATTGAACTGTTTGGCCATAATGACCAGTGTTACATTTGGAGGACAAAGGGGAAAGCTTACAAGCCTAGGAACACCATTCCAACTGTGAAGTATAGGGGCGACAGCATCATGTTGTGGGGCTGTTTTGCTGCAGGAGGGACTGGTCCACTTCACAGCATAGATGGCATCATGAAGAAAGAACATTATGTAGAAATACTGAAGCAACATCTCAAGACATCAGCCAGGAAATTAAAACTTGGCCACAAATGCGTCTTTCAAACAGACCATGACCCTAAGCATACAGCCAAATTAGTTAAAATGTGCTTTAAGGACAACAGAGTGAATGCTTTGGAGTGGCCATCACAAAGCCCTGAACTCAATCCTATAGAAAATTTGTGGGCAGAGTTGAAAAAGCTTGGGCGAGCAAGACAGCCTACAAATCTGACTCAGTTACACCAATTCTGTCAGGAGGAATGGGCCAAAATTTCTGCAAACTATTGTGAGAAGCTTGTGAAAGGATACACAAAACATTTGAGCAAAGTTATACAGTTTAAAAGCAAAGCTAAAAAAATACCAAGGAAATGTATGTAAACTTTTGACTGTCTAGAAATTAATAAAAAATTATCAAAAAAAAAAAATTCTCTCATTAGTCTGGCATTTAGCAAATGTAAATGATTTAGGTAATCCTAACGGACCTAAAATAGTAAACGTTTAGTATGATTTACCATCAGACATTTTTTTTAAAAATGGTTATGTTTCTTTTTTAGAGTGTATGTAAACTTCAGGTTTCAACTGCATGTATATGTGTATGCATCTATCAGTCTATGCCCCAGAATGCATTAAAATCAAGGATACATGGATAAAATCCAACAACCACCCAAAGTAAACAGCCATAATACAATCTAATTTTCAGCAGTGGAAAACACATGTTATCGTAGCCTTTATCTCGCTTTCAGTAAATTTTGCATAGTTACTTTATTGGTTTATTTTTGTCATATAGTCTAGTCTTTGATGAATTTTACTGCACAGAAATAAATCAAACTGATTTAAACCAACAAACTGTCAAATTTAATTATGCAAACAATGACAAAGCAAGTAACAAGCAATCTAATAAATACTTTTACGTATGCCGCCAGCTACACTGTGAAAAAGGGTTGCACACAATTCATTCTTGTTGTCATTCATTCAACACAAATCGATTAAATTAACTTAACAAATTTAAGTGGATTGAACTTAAAACAATTTAGATTTCACCTCAAAAAAATCTCACGAATTGTTTTGTTTCAGCTCATTTTAAATAGGTAGTTTGATTAGGATTTAAAAACATTCCCATTAAGTTATATATACACTGTAAAACCCAAAAAGGTAAGGTAACTCAAACCATTTGAGGAAACCGATTGCAACAAACCATTTAAGTTCATCCTTATGATTACTGTGAACTTAATCCGTTTAAGTAAACGAAGCAATTTGAGCACAGTAAAACCCAATAAATGAAGAGAACTCAAACCGTTTGAGGAAACCGGTTGCTACAAACCATTTGAGTTTTAAAAAAAACCTAATCTATATGAGTACTGTGAACTTACTCGATTTAAGTTGAAGTAATGAGGGATTTTATTAACTCATTACCTTCAACACTGAGTTCAAAACTCTTTTCACATGAGTAGATTTTGAGTTCATTCTAAATGTCTATTTTTGTAGTCGATGAACTAGCCTTTGTCTCGCTCTCAGTTCATTTGGCATAGTTTATTGGTTCAGTTGTGTCATAGTCTTTTCTTTTTTTAATGAATTGTACTGCAAAGAAATAAAACTACTGTACTGCATTTAACAAACAAACAAAGAAATGCCAAATTTTATGACATTGCAAGTAAAACACAGATAACTGAAACCTCAGTCAGATCTCATGAGAAAACGTAACTATTTTACGAATTGGAAAGTGGCTTAATGAATTTTATTCATATGAAAACATAACATTTCTGAAGGAGCTGTGCCCCCAAACCACACATTGAGGGATAAACAAGTCATACTAAAATGTGCAAATGAGATCGCACATATTCATACGAAACATCAAGAAGTTACGAATTGCCATTAGACTGCATTGGAAACTCTGAATAACAGTGAAAACTAATAGTATTTTCTAGAAACACCAATAATCTTTGTTTTAATTCAACTTTTTAACATTATTTCTGAAAACAAGACTATATTTTTTACTTTTCTAGACAATGCTTCTTGATTTTGGATTTTTTAAATATTTGGACTAGAATCAAGACACAAAATCTAAGTAAGAAAAGCATTTTTTGCAGTGTAAAGTTGTCTAAAAGATGTGCTTAGCAATGCACATTATTAATCAAAAAGAGTTTTGATATGTACTAAATATCTTGATGGAACATAGCTTGGCACATGGCATAAAAGAAAACTATGAACTTTAAACTTGGCTATTGTGCAGCATAAAGATTTGTGGTCCAGGGTACCAAAAATGACAATTTCAGTGACAATTTGACTAAAATGTAAATAAATATAAAATAATATCTCTTCTTTCTTTGACATGCATCAGCTCTTCTCTTTCACCAAGTCTAAGGTGCCTCACACCGGAGAAAACCAGGAGAGCGTTCATTCATTCAGGACACTGATGGACGCTTAACTGATTTACACTCACCTCTACTGTGCTGTCCGTCTCTGTCGCTGCTCCTGTCTTCCTCAGAGGAGGATGAAGATGCGACGAGCAGCAGCTGAAGATGAAGGATGAGGAGGAAACCCAGCAGCATGATGAAGACCTCCGCTGTTCTGCTGTCCACAGGTAACTCTTTCTGCTTATTTCTCACAGAATCTCAGTCTACTTTAGTGACTCTGGGGTCCGTTGACTGGGCTGGACTTCACAGATCAGCCAATCACAGTGCTCAAGGTGCCAGGAGATCTGTCTCTCTCTCTCTCTCTCTCTCTCTCTCTCTCGCTTTCTCTTTTTCTCCTTTCTTTTCTTAGAGTTAGAATGTAACCAAATCTCTCTCTCTCTCTCATAAACTTTGTGCCTTTATCCTTCCGTGGTCAAA